>CM065672.1:14577989-14973948 GCA_033220385.1 Triplophysa yarkandensis
AGAAATACAGTATATATTAGATTTAAGTAATATCAAAAAAACTCTTGAAACATTAACAGCCGACATGCTTCTGATTTGCATCTTTGTACCAATTTTTGCCACATTTGATTCCAAACTTTTTTAAATGACGTACATTTTTACAGAAACAATCAAAGATTGTATTTCGACAAGCTTAGCCAAAACATTATCCAAGATTATAAATTAAATGTTGATTTGACTGTTTGTGACAATCTAAATATAACATATATAATATATAACATACTCCAAGTTAACAAACCACGCTCTCTCACTAGTATACTAGTACATTTCTTATTTATTAAAGGGACATTGATGTTAACATGATTTATTAGTGTTAAACAGAAAACTGATAATTGGAATGTAATGTTTAAAATCCATATGAACGGAATACTCTACTTTACATAAACTATCAATCAGCTTTAATGGAACAGTTCACCCTGAAACGTAACTCTTTCATAAAGTACACAAACGTATTTCCATTCTGAAATCACATCTCGACACAAACAAATAAAATCCAGAAGAACCAAGAAAGGCATGAGGGGGAATAAATTATGAATGAGTTTTCATTTTTGGGTGAACTCCGGTGACCTGTGTGTTAGTACCACCAGCTTTCACTTGGGGCCAGTATAGATCTCTAGAAACCCTCACTTGTTGTCCCATGCATCATCTATAGCAACACTAAAACCTGTGGATCCATCAATTTGTACTCATGGGGCATTATTTCAAACAGGCCATTTTCCAAAAACCCAGTAAGTGGGAGACATCCCGAGACATAAGCATGTAAAGCGAAATTACCCTAATGGAAAAATCTAAAGACATAAAAGATATGAAATGCGAATATCCTGTGTTTTACATCAGCTGAGAACTTTAAAACGACCAAACTAATATTGGTTAGGGCTTTGCTTTTCCACTTGCTCTGGCATGGTGTAACATGTAAAAAACATTGGGAGATGGATAAAACGTGGCCACAAGAGAACGAACACAGAGTGCAACAACCGCCAAATAGGCCGTGCAATTATCGATCGGTATTAACAGCCGCAAAATGTGCCAAGAAAACATTCCCATGCTGTTTTTCACCAGCTTGCACATATTAAAACACGACACATTGGATCTATGGATTCATGCAGTTGGCACCTAATAATGTCCTTAAATTGTGTTCAGCTTTCCTCTGCGACCTCAGCTTTCAGAAGAAACCTGAAGCTGTCGTAGACCTTCTGTCTGCATGTTTGACGTTCTGAGATGCTCCTCCGCTCACCGCGTTTGCAGTCCAAGCCTGATTGCTTTTCCATCTGAAAATCTTCAGGCTGGTCACCGTTGACCCGTTGACCTCTTGGAGTAACTTCTGTATTCAACTGTGATATTATTTATGTTGTGTTGACGAATACAATTCACTCTTATCAATAAAAAAAAAAATTCAATGTACTGTATAAATATTTTAATATGTTATATATCATCTAGACGTGAAAGCTTTTAATTAGCTCTCTATGAATAAAGCAACCCGGTCTCATAAGTTGTCGTCACTTTTTCAGTTGGCATTAAACACATATGCAATAGTCCATTTTTGGGTGTACCCGGCACACAAAAACTCCCTGTTTACATCAGTGGAGAGTAGATGCTTCCAGTGACTATAATAAATGCCTTTTATTGTGGGCAGTCTAAAGCATAACTGTGCAATAATCATGCTGTCTAATAATCTTGATGCGGCACTACTGTGAGATTAAGACCGATTTGTGAACAATATTAGAGTGAAACGGTTCTTATTTGTGAATGTTTCAGATTACCGAGTTCATCTCATCAATAATTGGAGCACAAAAAGTGAAGATACATTCAAGCACGCAACCCGACCGTCAAACCTAACATTTTGTATATTGTACAATACATTAAAGATCATGAAGACGCTGTTAGATAACAAACGTTCCAATGACTTGAAAAACCACGATAACTCAAAACCTGCCGCATACGTCAACTTCCATTACGAAATGGCATTGGCTCTTGTGTCTCTTGCGACGAATCGCATCGTTTCGTGTGCTTACGCTCTGAAACGGGATTGGCTGTACTGTTCTGATAGCGTTCTGTTTTGAATGTATCACATGCATGCAAAATTTGAAATTGTCGTATGTATTACACGCCAATTGAAAGGGTAAACTCATGTTATTTATACGCTGATTTGTGAGTCTGGTCTGGAATGTATAAAGAAATGCAGTCTAACGTCTGTTTGACTATGACACGGCGGATATCCATTTTATCACAAAATTAAAATTAACCTTATGCTCTTTTGGTGGCTAGGATTAACACAGAAAGCCGGAATGTAATTTAAATGCAATTATAATGTAAATGCGCATGGCTGACCTAATAGAGAGCGCGAATGCGATTGCATGAAGAGACTGTGATTAAAGTTTGAGCGCTCATGAGATGCACGCTGACATTTGTGCTTCGGGCCGTTTCCTCCCCGAGGATTCTTGAAGGTGTTAAGAGGAACGACATCACTTCGACATCTTTGTGGAGTGGTTTCGTTTGCTTTAGTAGATTGTACAGTGTTGTTGAGCTTGGATATGTTGTTGTTGTTGTGTTTGGACCATGTTTCAATCCGATCATCTTTAAGTTCCTTAACTCTACAGAAATTTTACAGACCTTTCCGTTACATGGTAACTTTTTTGCTTAGTCATCTATAATGGCTTCCCAAAGTTAAACGACAACTCAATGGGTTCTATTTAAGGGGGCATTCGATGCCCGTTTCTTACAGGTTGGTATTATAGGTATGAAGGTACATCGTAAAGTGTCTGCTTAAAATTCCTCAATAAACGTGTAAAACGCTGTCTTTACAGTCACCCATTTTAGTATGTCCCCTTAAATGATAAAGATCTATTGTTGTAGGATGTCTGTGAGGCTTTTCATCCGAACAGAGTTGGTTTAATGCAAGGATCACTTTCTTTGTCCAGCGCCGCTACCTGCGTAGATAGTGAGGAAACGGCTCGGAGGAGGTCTTATTCAAAGCGTTCTACATAAAAACCATCTGCAAATTGAAAAAAACGCACTGAATAACGTTTACTTTCAGACTACTGTCCATCAAAAAGTAAATCTGTGTTTTCTTTTCAGTTTTTCTGAGCTGGCAGCCAAGCCAATAAATCAAGAATCTTAAGAAGAACGTTCAATCCAGATTTGACATTTTGCCTGTTTTCATGTGAAGCAAATCATTTTGTGTAAATGAAAGTAAAAATATAAGTAAATCTGGTTATTATAATTATATTTATATTAAATTTCACTAAAATATATTAATAAACATCTTATATGAATGCTTTATTCATTAAACAAACGTATACAAATGTTTAAAAAAAAAAAAAATCGATGAATGTTTTTAAGAGATTTAATAAAGTTTATAAAGAATTAAACAATATAAACAAATTTACTAAGCCACATGACATATTTTTAAAGTTTACAATCTTAAAGTAGATTAGCATCCATTTTCCAACTACTTGTGTAACGATTGGTCTGTGTTCTATCGTTATACATTTTTTATTCTATTTATTTCCATTTATAATTGTATATTTACTCATTTTGTTAAGTTTATTACATTTTCTTTATTGTATCTATTCAGTTTTACTCCTTTAAAAGACCATTTATTAATTACTTATTTTACACATTACTTGAAACATTTTATTCTTATATTCAATGCTGTTTAATCGTATGTTGTGTTCTATATTGTCTATAAGTAGTCTTCATCTCAAGATTCATAATGACATTGAAAGACAAGTTTTTGAATTCATGATCTTGTATGATACAATAATACACCCTAGATCTTGAGATTCTTTCAGAATGAAGTAAACACTAAACATCGGTCAGAAGTATTCTGCATGTCTTCGGTCATGCTATTGACTTAAAAATCATATATATTCTACAACACTATTTAACAAACCCAGAATCGGCAACCAAAATGTCAGCAGCCACTATTTTAATCCTTAATCATTTCCATCCTTTTCTTGGGAAGTTCAAGATCAAGAGTAGTCGCTGTACTAACAAATGTGAAAAAAGAAAGCATTTATATATTTGTCTAAAGAAGTATATTTTAATTAAATGTCAAATACTGCAGTTCTCTTTACCTCTCAAACTAATTATTTTCAAAGGAAAAACCTTGAGATGTAAATGTTAGAGAATTGGATCATGATTTAAATATGAGTTTGGTTTCAATAACTACTAAACACACATAACACACATTCATTCATCACTAAAGCTTATTGATGTGAACTGTTGAGTTGGGTCTTGTACACAAAATCAATAGCAGTTCTGTAAATATTGTTCTTTACTTATTATATCCCTTCAAATTGTTGGGGTAATTCAATATTAACAATTAACAAAAAGATGTCCTCTACTATAACCTTCTGTAATAATCTATGTAGAGCTCATCAGTATTTTATTATTAAACTGAGTGGCACTGATGAATTCTTTGATGGCACTCATATTTTACATATACACGCAACCTTGAAAGGTATTTAGTTTCCAATCACACACAAACAAATTTTTTTAAGGTTTTTAACAGTTGCAGTATATATGGGTCATTCTCAGCAAATGCTAAAAAAAATCGTACACTTGAGGTTTTCCGATCTATAATCCTTTGGATACTCAACAATAATAGCTCATGTTTTCACCATCATTAAGTTCTTGATGAGTGAATCTCAAAGGCATGTAATAAATTGCATTTCTATTTAAGTTGGGGTAACCATTTTCTAAATACCGAAACAAAAGTGGAGGCAATCAACATTTTCGGGTGGGAAGAGGGCAAGCGGGCATTTGAAAGAATGAAGAAATAGTAATATTATTTGATTTCAAATCACAGCCACCGTTTTGATAAATCGGTACCCTGCCTTTCTTAATACCTATGCTTTAACTAACCAGCACGCAACATCTTCTCCCAGATGGATGGTGTGATGTGTGGAGAGTTAGTATGTTGTCCTACGCTGGTTTTCCTACCGGTCAACAGTTTCAGGGCAGTCCAGTGAAATGTTTCTCGCTATTATAAAAAGAAAATAAATTTGAATGTCTGAATGTCTAAATCTAGTTTACTAAACAAAAACATTTTTTTAATTTTAATAAACAATAAAAAAGATATCTTTAATAAATGGCAAAGAACAGCAAATAAGAGCGCAGAATAGACGGAGACTCATTTTAAATTCTTTAAAAATCTTCTCAAGGCGAGATCTTAAGAAGCTTCTTGAGAAAATGACAAGAAAACATTTCTGTAAATTCTGGTCAAAAGTTAACTTCACGGAAGATGATCAAATCAGATAACATCTGTAATATGTGTTAGTTAATTAAAAAAAATTCTCACAACATTTAACCAAATTTAACAAAACAACATTTATAAAATTCTCATAACTCCCTTTGCTTATATCACAACTTTTATGATTTTATTATTAATCTCAAATGTTACTCTAAGTATACATGTAGTGTATATCTTTAAATTATGTCATTTACAGGTATTTTGGGATATAACCAATTAAGATCAGTTTATTTTTGAGAGGTTTTATATTTAAATGCACATTCAAAGGCACACTGGAGCTTCAGTGTATTTGTCTGTTGCATTAACATGCTAATTTTATACAGAATTTTTCTGTTCATTTTGTCCGGTGGCCTAGATGGAACAAAGCAGATCTGAATATCTTAAACTGGTGAGTTTAACAAATGACACATTTAAGTCCATTTAAGAACGGAGCAAGAAAACAAAAGCGATGAGGGTTTTTCTGGAACCGACTTTAGTGGCTCATGAATAATCCCCTTGGTTTTATTACAACCATATGAATATTTTAAAACGGTTAAAGCCTCAACTCCGAGAACATTCTGTATGCGTTCTCACAACACACAATAACCAAAATTCACATCTCAATGCAGTTTCCAGAAACGACTTTGTTGCGAAGTGCCGAGGAGAACTAAAATAAAAGATAGTGAGGTTCTTCAAGACATGGCCCTCAGAGGAAGAGAATGTAGAAGTCCTACTGAATTTACAAGAGAAAAACACGTACTTTCTTACAAGGAAACATCTTAGATATTTCGGAACATGCACCTTCATAAATAATCCGTAAGGAATGCTGTGGAAGAGGCCGAGAGCCATCGTTTCACGAAATCGCTTTCTCTGAATGTTGGTCGTTCGGATTTCAGTTCGGCGTTGAAATAAGTCAAGATAACATTTATTAAGACACACTTTATTATTACTGTTATTAATAAAATAATATCATATAATGTGAATAACGTTTCCATTTATGTGGCTTCTTTGTTTAAAGCTGTGCTTCCCTTACACATAGCATTTAATGTGCTTCGTGTTTGTTTTCGTTACTTGTTTGCATCCCTGCCAGACGTATTTGTGCGAAGTGCTTCAACCGCATCCACAGTATGATTATCACAACTAGAATACACCAAAACAAGCGATACAGAAGACGTGACATTTTGATTGCAAGGAACTTCGTGTGATAGACAGCCTCTCCCGCCTTCCACCGCCTGCATTTCTATGAATGTTTTGGTAGATTGCTGCTCGCAAACATTCAGAAGGATTTTCCTGCCCCATTCAATGGTATTATCACTATCCTATAGCTCATCCCAAAGGCTCATCAAACCGATTTTCCTATCTTCTATTCCACTTGAAGTCCCACCCAAACATCCAGAGTCAGACACCCTTCTGTTCCATTCCGAAACGAGTTCGCACTTTTAACCACTCGAATAATATCTCATAATATATCATAATTATATGGTACGGGATAAAAAACAACTTCACATGTTCTGAGCGGTGTCAAGTCAAAACAGAGCAGCGGAAGGATTTTGAATTGAATATTCATGATTTCTTTAATTCCGAGGAAGAAACTCAATTATGTTTCAAATCGTATTGCATCTTCAGAATACATATCTCTGCGAAATAAGCGAGACGAATACAAATAAGATCGCGTTTTAAAGAGCCTTTTTAAAATAACTAAAAATATGAATCATTTTATTGTTCGTCCTCAACTATAAAATCCATGCGATTGGAACTTCAAAGGACCCATTATTTATCTAATGTATGATGCTACATTAACGTCAATACTTTATTTACAGAGAATATTTATGTTCATACATTTATTTGCACATTAAAATGTCAAAAAAAAAAACTTAGACATATATACAGTCATCAATTTGTTCATCGGACGTCCGGGTCAAAAGTTTTGGGACACTTGGGTGAAATATTTCTCCTTATTCTAAATTGTTTTTTCTGAATGTCCATGCATCAGTGTATAATATTATATAAATAGACAAAAATATAACTTAGCAAACAACAAGCATTTTATTTAAAGAAAACTGTTTCTAAAATGGATAACTTTAACTGAATTTTAGAGAAAGAACAGCCAATTAAAGGACAGAATAGATCTGACTCCTTTAATAAGCACAATGTATTGCCGAAAAACGTCATGTGGTCTTCTCTATGTCCTACAAATAAAAAAGCAACAGTTTTGTTGCCTATAAGGTTGTAAGATTCTTCAATAACTTGTTAACCCACCTCTGGTTTGGGCATGAGGAGTTCATTCTCCAGATCTGTTTTTATGATCTTATGGTCCAAGTACTCGAGTTCCTTACCTGTTTTTTTCTGTTTCATAAAATAATGCTTGTATAGCTCTTTAACCCGTTACTGAAAAGGCCAAAAAGTCTGCATAATGGAATACTGACATTTACTGAACTAAGTTCAATTGTGTGTCAGGATTCTGTGGAGTCTCCTCGTGTTCTGGCATGTTCTGCAAGAAGAACAAGCAGCATGTCAGTTTGTGCCGACATAACAAGTAACACCCTTGAGATACATCATTATTCATCCCCTTCATTCTGTGAAAATGAGCATTTTAGTGTAACAATCACATTTTTATACATTTCAGCATCATTGGGTAGGCCACATACAACTGCCTGGGGTTCGGTTGTGACAGGATGCTCCACCAGGCACACATTACCAGAATGTGCTGGGACAAAGAAAAAGGCCATAGTGATGTAAATGTAACTATCAGTACACGTATTAAAAATGATACAAGCAGTCTTATATGGGAAATGGCAGATTTTAAACAAACTCCCTCCTGGAACGTCTTCAGCCACTGGTCGCCATCTTCTCTGCATCCTTCAGAGGTGATGGTGCAGGTCATCCTCCTGTTTTAAAGACCTCTGCTTTCTTTCTATTGTGAAATAGATGATTAAATATCATCACCTGAAATAAGAGAGGATTTTCGTTGGTTGGTAGGTAGGATCATGGCCAGTTTTCTGTCTTCTTCAGCCAGGTAGTGCTTGGTTCTCAGATCCTCATTACTGCAAACGCCGGTTTAATTTGATGCTGTGTTCTTTTACAGCAGAATTATTGTAGCTTCATGAGAAAAACACACTTTATATATGAAAATCTCATTTCCAAAATATGATAAATCCATTTTAATAGTATTCTGAAATACTTTTACTTGGATCCATATATTTTGTTCACAATCAATTTCTCCAGTTAAAATTGTCTGTTGACTCAGTCTGAACATGTTAAATAATGATAGTTATATAAGCCAACAATATTGTAGATTATAAAAAGTTTATGTTTTCCAAAATGCTGCAAATTCATTCTTATATTTGTTTTATTTCATCAGGTGTAGCTCTCACCGGCACATCCAGGCCATTTAATATGTTAATAGAGTTTAATGAACTCTTACAACACTTCGAAGCATTGCCACATTGGATTGCATTGAACATTTTATGATTTGTCGAGAGGACATATCGCAGTTTTGCTAAAAACAGGTTTGGGATTTATTTCAGTTTTGGAAAAACCCCTCTTGCAGTACATATTAAACTTGAAAATATAGCTATATGGCCTGAAATATTGATGGAACAGGGAATAGGTTCACTACACAACAAAATGGGATGACAAATTCATATTTGGCACTTGCTTTGGAAAAGAGTTCTTCATAGCCAGGTAGTTACCATGTATAATGGATAAATAGGTATATCCTTTTTATCCATTATAAACATTTTTAACAGTTGAATAGAATGATTATAAAAGTTATTAACAATTAAACATACGCATTGACACTTAAAGCAACTTTCTCCCACGCCGCTGCGGTCGTGTTGCTCTTTTTTCTAAAAATGTGCCCACTGTAGGCTTGTGGCAGTGCCTCCAATTCCACAGGCGAAAAATAAACCGAGCCCTTTTTTTCACTTCCCGTTGCCATGGTGAATCAGGCTATCTTCGCTCAATTGATGAGGGCTTTTTAAACGTATGGTACACACACACGTAACCCAAGGTAAACTTACTAAATGTGGATCAATCTAACTCTGGACAACCAAACCACAGAGTAAGCATCCCCAGAATAAATCAAAAGTTCAAGTTTAAACCCATTTTTATTTAAAAAAAAAGCTTTTTGGACTTCAAGACACAGATGGAGTTTTTTCCCCTTGTCCATCTTCCTCCTAAACAGTTAACTGCTTCTTAAAGCAATGTTGGACTTTTTATCTACTACACTGTATACTATAATGTCTCACTATATGTCTATGTGATTTTTCTACGTATCAATACCTCTACATTACCTGCCCAAAGTATTGGGACACATCACAATTTTTCCACATATAGAGTAAAAATAAACTCATCAAAATGATGTGGATCATCTTCAGTGAATTGAATGTAGCAATGTTTTCATATCATTTTCTTAAACAGCATCTTAAGGTCTCACCCTGAGATGATTTTTTAAGAGTTTTAGTCTATTCTGCGCTCTTATTGGCTGTTGTTTCTTCAACATTCCGTTAAAGTCATCTATTTTTCAATCCTTTTACAGTTTTGTCATAAAAACCACACATTTTGCTTAATAATGTGTTTGTCTATTAAATTATTTCAGACATTTAGTCATACATCGTTTTTTTATAATGAGACGCATTTCACCAAAATGTCGCAAAACCTTTGACCGGAGGTGTGTGGGAACTTTTAATTGCACGCACATCGAACCTCACAAAACATTAGGTGAAAGTTTGCATTGGCATCAAAATGTGGACTCAATCTAAGAATTATATAGCAGCGAGGTTCAATGATGACGAAACTGATAAATACACATACCCGTAAAAAAATATGCACTTTATAAATCTTTCTGGTGGTGTATATTATATCGGTGAACATTTTCATATTACAGATGGAAAAACTCTCGCAAATCTAAATCTAAGCCATCATCATCAGTAAGGTTCTAATGGAGGACTGCAGGATCCATCTGTGTTGGGCCATAGATTCATGCGCAGCCATAAACTCAAATAAGCATGACCATCTTAGAAGCTATTGCTTGAAATCATGTCCGTTGCACTGTTTTTATATGTTGGAAAGACATTAAAGTAAAAGGAACAGGTTGGTCATTTATCACAATAACAGCTGTCGACATCAATGTTCTGCTCAGACACAAACCCGGATCCACGTTGTTTTGTTCAGAAAACTCTAACGTGGTTGTTGTCAAATCATGAAGAATGTTCAACCGACTTCTTTTCTACACTACATTATTACCAGGATAACAAAAAGCAGTACATCTTTACAGATGCTGTGACAGTCTTAGCACGGCTGTGCCAGATAAACACAGTGAATGTCATGTTACACAAATGCCTATGATTTATTGTATCTCCGTGCCACGGGGAATACAGATCATGTATTCGCTTTTGCACAATTGTTAACTTGAAAATGGTATCCGTCAGAATGCTTTAAGATGTTATCGTTTACCATTTTTGTCCTGGATATTATTTCGGGACTCTTGAGTGAAATGTTTCTCCTTATGTAAAAGAAGCGTTTGATCTGAAGGTGTATGACCAGACGTTGAAATTAGTTTAACAGAAAACAATATAATTTAGCAATTTTTATGAGAAAACATGTTTTATTTGATAAAAATGAATGACTTTTAATAAATGTCGCATTACAAGTGTGCCAAAAGTATGGTCAGCTTACTATGGTCGCAATTTCCTGCGTATCGGAAGAGTTCAACGTTTCAAGGATTTTCTGAAACCATCGTTCCGACGAACTACAGGGTAAAAACTACAGGGTATTTTTATGACTTGAGTTATTTTGAGCAAGCGAAATGCGTCGCTTTCTAAATTCATCATTCTTAATATATACAAACGTGATTTTACATCTTTACGTTGGTCAAAAAAATAAAAGTGTGTTTTTTTAAATTGCGTATGTGCCTTACCCTATGTGCTATATGTGGGGGATCTAAACAACATTTAACTGTGTTACATGAAACAATTAACACGAAAATTGAGTATATTTAAGGCTTTTCAGTACAATTTAGTAAATCTTAGTAACTAGTACATTTATTTTTGCTTGAAAACACCAAAATTATTATTTTATATTTTAAATATATATTGGTTTTCCACATCATAAACTTGCACATAATGTTGCATAAAACATTTGTGAATTTTTGAGAAATGTAATATTGTTTTACTCAATTGATAAAAAATCTCCACTGAAAGAAATCTATTTGAATATTTTTGACACATTTTATTAGTTGAACTGTTTATTTTTGTCATATTTAATAAGCCAAATGAAATATTGTATGCAGTGTCGGTGGAATGACATAGAAAGAAATGTATGAATATGTTAAATAACTTAATATAAAATAAGCAAAAATAACAACAAATATCGTTTTTTCTGATCCTGGATAAGGCTATCCAGCATCATATTTTCAATAACATAAGCTTGATCTTACTGCAACATTACCCTGGATTCGGTCTTCTCTCTTGGGTTGCTATGTATAAGAATCACAGATTGTGGCAATGCTGCAGTCTGGCTGTATCTGGCAAGCTGTTCTCATCTGCTACAGCAGCTAAAAAATCATGTCAATCCTACGGCAGGCAGATTGCCCCTCTGTTCTGCCAGCCCATCCAACCACACAAACATCACGTACACCTTCGGCAATCATAACACGAAGCCTTTGGCTAAACCTGCAGACAGCAGCAATGCTCATGCCTTCAGCGCCCGCTGCCTGGTTCAATTCATTAACCAGGGTCAGAGAGTTAAGCTGACCCCAAATCAGGGTTACAATATTTGGACAAGGTCAAGAAGGATGAAGCTCGGGTCATTTTCACTATCTCTGCTCATGTCACACATTAACAACAGTACAGCCGCCTCACTGTAGCACTAGTTCCAAACATGGACCAAACCTGACAGATATTCTTGCCAGGTTATATAAGAGTAGTGTTCTAACAGCGTTAGGTTTCAGACTTAAGCATTTCTATTCTGACCTCTTTGATTTTCTCAAGCAGGTTTTTAAAAAATCCTTGTTGGTGGGTTTTATTGGTCTCCAAAGACATTGCAGCATATCAGGTATCTGATCACACCTGCAATCTTCGAAATCCCCAGGATCTATTAGATCTTCCTCTGGGTCTTCTAGAGCAGGATGATGCTCCCCTCTTATAATGGCAATATTCTAAAGGACAACACACGCCACATAAGTGTCACAAGCTCTTTCAGGGGTCACCTTGAGGTAGCGTAGGCACAGGAAACATGATTTTAACAGGCCCATGGTCATCTCCCCCTGGCCTCTTGTACTGCTGTGCCCACATTGAAGTGCTGCCCAGGGCCTGGCTCAGGTTCTTGGTAGATCTGTGAGCGTAGGTTGACACCAGTAACCCCTATCACCCAGCACAAGGCCATCGTTCTCCAAGGTAATTGGCTTGTTGTTTTCCACAGACAGATCATATGTTCAGTACATCAACATACTCTGGCCCATTCTGTTGCTCGGAGATGACTCACGATGTATCCTTGAGTCATGAACCGGGCCACTTAGCCTCCACATTTGTGATTCTGTATGCGGCATCACGTATGATCTTCACAGGGACAAACAAAGACATTAGTGTTACTGTACTTGGACACAGTCTTTAAAACATTAGGTCATGTCAGTGTACCGCAGACTAAAGCTTTGGATGGACTTCCGATTTACATAATCCACCTTACTTTGGGATGGTGCTAAAATAGGAGTATGGGTCTGATCAATGCACCCAAACACATTGGGCATTCCTAGAGGGAGTTGTTATTTTAAGTTCACTTCAAGAGGTGGAAGCAAAATGCTCTTAGCAGAACAATATGTGTCCATGCATGTGAAAACCAGACTTAGTTCAGAAAATCTTATTCTGATAAATGAGTAGTAAAGTTTGATTTCACCCATTAATTTGACCATTTCGATCTTTGACATGGACTTACTCAGTCGACATGAAATACATCAAAGTCATACACTCACAGCTCATTTCTTACGTTGTGTACAATGTATTTCTTATAGAAATGTAAGTAACAAAAAAAACCTTTACCTGTGTTTTCAAAGGCCTAACATACCATGAGTTTGCACTTACCCTTGTTTCCCAACGGACCCAGAAGAGTCTTACTCAGTATTGCATTACACCAAGAACAATTACACACTAATACCTGGATTAATACCTCAAAATGAATTAATAATTAGTGATGGCATGGACTAATGAAGAACCAATGAAGAGCTAATCCTCTAAGACTGGAGTTAACTGAATCCATGGGATTATTCATCTACACTAATTGTAAAGTGTTACCACCAAATCCTTTGAAATTAAAACGAGGATCATCATGTCTTGCACATGATCACATTGTAAAAATGAACATGTATCGTAAACTACTAATTAACAATTTATTAACTACAAAACAGATGAGTCCCGAGTCTATGCAAGAATAACGTTGAAAAGCTTCGTATCCCATCAACTAGAAAACAGAGACACAGAGAAGTCAAGTTAATCTGACAGTTTGTTGAATGTGTGAATAACAGTACAAACAAAATGAGACAGGCCTTCTAGCCCTAGAATAACCTAGAATAAACCCTGATGTTGAATAGTATCTGACTTCTGTTGAATCCTGATGTTATGCATAGCCTCCTGCTATCTTTGAAACCTTGATATAGCGTGACCTACGCTCTGTATAGTGTAAAAAAACATTTCATGTGACTTGGGAAATATCACAAGAAAAAACAGTTACAATAACGTTAAATACTTTTTTTCAATGGTAAACAATACATTTTTTGATTAAAGATATAACAGTTATATTTTCCACAAATTTCAAATACTTTTCAAGTTTATGTAATGAAATGTTTTTATTTAAAAACATATATTTAGAATGTATAACTAATAACTTAATATAAGTTGTATCTATAATTGCTATATTTTTGACATAAAGTTAATCAGATTCATTTATTTTAACATAACAGTCTCTTATGCTATAGCGAATTTTCTATCTACTGGCAGTCCAAGTTGCATTGGTGGTTACATTTTTGGGGAAAAGCGGTGTGCTAACTTGTATGTCCAGAAGTAAAAACTGGTCTTAAGTAAGCGAACACTAAAAATGGAATGGACCTGAATGATCAAAATCTGTTTCCTCTTCAACTTCACAAACAATAAAACCTGAGTCATATTTTTCTCACAATGAATAATAATAAATACATCAAAATATTAAATAAACAAAGGGAACTGTAGACATAATGGTTTGGATAAGAAAAAAACACAATCTTCAGTGTTGTAATCTTTTGACTAGAATTGAAAGGAATTTTTTGTTATCATCTCAACCCGAGTCTACAAGTTTTTAAAGAATTTTTTTAAGGAGTCCCCGTCTATTCTGCGCTCATATTGGTTGTTCTTCTTTCACTATTCTATGTCATCCATTTAAAAAATTTTTTTATTAAATTTAATGTACGTTTTGTCATGTATGTTTGCAAAATGATATTTTCGTTTGTTCAACTTATTTCAGAAATTTAGTCATATGCTTTCAGATCAAAAGTTTCTTTAATAATGGGAAACATTTCACTCAAGTGTCCTAAAACTTTGGACCATTGCGGTACAGGACATAGTACCGAGAGCTTATTTAGGGGTGACCGATGAGGGAGATGGATGGCACCTGCCACAGACGATTCTGGGATGAAATGTAGTGCAATGTGAAGACTGGGTGGAAATCTTCAGATTTTGCAAGACTGTAAACACTGCAGTATATTTCTCTGGACATGAACAAATTAATCAAAGCTCGAGCCGGCTTGGACAAGAGAAAGACATTTCATTTCAGAAAGACAAGAATAAATTTCTTCCATAATGGGCTTCCAAGGGAATTGAAGACAACTAAACAAAAAAAGTCTTAGTAACATTTAATCTGAGAAAAGCATTAATATTAACATTAATATTAACATTTATATTTTTATGTGTTACACTGTTGATGAAGCCTTCTTAATGTGTTATGGAGGAACCCTTTCCCTTCTATTGTACTGACACCAAATCAAAGCAAAACTATTGGTGCCGTTTCTGTTCAGCTACCACCATTCTTCTAAATATATTTTTTCTTCTTGAAGAAAGAACGTCATAAATCCATTAAATGACAAGTAAATGATGACGGATACTTTTAGTTTTGCTCTTCGTAGAAAGTGTTACATAGAGCTTTTTATCTAAAAAAAGTGTCATTTCCAAATTCCACATGACAATAATCTGTTTCTTGAGAAACCCTACTTCAACCCCCCCATCATTTCTCTGCCTGTCTCCTGGCTTATGTTTATTTGTCTCTGTTTTTAAGGTCTGAATTGTACTTGAAAGCCCAGCTAAGGGGAGACAGTGTAAACAACTGTATTACATTTCTTTATTACATACACCGTGAGTCAGCTCGGCTCAACCTATCACAAATATTTAATAGCCGAGTTGCGAGCTAGATCTATGGAGAGTCTGAAATTACAAAAACAATTTATATTTGACTTGAGATAGAATAATTGCGCATGGTGATGGGCTGTCACGTTCAATGAGGTTCAATAACGCTACGGGGTTTAATTCCTGTGACAGGATTGAAGGTAAAAGTTAAAACTTCTGCTGCATTTGAATGAGATGCACATCAATGCCATCTCATTGTTTTGGCATCTTTTGACATCTTCTGTTGGCTTTAAAAGGGATAATAGCAGATGCTTATTTCCTACAAATTGCAGCGGAGACATAGCGTCTCTCTAGCAATTTCCACACTTTCTGATTACAGGGGCCATTATGTGTAAAATCAGCACATCGGTGCAGCAAACAGGTATCAAAGAAAATTGGGTTACCACTTACATCATGGGAATCAAGATAATAGCACTCATTATGCACATAGACCGGAGCAAAGGGACAGATTTGTGTATGTTACATTTTTTTATTTCGTGAGAAAAGTCAGCGTTTCCTTAGATACGTAGACTCTGTTCTAAGAAAGACACGAGAGTCCAAATCTCTTTTAAAGTGCTAGGGATAATTTAGCACCGTCATCAAAGATAATCGGGCTATAAAACCAAGAGACAAGAAAAGTTGCATGAATCATAAAAACAGTAAATATTCCTGACATTGTTGTAGGTACAATGCTTTGGAACTGTAGTATATAGCACTATTTTTAACGTGATGCTGCGACATCATGTATACACATGAGCTACTGTCATACATTGTTTTGTGTAATGAGTCTGTCGGTCTGAAATAAATTATGGTTGGAGCACATGTAAAGGACCAAAGTAACATTTAAAATTTTTTTTAAATCTGGCTTACAAATATTCTATAATCTTGACTATTTAAAAAGTGAGAGTTGACTGATAACTCATTCATCCATCAGATCTTGACTGATCCTACCACCAATGCCATTCACGGCATATCTTCGAGCAGGAAAAAACTCTTAATTATATCAATCCACAATCTCATTTTATGATGCAGCCTGAAATAATAAGTCACACCATGTTTGGCCTGAGGACAACCATCTGGTCCTTCATCTAAGTCTGGTTTCTCCTATGTTATCTCTCTGGTTTTGGGTTCCTTGCCACGCTTGCCTTTGGATTGCTTAGTTGGTGTTTAAAGTGATGTTAGCAATTTAACTGCACTAAACTGTGTTGGGTAATGACTCCAATGTTTACAGCATGATGCTTAAGAGCTATTTTGACTCCATTGACAAGTTAAACAGGATATTGGTTCTTGTTTCACTGTATTCACTTTTCCTTGTTTTATTTTATTTGAATCAGCCAGGGAACTTGTATAGATGATTGGGTTGGTGTCGAATCAGTTGATCCTTCAAAGGTGGTGTTTACTGTAGCAGTCTGCAGCTCACTTCCAGAAACCCCCCCCCCCTTCCCCAGCTCCACCAGCAGAGATCTACAACAGTTTTGTGCGGCGGCAATAGCAGCATGTACATTTATATTACATTTACATTTAGGCATTTAGAAGACGCAGCAGCAGAGTGACAGATCTATTCTTTGAAAAGCATTGCCTGATGAATAAGATCTGGCTGGTACAGCAGCCAAAAAAGGGAAGACACATCCCATCACTCATCCAGTCGCCAGGTCCTCATCTATGTCCTATTTGCTCAAAGCAACAAACCCTCTTTCAAGGTACATTTTTTTACATTTCATTCATTTTTATGTTGCTTTTATCCAATCATCACTGCAGAGCAAACAAGGTAAGGTGTCTTGCTCAAGGACACGTCAGTTATTGTCTGCTGGCACTGGGATTCAAACCCACAACCTTCCACTTACTAGTCGAACTCTCTTACCACCACACCACACCGCAACTGACTGATAGTGATACAGTCAACATTAACTTCAGTCAACAAAAGCATGGATTAGTAACATTAACTGATACAAAAGAGGTTGGCACAAACTGTCTGAACAAACACAATCTTGAAAGTAACAACATTTCTGTTCCCTGTGGTTGGATTAACTGCCAACCTCCACCCAACTGCAGAATACTTTACAACTTCACAACAACTCAAAATAGAATGTTTTTCATCCTCTTGCTTACTTCATCTTTGATCCTCCATGGCCTTGTAAACTATCAGTACTGTTTATTGTGGTAATAAAATACTTAATGCTCTCCTTCATATTTAGATAAAAAATATATGTAATTGTATTGTCTTAGTTTTCATGTCTTCTCGTCTTAATAACAAAGTTAAACCTTCTGTAACCTGCGAGTCTCAATATTATATTTAGGTATTGAGAAGATGCTTCATCCAAAGCAACTTAGAAAAATCAGGAAACAATGATGCAATTTATTGAAGCAGGAAACAATAATACCACATAACAAGTTTTCAGATTTCAAAAAAGCACTAAGCAGGACCGGTTTGGAGAGAGGAGAGTTCAGATTAGGAGTTGTTTATGTGAAGAGAGAATTCTACATGAATAGACAAAACAAATTCTGAGCCACATTTCTTAAATTACAGCCATGTTTGCCCTCTCCAATGTCCTCATCTGTCAGATTTGTCATAGGTTTGCAATGATATGTATTCAGGTCTCAGTGTTGCTGTCTCTGCCACTATAGATGTATGTGCTTTATTAACTAGACTGCTGAATGGTATATGATATTTTTTATAACCTTGTAATAAGCATCCCTTTCCTAATTTCCGTAGGCAAAAAGCTCAGGCACTGTTAACTAGAAGTTGGGAAGAAATGCAATGGTCTTCATTGTCCACATCTTGGCCGGGTCCACCTTGATTGGCCACGTATGGAGAAAATGGTTCCTAGTACCCAATACTGAAACACGTCGTGATCATTTGGCGGAGACAGAGAGGAAGCTGGGCCAATGTTCTTGAAACCAGGCTGCGGATTGGCTGGAAAATCTTTTATGACCGGCAAAGTTGTATTGACCTCACACCTGTAGAAAATGTGGTTCGGGGTATGTAGCACAGATTAGTACCTCCACAATCACCCATTTGAATGTAGACAGCTATAATGTCATAACTGAGAAAAAGGTTAAGGGTCAATTTACATCTAACTTTGTTGGGCACACTGTGACGGGGTTTGAGAACAAAGTAGATTGGATCAAATGAGAGACTTCGAAAGGAGAGTTAAAAACTTGTTAGTGACAACCCGCTTAAGCATAAGTAGTCTAACCCAACCAAATCTTTGCACCAGTGCCGTTACAGTAACCTTATCTGGGCTAGGCCCATTTAAGGGCATTAGGGATCTACAATCCGAACAAAACCTGACACCTAATGCCAGTAACTCTGTTTGGGGACAGCCACTCAACCTGACCAAACTCAGACACCAAATGTAGCAAATGGGGTTTATAATTACCCTATGTATTGTTTGATACTAGTAACCGTGTCTTAGACAGGACATTTAATAACATGCTGGACTTTAAATATTTCAATTGCATCAAAATGAGCCATTTGCATCTTTAGGATTCTTTCTAAAGCTGCAGCTGCCAGATATTGCACTGAGCTTGTATTATATCTTTTATTTCAGAAAATAATTCATTTTGTTTGTGGATGTTTAGCTGCCGACTTTTAATTAAAGGCACAACAGCATTCTAACGTTTGCTGTGACATTTATGTATTTGCCAGAAAAATCCCAGGGATCAATAACAGGATCTGAAAAAATCTTTTGTGACACCAAACCAAATTTTATTCGCTCAGCCGAATGCCAGTTTTCAGTGACACCGAGCCTTAAGCAGATTAATTGAATCAGCAGGACTGTGGAGCAGTACACAAACTCACAATTATCTATGATGCCCGTAGAGAAAGCTAAACGAAGGATCTGCCAATAACTGCATTATGTAAATGTAAAAATAGTCTGTGGAGGGTGTTTTCTGCCCTTGAGGACGGTACGTAAGGTGGTGGTTTAATTACAAATGACATTTTCTCTTGTATGCACAACACAGGTGTCTGAGTCAATGAGCCATTTTTAAAAGAGGTTAAAGGCAGCTTTGGATGTTCAGAAGTTAAAACTCCTGTATCTTGAGTGATAGAGCATGGCAAAGGTCTTGGGTTTGATCCAAGGGAATGCACATACTGATAGGAAGGCGTGTATTGTTTAAAAGTATTGATTAAAGTGTCTGCAGAATGAACGAATAAGAAAATAAAGTTCTGGCATATGTTGGGTCTGAGTTTTCACTACCAGTCCCTACTTTTGATCTCAAGGTGTATACCGTAATGTAAGAAGCATCTTAGGGTGAGACCTAAAGTGGGTGCTTGAGGAAATTAAAATAAAATATTTCCATGTTATAACAATTCCAATAGTTCACATTATGTTTGATAATTTAGAGTTTATTATAAAATATGGAAATAATATAAATTATATACGTATCAATCATATAAAGTGAGTGAGTGTCCCAGAAGTGTATACTTTTCACAATACTGCTGTCTAGCATTAGTTGCTGTTTCTTTATGTTGTATACACAAAGAAATATATAGTACCATGTCCTTAACGTCTCTCACTGGTCTTGTAAGTCCAATGCTTCCATTGATGCTAACTTCAACAGCACTCAAATCCATAAGTTAATATCTGCTTTTACTTCACAATAACCTATAATTGAATAAAAACAAGCGAAACATTTAAGCTGGGTTAACTTATTTTATGTAAGGATTTACAGTAGACATGCATTTTCTATCAGACTCAGATGCCGTATAGATCTCAGTTCTGTGCTGTTGCTATAGTGACAATGAGGCTCTTATACAACGCTGCCCATTATTCAAACCAGAAACCATCAGGCAACCATGTTATTGATCTGAAGTGGGATTGCCTGGACCCTCCATCGCCTCTATTCTCTTTTGTCTCTAAAAGAAAGAATCAAGAGGGATGTGCAAACTAGAAATTGAAAGGCAACAAAGTCTACTGGCTTAAAACCTCTGGTTTGAAGGTTTTTCTATTTAAATTAGATTATTGGATGTTATGACACGAGACAAGGTAAAATCTCTATATATAAATAAAAATGTTTACTATGTCTGATGCTGTACACGACTAAATGAAAACTTTTCTCTTCTTCACGTGACCTGAAATAGTCATTTATTTATTTAACACATTTTTTGGGTTCCTTTCCTTAATAGACAGGGTTCATGAAATGTTTAAGACAATAGTTTTTATAAATTTTTTAGATGACAATGATTGTTTCTAAGTATACGTTGCATTAACAATGGCACTGAATCTGTTGATAAACTCTATCAAACCAAGGCAGCGTGATTTCAGGCTACTAAAATCAATATATATTATACATTTGTTTATAGACTGCATCGTTTTTGACCTTTTCTTATGTCGAAAAAAACATTTCGAATTAGAAGTTTGCTACCTTTAAGTTTCCAAATGTGAAACTTTATCTAAAATTTAATGTGGTCCCTTTTTAACTTCTCAATTGAGATTTTGCTGTGGATGAATGTCTATTGTAACTTATAATATGTAATGTTCAGTTATTCATACTGTGAACTTCTAAAATAAGACACGTAAGACCTTATTGGACACCCTTCACTTACTAAGCCGACCACCCAACGTAGTGTAGATCATATAAATCACAACACATATGATATGTGTCATTAAGATATCACAAAATAGACTAGTATAACCTATAGAGAATAGAGTTGTGCTTTGATATCGTCACCATTGTATTAACACAAAATGTCACAATCTAATGTGAAACCAGTAATGGTAGACTGAAAATGTAATAAAAGGAAAATGTATTAGATTTCCATAAAAATACAACTGCATTTCATGCATTACATTAGCCAAACCAAATCAATCTTTGCTCAAACAATATGATCAGTGCTTATAAATTGTATATTTTAATACATGCATTAAAACAACATTAGTATATCCGATAATATTAAAATGGCTTAATGATCAAATGCTGCATATACTTTAAGTGACCACTAAGGCTGTTATGTACTTTACTAATCAACCAGATCACATCCATTGAAACTAATGAATCTAGACAATGGATTATAATAAAAAGCGATCATGAGTATCTGAGAGCAGTGGGCGAAAGTAGACGATTGAGTCTTAATATAGACTATTAAGTAGTATTATCAAATCAACAAACCAAGGCTCTCTAATCCGCTATATGTCACATGCAGTGGGACAATGCTAAAACAAATTGTTTAATTATAACACAATCACATTTAACACAGACAACATATTGTGCATGTTCAGAAACCTCAACCCGTTTTAAATGAAAGGCTTGAATGAAATCTCTTGTGTGGGTAGCTCCAGATGAAAGTTATTGGCTACACTTCAGGGCCTCTCAATAAAAGAAAATCATGCTGCTGTTGCCTTTTGCTCTCGGCATAATATTAATTACGAGATTGCAGTCAACCTTTGAAACAAACAGCTCTGGAAAACTGTTATTGCATGCATCCCAAAAACACCTTAACAAGATAAACTGGCTTTGTTCCGCATAGAGATAGAGAGTTAGTTGGTTATTGATGATCATCTCACTGTGTGATTCTTCAGCGCTACCTGTGAGAATTAGAGAGCTGTTGTGTTTTTCAAACGCTTAACAAATGCATCTATCACTTTTAGTGTTGTGGTTGTTGTTTGTGTCTTTAATAGCCAATTTGCATTGATTGTAATGTACAAAGAGGACGGCTAAGGTTTCAAATCAGGTGGAATGATATGAGATGGATGATGGGAGGAATGTGGAAACGTTCTAAGCTTAATATACCATGTCTACTCCATTTGCACCATGGGGTGAACATTGGACAATGAGTTTCAACTAGAAGAACCCAACTACTGCCCACACCATGGAGGAACATCAATAGCTAATCTAACCTGTACTCTCTTGGGAGTCTGGTGATGTCTTAAAGTTGGTAGAGTGTTGCTTCATGTCCTCTTTCCCTGCTACATTACCTTTTCCCTGTCTCTTCTACCCATTCCTTTCCGTTCCAGGTTAATCGAAAGTGGCAAAGAATGACAAAAGTTTGATAAACAAACTCGCATTGCATTGGTTTTACAGAGCGAGGGATGTTGGGTTCTTAAGGGAGGTAGTGCTTAACTCAATGGTGGCAGTGGCGAACTTGACCATTTACCATTTATATACCATCGCCTGTCCCATGGGCTTGTGCCAGTCAAAGTCGGACAATTTTGGAAAATTTGATTTGTGCTGTAAAAACAACATATCATTATAAATTTAGAGCCATACGTATATGATTTCTGCTTGCCGTTGTATCCCTGTCTTTATCTTCACATTTATCTGTCAGCCATTTGACCAAATGTCCGACTGGATGGGTTGCAATAGGCCTTAGTTTTAAAATGGGGATTGAGAAGAGTGAAAAGGGTCATTGGGTTCGACACCTTATAAAGATCCAACCTCTCAAAGTCTGATAAGGTTTATGCAGAGCTGTGCTGCCTACTCATAAGTCAATACTTTCTCTTTTGTTGCTATAGCACGCTTCAACATGCGGTTGAGAGGAATGACCTTGGGGCCAAAGGCAGTTTTTTGTTCACCGAAACTTCAACAGTTGCTCCAGAGTTTGATTCAATGGAACCAAACCAGACGGATGTGAATACAAAGTTAAATTGCTCAAACTGAGTGCCAGCTGCAAGAGTCTGGATTATCTGAAAGGCCTACATCTGTCTGCACGAAAAAAAATAGGAAAAGAGTAAAAATTTTTGATAGTTGTTTTGGTAAAATGTATTGTTTTGCTGACATTTCTTATTGCAAAAAATGACTTATATCTGTGTATTATCAATGGAGTATAGAAATAAAGGCATGTTGGCCTAGGCACGTTGGTGTTGGGTTTATCAAAATCAGAAATATTTTGAATGGAAATAGATCGTGTCAGCGACAACTGATCTGCTGTTGTTGGACAGGTCGGAAAAGCACTTGTAAGTATTAAATTTTATTGTTTTTCATTAACAGAATAATATTTTAAAATAAACACGTCAGGTACAGTACTAATATCAGAATGTTTGCTTTCATGCATAAAAGGATGCTGTTAAAAAATGTTGCTATATTAGTTTGGATGTAAAAGGCCCTATTACATCCATTTTTAGGTATTTAGTTATTTGAAGCATGCGAAAACACAATGCTCAAGATACACGGCTTGTTCTACAAAGAGATGCACAGAAGCAAACAAACATGCCAAATAATAAAAGTAAAAGGTATACAATGTTAAAGATTGTGCAAAAATAATTTAGCTTTCACAAAGCCTCTCGAGAGCAGCGTTCAGTCTTAAAAATTCTGCCATGTAAAATGGAACAGTTCATAATCCATGACATCATTTAAAGGTGTCTATTGATGTTACGCATGTTTTTTTTTCTTCATTTCTGAAAATTGAAATTCTATATTTAATATTCTGACGAATATTCTTTAATACAATTCTTGCTATGTCAATCCTTTCATTTCTCTCCCGACAAACACATTTGATGCAGTGGATCAATCAATAAATTTAGTCTTATAGTTTTTCCATGTGTCATATTGATTAATCATCTACGCCATATCTCATTTTCGCATGGCTGTTATGAATGAGTGTATGTACTCAAGGCTGTGCATGAATGCGTCCGGATAATTACTATTCCCTGATTATGATCCTCATGGCAGCATCCCACTAATGATCAATCACCAGAAAGCTTGTGTTCTTGTTAAACCGTTACATCCTTTTATTTCTAACAAAAGCTGGTTTAGCCACACAATGTGGACATACAGTACATAATGATAAAAAGGCCATGTTTGAACTGATGGGACTAATAAGCGTTTCTATTTCATATTATATTTAATTTAAAACTTAATGCTGAAGGGGTCAAATTCACACAAGGGGATCGTTTAAAACACTTACATTTTTCATGCTTAAGCCTGAAGAATAGAGTATTTAATCATATTACAGACTAGGGCAGTGCAAAAATATTGATACAGCTAAATGTCAAATTTTTTAAGGATATTTCAACCTCTTTAATCGATAAGTATATGTCTTTTAAAGTGATGTGGATAGGGCCATCGTCAGTATGCATGGCACTCCAGCTTTCATAGGTGACGTTATTAAATCAGTTATGAATCAGATATAACAAATGCTGTTTGCAAGCGACCCACTTGGTCACTATTTTGGTGCAAAACATACATCGTCACTTTTTCCATTCATTTTCTTGTCTGTTGAAAAACAGAAAGCCCAAGGCCGCTTTTAAGTTCCAGTCCACCCTTCATGTTATCAATGTTTTAAAGCATGTGCGACTGGCGCGTTTACACTACACATTGCTTGGGTGTGAGCAATGATTTCCATGTAAGTGGATGTCATGGATCACTTAACCTTGCAGAATACCCCAGGTGGTCCAAAGGAAGTTGTTCTTCAAACTCTCTTTTCCTTTTCCTTTTTTATAAACAGTACTGCAATATGTGTCGTACGACCTATTGCATTGTAACTCATCCTCTGTTTTTATTACCACTGACAGTAAGCTGTCTATAGATTCATTTTTTTCCTTTTTGTATTGCAGTATTGTGTTTTGTAAGGCATCTTTACACTTTCCTTTATCTCCTTCACTGAGGTTTGTAAGGTATCTTACATCAAACTAGATTTATTGTAAAAGTTGCCGCAGTGCAAGTACCTTTGAATCAAAACTGTTTTTCCAACATATCATATATCTGTAATATTACACATACTCCAAATAAAGTTTAAATGCTTCTTCATGAATACAAATATGTAGATGGATATATATTTTAGAAGGGGGGTCCCTCACAAAAGGGTCATTTATATTGGGGTCTTTGGTCATCATAAATTTGAAATGCCTCGCCTTTCCTATAGAGGATTTCTAAGCTGTAAAACCTGATGTTCCTGTGGCCTGGGGAAAACAAAGCAAAGATGTTTTTCACTTTTTAAAGAAGAAATGTTTAGAGAACAATCTTTTGTTGGATTATAGCTCTTAAGACCCAATATACTAATTAAGGTTGTGTCATTTTTTTGTATATGAATTGGTCCTTCATGTGTTGATGCACTGCTAACAAAAGAAACATAGACATTTTGTAATGTGAGAAATGTAAAATAATATTTTTGTTAGTTGTCAGGTCACATTTGACTGGGCCAGGATGCATTTTTAAGTATTATGTACACAAGCCTTGAAACTGGGACATCCTCCCATGTATAGTGTCTCTATACACTGTATAGAAAAATCTACTGTAAATGTACACACATTTAACACTGTAAATAAGAAATATATCTTGAAATCCTCTAAAAATGTCTAAAAAGGCAGTTGGAGTAGTGGAGGTCAAACTTGGTCTAGCCCCAAGCATCATGTAGTAATTTAAAAGCACAAGACATTAGCAGTACAGGAAAGAAAAAGCTCCAAGAACACTTAAAGAAAGATAAAACTCAAAGAAAACCTGCCCGTACTCTAAGTGTACCCTAAGACCATGAAATACCAACTATCTCCTTTAGTTTCTGACAGCCGACTCTGGCAGCAATGGGATGGGAACTCACGCCTCTGAGGAGACTGGAGCCCAAATCAAGTGTATAAGACCCTTGCAAACAATACCTTAAAAACATGACAATCGCAGGCCTCTTTGCTTGGTTCCATTTGTTATCTGTCACTGACTGCCATTAGCTCCGGAGGTTTTGGGCCTTAACAGTTCTGTGAAATTTTTGGCTGCCGGGTTGTTCAGTCCAATCAATGAGGTTGAACCTTCCAGTACGTTGCAGTTTCAATTCTAACCAACTAAACCTGAACTAGCTTTTGTGCCCCTAGGGGTTTGCAGGTAAATGGAAATCAGATGCGTTTTAAAGGTGCCCTCACTGCTCATCTTCGCCCCTTCTCTCCTCCATTGGTTTTATTACAGGGTCTTGACAGCAGTCACTGACTGATGAGGTTCTCAAGAGTTCTGTGCACAATTTGAGAACTCAAATCTTTGCCTGGGGATGAATGTATCTGGTTTATTCCTTCACCAAGCAAACCGTAACGAGTTAAGTTGGCTTTGAGGGTTTGCAAGTGAGAGTCAGAAACAACGTAAGACTGCCTGTTCAAAGCCTGAGTTTGGCAGCAATGGGATTTGAACCCACACCTTAGATCAAACTTGATGCATCCATCCACAACGGCCCAATCTGCTCTTTGTTGTTTTATAACACTGACAGACAAGGTTACAACCTCCTTATCACATCCAGTTCACTACTTTTGTCGAAGTGAAAGAAAATCTTGCAAGAAATCAGAACAAAAAAGTGCCTGTTTCGGTCTTCCATCATAGCACTTTAAGACTCCTTAAGAGGAGGAACCCTGGCTTCTGCACAATACCTTCTTCTCTGGAGGAAAAGCATTTTCCATCCAATACGTTGGCAGAGAGGTAGCGTTTCCAAGGTTCCAGGGACTTTGAGCAACAGCAGGTGACCGTTCTGACAACAAGCTATTGGGATATATATCAAGACCAAATTCCTTTGTGAGACTGCAGAGGACTGCGCTGATTTAAAGAATCAGTTAAAGAAACAACGCCTGGTTGGTGTGGGGAAATGTCTGCATGCGGTTTCATCTTAACATTTCTGGGAACAAGAGGTTATCGATACTCTGGCATCAATTGCTTTGTTCTACAGTCAAAAATATAAATGCAAACCTACACTGTGCTTTTGAACATCAGCACCACCAGATTTCATATGGAGAATGATTGTGAATAAACTTCGGTTCGATTTTCCCACTCTACCTGCAAGGGAAAAGGGAATTAATCCCTTTTCTTTTAAATCTCATTGGACAGATGTTCAACAAAGTCAGTACTACCGTTACATCCACGGCTTTGGTTTCACATGTAGCTAGATATGATAAACGACTATACCAAGAAGCTGGGGACAACATCAGTTCTCAGAGGAGTCTGAGCATGTTTTTTTGGCTTATATCATGAAATCATAAAAAATTGACAAAATTGTAATTTATGACTAAAGTTTTCATAAGTTCGAAAAAATTGTTATAAGAAAACACTGCATTGTGTACATGATTGGAATACAAGTAATTTTACCCCCTTGGTGTTTGAATGGCGTTGCCTGAACCGCACCTATCAAAGTATGTACCCACATGTCAATGCAGGTCTACCTTTCGGTACAACAATCTTCACATAGTGTTGGGTTAACACATACGCGTTTCCAAGTGTTATTTTGTATTCAACAATCAAGCAGCAAAAGTCACTGTTTTCTTGCTTATATCACTGCTAAATGCTTCTCAGACAGAGTACAAAATGAATTTACAGATATCATGAGGGTTGGGAATTTTAGTTACAGATTACAAAGCAATGTTGTGAGTTTTTTTTACTTATTCTCATTCCTCTAGAACACTTTGGAATACTACAGGGGGGGCACCGTAATAAGTCCCCCTTTAGTGGAGCACAGGGATCTGGCGGGCATATGCGTGTGAATCAGCGATGAAGGTGGGGGATCCTGCCCCTGTGGTGGCTATAAGAAGAGCTATGAATTCAAAATGAGCTTCTATGACGAGCGAATGCAATCTGACGAAGAGAGGTTTGACATATGTTCTTTTCGGTTTCCTGAAGAGCACTCTTGCCGCAGCACTCTGTGTCATCTGCGCAGGTTTGATTTTGCAAACCGGGGTCCAGCAAGCATATCATCGCAGTAGTCCAGCCTGGACAGGACCAGAGCCTGGACTGGAATTGAGCAGCATGCACCAAAAGGAAAGGTGTCCTAATACGCATTATTTAAATACATTTTCCTTTTTTAGATACTTGTCAAGTCAAGTGACAACATGAGCCACTGTCTATACGTCCTCTTCCAATCACTTCTTTGGCTTCTTTGAGAAGATAGACAACAAGCTGCATCTTGGATACTGCTACATACATCCAAGATCTTGTCACAGTATCTCATAAAGACGTTAACAAAAATAACTTGAACATAATATGTGCTCTAATTACAAAAAACCATTACTTCAGAATAGGTTAGTTTTGGATCATTAATTATGATCATTTCATAATTTCATAAAACGTTTCACAACGTATCACATGAACTCTTGATTCAGTCTTTCGTCTGCATTTATTTTAGAAACACTGTATAGTTTAATCCAAGTAATAGAAGCGTACATCTATTCGAAAGTTGCCAGCACAATATAGTGTATCACTTGCCCCCCCGATTATGTGTCTGTATTCGTTTAGCTCATTAGAGAAACTGAAGAGAGAATTAGCAAGTTAATACCAAATGTCCAGGCATTGTAATTGTATTCCTGAAATAAGGCTTTGTTTTGATTTCATGTTGACCCGCGAGCATCACAAGGGTCGCGACCCTGATTTAGTGGCAATTGCACAATTTTCTATAAATTAGCTAAATGACAGAGACAGCGGAATGGCCAAAGAACGAGCAATCGTGAGTCTGATCGGTCAGCTGATTTGATTAATAAATAGCAGCAAGTTATTCACGAGGCTGTCGCAGGAAATTGTCCATGGCCGAGTATGCACACATCCCGACACAGAGAGTGATTAGCGGATAAATGAATTTAACCATTAACAAAAGTTCAGCAGCCAAGTATGAACCAAGCCTGGATTTTTTCGCAGAATGCTGTCCGTGGAACTGGTGATGGATCTGTGTTTCATGAGGCCACAGTGAATGATAATAAATGACGGTCTTTACATAATTCCAGCCGTGCACACTTGGCCTTTATGACGAGGTCCATACATCAGTTCTGTCAGGGTGATTAATACCGCTATGTTTGCTGTGAAATCTACTCCAAATGGTGTACGCTGCATAGTCTTGTGTGGGAGAACCAAGGCTGGTTTGATGGAGCATTGTGTAAGCGATGTAAATGCAAAGCCTTGGGTTTTATTCTTGGGAAATGGACACACAGATTAAATGTAGACATTGAGAGTAACTTTAGAAAAGCATTTCCCAAATGCACTCCTGTTAAATGTCAAATCTATGTGACACGTCTGTACCAGTGCTTCTGTACTGGGAATATGGCTTTAGATTTACATTTACATTGACATTTAGTTATTCAGCTGATGCTTTTATTCGAATCGACTCACGAATGATATCAAGCAGTGCAATAAAAGCACAACAATATATATAAGTGCATACATGGACTTTTTATAGAAACAGTAGGGAATGTAGATACTGTATGTATATATAATGTATATTACGGTATATTAAAACTTTTCTCATGAATTACTCACGTTTTAGATGTTGCAAATCTGCATGAAATTCTTGGTCTGGTACAACACAGAGGACGATATTTGGAAGATGACCGTTCTTGGACATCGACAACCATAGTAAATGGGGTAAATGATGGTAAAAGGTGAACCAGCATGTATTCTATATTTTGCTTTAATTTTTATTTTCATTTATAAATGTTTAATGTCTTTGCAAAAAAAGAATATTTTTAAAATAATTTCCTACAATGGTAGTTGATGGGGTCTCAGAACTCTTTTTGTGTAACCGGAAAAAAGAAATGTCTATAGATTTGAAACAACACAAAAGTGAATAAATGATGACAGAACTAGTCGTTTAAAACCGTGAAAGTGATTGTCTTGTTTTTTGGGATTGCACCTCAAGACGTCATTCACTGGCAGTGTGCATGGGTAATATTTTGCAGTCTGAAACTCCATACATTATTGACATTTGCAGGAATTTTGTCCATTATGACTGTGGCAACACTTTGGCTCAGCCTCTTAATGTAGCTCTGGCCTGTGTCTGGGGTTGCCAGATTGGCATAAAAAAGCAAACTAACTGACCATTCACCATCAGCCTGAACTCTCTTCCTGGCAGACGGGCACTAGCCAATGTTTTTGCACAAAATTAAGTGATGATTTCTACACACTTGAAAGACATATTTCTCAATATTTAAAACTTTGACCTGAAGCTGTATGCCTGCTTTTATTAGTTACTGCATATAAAACATAATGCAATGTTTTTTGGTAATCTCAATGTTATATTGTAATTTTACATGAAATAATTGACACTTGAAATTTGTTTATTTTAAAACATTGTAAAAAAGTTAATATAGTGTTTAATATATGAAACAGAAATAAGGTAACCATTTCCATTAGAATGAAATAAATCTATATTTTAAATCAATATTTTTAAATTAATATTTATTCTTTCAAGCAACAGCAATAAAATCTTCAAATATTAAAACTTTCGGATTTTTACTTATTTATTATTACATTTTCCTCAAAACAAATCAATTTGATGTTTGTAAACGTTTTTATTAAGTTAATATAACTGTTAATGTTTGGGAAATTTACCAAGCAGTTTTTAAACATTTTTACAGTGTAGATTATTCTACTCTAGAAACCAATTTTGCACCCTTAAACGTATAGTTACATTTTACATGTGACATATTCATAAAATGGTGATGGGAGATGTCAGACAATGGATCACATGTGCATATATCTCTGGCTTTAGTGTTCAGCACTACAAGTAGAATCAGATGTGGCATGAGGCTATATGCATGTGGCTCACTACAAACCTGTTTTTGCAATCCAGCCATTCCAGCTCCAGCTTTTTTTCTGTCTCAAGCCCAGACAAATATTGATCCACTTCTCAAGGTCAGTTCTCTGTAAGAGATAAGAATGTTGTGCAGGCCACGCTACATGCGAGCTGGTGGCAGACTGGGGCTGTACAGTCCACACCAAGCATGCCACAGGTACATAAACACAACACATTGTACTGAAATGTTTGGGCCTGTTTGCTTTTAAAACATATTCCTAGTGTTGCCCAATACCTGATAGATTATACTTTATATTTTAGATTGTGCAAACATTTTTTCATTTTAAAATGAGTGATTTCCATCCTCGTCCACCATCTTATCGTGATGTCAAAACCGACGGGTCTAAACATTTTGTAGATGTCTAGAGAGATAGAGAAATAAAGTCAGAAATAAAGAGGAAAGGAGATCAGGCCTCTTGGAGTGAGGATATAACTCAATAAGAAAAGTTTATTCTGGGAAATCATAGTTGGATTTTAAAAAGTCGAACTCTGTCTAGAACAAATTTAAAGGGTATTATTATACCAGCACAGAGAGGGGAAGATTACTGCTTCAACTGAGACCACTGGAAGCTAAAATCTATTTGTGACAACCATACAAAGGAATCATCCAACATAAGATTCGACATTAAAAGTAATACAGGATACAATTACTAGAGGGAAAGACATAGATACAGTCTATAACTATATACAAAACACAAAATAATAATAAAGTATGACTACACTTTCAATGTCATCATCTTTAGGAAAACGCATACAAGGTTGCTTTAAAGAAATACAGGACATTCAGGTCCACAATCTATCAATCAGACTGTCATTAGCTCCTGAGTTTGTGTAGTTAGACTTGGCCATGTCCATCAAAAGAGACACTAAAATGATTTGAAGCTAATCTTGGTTTTGATGATTTGGTCTCAGACTCAGTGATCTCAGGATTTTATGTCGAGAACACAACTGTGGTAAGATCATTTATTGCTGGTTCATTGTAAAAAATTATGTTGTTTAGTAAAATACTATTTCAGTTCAAGATATTCTTAAAATCTTATTGTACATTTTTTTCCTTTAAAATCCTACTGTGTTATTTTTTTACTGCTAGAATAATTTCCTTGGCATATGTTATGTGAAATCATCACACCAGTTTATTTGATCAATGTGGTCGAAAGGTTCTATAGAAATCAACATTTGAACAACAGTCAAATTATAAAGTGATTATTATATAACAACTTCATTTTATTTTGTTCATCAGTTCCACGTGATGAAATTAAGTCATTCTAACAATCAATTTTTTGTGTAGTTTCTGGGGAGAACGTCTTTCCTTCCTAAGCAGGCACGATCCAAAAAAAACGGTAAAACCACAGTCTGTATTGTAAATAAACGTTTGTTTCACTTTTTTCCAGTATTTTTTAAGTCATAGCTATTCAGCAAGAGCAAGAAATCCTCCAGGCACCTATGTATGCTATTGCAAAACAAAAGTTATATTAAATAGTGGAATGCAGATATTTCTAAAATTGTTGGAATAACAATTCAATTTTTCCGATTTATAATCAAACCTGGTATTAACTCTACCATTATTTGGTTTGCTTAGCTTAAATTGCATGAAAAAATGTGCTTCACACTTATCGTCTGATTGTTGGTTTTTGTACTGAAGATCAGGATTTCCTTTGCTAAAGCAGCCTTATTGAGCATTGATATTCTTTAACATTTATTTCGATGGCATTGGCATATCTTTTTTTATCATCTTTATCTTTGTAAAAAAGACAGTGGGCCATAGTAACCCAATAGTGCCAGTGGTACTGTTATGAATAAGCAAACCATATCATTTATCTGTACCGTGAAAGCATGCCAATAAAGAACTTTTCTTGAAAAGTGTGTTGCAATGCCATGCCAACTTAGATTCAGTACACCCTTCTGGTTATACAAACCATATATATGACAGCATATAAGAACAGTTTGACAATACAGAACATGAGAATTTACAAGGATATAGCTTCGACATCACCTGTATTTGAAATTTACAAGCACAGCACAATCGGAGCTCTGGTCCTTGTTTTATCCATCGGTTATTTCTTACTGACATCGGTGGACATCAAGATATCCTCAAGTTACAATCAAAAATTACCCAAGCATCAATCAAACCATGTAAACCATGTTTCTTTATTAAAGATTAAGAAACTCCAAGCAGCATATTCATAAATAAAATAAGAGTCTCTCTTAAATGTGATGTTACAGACTATGCTAGGATACGTTATATTTCATGGGCTATTGGACATTGTCATTGAAATAAAAGGGGCACGAGCGTAAGGCAGTGAAGACACAACCCTACAAAATACGTAGGACATCCTTACCACCTGCTGTCGGCATCTCAAAGCCACAGGTTGTGTTACACAGTGTAATATATCACTTTGGTTCACATTAGAAACTACTTGGAGTTGTACAAAATATACAGGATACAACCTTGAAGGGTGAGGGATAAGCATGTGCAAGGTAAACTGCCTTGGAAGATGGTGGATGTACAGGAGAAATGTCTTCGTTTGGGCAAGTTTGAGACTTGAGATGGTAAACGTGATAACATACACAGAATGGTTTATATGGAGTGTTTGGATTAAAAAGGCTTGTTCTGGTCAAGGTAACAACAAACATCTGAGATTCACAGGGCCGAACCTGCAGAAACAAATTTGAAAAGAAAGTAGAAAGTATTTCTATAGATGCGTATAAATGGCCTTCATGTGATGCAGGACTTTACAGAAATCTGGCAACTCACGTTTTCGTTTACAAAAGATATCACATCTTATTTTATGAATATCATTTCATCCACATATTTTTATTATCTATGTAGTGTAAAGTGAGTGTAAGACAGTAAAACAGTAAAAGTGTAATGATATATCAATGCCAGAGAAACAACTCAATTACAGCTCATTGACAAACTCTACCAATTCATCAGAATGAACCGATTTCAAACCTTGTGAGGTTTAGCAGAAAAACGTGATGTTGCTCTTGTGTTTTTAAGCATGTAAGTGTTGTGCTCACGGATTGATGATGCCACAAGGAAAAAGAAAAATAATTATGTAAGAATAAAACATGATCCGATGACTTAGTTTGCCTGTGACAAAAAAGCAACAATATTGCCAGACTTATTTGTTTCAAGAAAGAAAACCAACAATAATCTCAACACAGAACTCTTAATCAATAAAAATGATAAACCACTGGTCAAACATTGAAATAGCCACAGCAGGTATTGAAGAATGTTGGACGTTTATGCCATAAAACAGGCGCATAATTATTAAATTTTGGATTTCTACAGCCGCGTATGATCATCTAGTAACAAAACGTGGAGAGACATCTTTTATTTCGGCACTTAGAAAACAATCACAATGAATTTGAGTGTTTACCCATAGAGAACAAAATTCACAAAGCCATTCAAACAGTCGTTGTTGAATTATTTTTATATGTCCATTTTAGTTTTTCACTTGTTTTTGTAACTCAACTTCAAAAATTGAGAATATTCAAAATACACTTTTACTTACTTTGCTCTTTCAGTATTTACACGTATGTACAAGAAAAATGTTTTTGTTTTTTCATAATAAAAATCTCTACATACTTTTTTTTACTCTTTTTACACATTTAATTCCATCTCCAATCTGGTCACCCAAGTCCCAGCCGCACCTTAGCTTAAGTGTTCTCTTTCGGAAAAGCAAGTACGTGGTTGTCCCATGATCATGACAGGGGCCTTAAATGGATGTACTATGGGTGGGATCAATAGCTTCTGGGATGGGTCCTCCTGGTACTGACTGGTACATTGGCATGGGTGTCTTGGCGGGACTCTGTCGGAACAGTCCCCCGTTGGGAGCCCTGTGTTTGCATTGGATGGAGGGCAAGGTGGAGCTGCTGAGAGGAAGGGGGAGGGTGCTGCCAGGCCCCGGGCCCAGTGTCCGGCCCACCCCATGAGCTTGATCCGGGATGAAGGTGCTCACAGACAATCCCTTGCCCGGGTAGTCTCGCACAGCTTCCCGCTGCTGGCTTGGCGGCATGCTGCCGATGTCCAGGGCAGAGATCTCGATAGACGGCGCGGTGATCTGCTTGTGTGCCATGTCCTCGTCCATAAGATTGTTCAAACGCCGATGCACCTGTTCCAGGTTCACCTCCTTGTCCTACAGAAAGGCAAAGAAGAGGGGAGGACAGACAGGCTGAGACTTGCTGTTCCTAGATGGTCTCCATGCAAGTAAGGTTTATTTCTGTTAAAGCAGGGTGTGTTTTTGCACTAAAGGGCCCAATTACAGCTAGCGGGATAAAGTTCGACAAAGGACTTGTATAGAATGTGCACCTTGAAATCAAAGTTGGCCATTGAGCATACACAATAACGATGCGTGAGTTGGCCATTGTGGATATAGTCTCTTTAGTGTATATGCATAGTCTTGTTTTAACAATTTTGGCCTAGAAAGCAATACGTAAGCGTTAGTCTTAAGCAATGCAAGCTGGAATTCAAGCGCTATTGCATTTCAAAATATTTTCCTAGGAACTGTTAAGTCTTTAATTCACATATTCATATTTCAGTCTCATGGTCTTGAAATAAACTTGATCTCCAATGGAATGCCAAAACGTCACAATACAGAAAGAACCGCATAGTTCCGTGTGGTGAAAACTCATCATATCTATGTGACCCTCTCTGTGACGAGTAAGATAATTTTCTTTAACACATATTATCAAACATAATATAATGAACGCGTTTTGAAATGTAAGCAACCTGCCGCAAAACTAAATTCCCAACCCAATCTTGTGACGCAAAATTCCCAAAACAATCTTATAGACGGGTGGCTGATGTTTGCTAACTTGTAGGAATTCGAAAAATTCTAAATTGAAGAGGTAAATGACACATATCTCATCATGAAAATAATGAATTGTATTTCTGTACTTTTAGAGGAGCATTGTTGATGGTGGATTTAATTGCAGTTTAAACTCACTTTAGTTAAAATTTTGTGATGAATCGATAGTTATTTAATTTTGACATGCATCACAATTGTATCACAATCTCGTGGGGAATTAGCAAAGCCTGATGTGAGGTTTTGGGGGTAAATGGAGTTTCTTTGTTTCTTGAGGTCGACTGGATCTCTAAATCCGTCCTTAATGAAATCATTCATTTATTGGATGGAACCAAATGCCATTGAGCGCAGCGATTCATGGCTAAGAGTTGAAGGCCATATAGTCTTTAATACACAAAAAGACACTTTTCTAAATGAAATTAACACATCAAAGTCGTGCTATAATTTGGAATCGCCCAATAGAAATTCAGCTTGGCCGCCAAGCAGAGTCCACCAGTGGCACAATAAAGACACGCACTGTTACACAGAATTATTTCTTAGGATCTAAAAGTATCCTCAAACATTTAGATTAATGAAGCGCTGCGGACTGAAATGCAAAGACACATCAGAACGTAATAAAGCTTTTCGGAGGGATGGGGAAGGACTAGAATTGTAAAGCAATTGCGCTGGGCAAATTAGTTGGTCACATTTGGTTGAAGCAGACTTTTCATTAGAGAGATTTCCAAGGGCTAACATGCCTTCACGCACTGTTCGCAATCTCATCGCAGTTCAGTAATCCTATTTGTCTTATCTAATGAACGGAAGAATGGGGTGAAACCTTAAGGTTTGATGATGTTAGAAATGATTCCATGCAAATAAAGACAAAAACAATAACGACTACAAAAATATATGAGAACTTTAACTAATAATACATACTGTACAGTGATCATAACTTCCACACGGTATGGATGCTGTGCGAATGCCAGATTTCCAGATAGATTAGTGTATTTAACTGTTGCAATCTGACCAGATGCATTTTAACATATTTAACCACAAATGACATCTATAAAACACCTCCGAGATTATGTATTATGTAGGCCAACAGGAAGTTGGCGCCGTACTGATTTCTTCAACCATAAGTCTATACATTTTTCCCATAGACTCGGGAGATTCAGAAATAAGGTCTGGGGTGAAACAAAAAGGTTACATTTTGTGTAACATGATAATCTTTACAGATTAACACAATATTCGTTAATTTTGAAGCCTAAATATGATCAAGTTAAAACATGAGGCAATTAACAGACTACACAATGTAAAATAACATAATTCCCATAGTTCCCTTTGTTTTTTCATAATTTTGATGAGGTCATTATTATAATTAAATGAGGAAAATATGAATGACATCAGCACCCGAAAGCCTTTGACAGTCTTTTCAAACTGTATTTAAAATGTGTTTCCCTGATAAGTACGTACTCCATGAATGAATCCATCTAGGTTTTAAGAGATTTGTTTCTATATTGCACTATTTGTGACAATTTTTTGTAAGATGAGTGATGCCGTTTAATCGCCCTGCCAAAAATATCATAAGCGGGTGCATTCCTGATGTGTTTTATGTCATAGAATATAACGTAAATATATTCAGAGTTTTTTTTATGTCAAATCTTATTTTAGAAATCAGAAGTGTTAAATGTTTTTTGTGCAAAATTACATAACCTCTAAGGCACTCCAGAGAATGGACCATTATTAAAAGCCAGAATTTACATTATGTTTAAAACTGTTGCCCAACCTTAACAGTCTTATAAAAAATAAACTAAATATGTCCGTACAAAAGCTTCTTTGGTGACTTGTCTTATAAACAGTGTGATGTTAATTCATTTCTGACATCATCAGATGATAAATAACTTTACGACGACAACATTACAAAATAAGATTACAACGATATATTTAGAGATCACAGCTTAAAAATGGTTTGGGACCCTTACATTTACCAGTGGTAACCATAAGACGTCTGATTAATATTTCAACAAGATTTCAAGAATTGAAAAAGTAGTTTTGTTAAAATGGTCGCACCGTGAAAATAGCTTTGTATCCGATGATGGAGGAAATCAATAAATCTCTGAGAACGGGACTTCATGCATTTACCGCTTTTTATACACAAATTGTGTTGTTTTTCATGGGCCACATTCACAAAGCAGCCTGGGGTGAAATACAATCATTAGAGACCTGGAATCTGGCATTTTTTGTCACTTGGCATGTGTTAGTGCTTGGCTGTGAAAATGCTTTTTCTGTTAAGATGCAGTACAGAAATGCAAAATTGTGAAAATCCTCATAGAAGTAAATTTAAATTGAAGTAAACCGAACTTTCAAGACAGCCAGTTTTCTGTCACTTCGAGTAATGCTAGGCTGTGATTCAATGGTGCCTGATCTGACGATTTTGGAAACAAGAATGACGCACACCATACACGAAAAGCATTCAAAGCTGGTCACAAATTACATGTTAAATGGCAAGCTTAGTGTCTATTGCGATAACATTTTAAAATGGATTTGACGTTACCATCAATTTTGTGGTTTTGAAAACAGTTAATAGTATATAGAAAAAACTGTAAGCTATTGTATAGAAATGACAATATGGAAATCCTACAGCCAATCTTATAATTGCTACATGTTGCTGTGTTGGTAAAGCTACTTTGAAATTGTAGTTAAATAAATCGCTGACTGTTTAGAGAATGGTGCTGGCAACACTAAGGTCATGGGTTTGATTCCGGAAACTGCAAATAAAGAATAAATGTATAGTTTAATATGGGTAAGTTACTTTAGATAAAGGAGTCTTTCGAATGCGTTAATTTAAATTCAAGTACTTAAGCAACAACTTCCCACCTGAAAAAAAGTAGTTAGCTACACTAAAAGTAACTATAAAAAATGGCTAAAATAAAACTGATACTTTTTATGACAATATATTGTAATGCTATGTTTTGTATTTCCTCTATACTTAGCTACTTTTACTTAACACAGTAAATTTTACAGTATACTATAAATTGTATTCGTCCACTATAGCTAACTCTACAAAATACTGCGGTATATGTTAAAAGAGTATGATAATATTCTACAGCTGTTATATACTACGATGTAGTAAGTACTACTGTTCTAATGTATATAATGTGATACACTTGAATAATGAGTTATTTACTAATGTTTAAAATAAACAGAAAAGTAAAACAATCCTATTATTATTGTATTATTTATACATTGTTTTCATTACATAGGATTCATATTTATTCATTGAAATATTTACAGATTCATGTACGTCCTTAAACGTTTTTTTCTTAGTTAAATGTAAAGCCACAAAACATAGCTACTGCATGGCGATAATTTAGCATTTCTGTTTGTAAAAGAGTAAGAAGAAGACATTACACAGCTCGACTCTGAACTGAAGATCTAGAACTCGAAGGGTTACAGCCGCCAAATCTCAAGAGGCTTTAGGTTTATGGGCAGGTTTGGGGATAGGATTAAGATGAAAACAACACTCATCTGGCAAGATTTTGATCCCTAGCTGTATCCCTTCTAGTCACAACCGCAATGAAAGTACAACGGAATGTAGCTTTTGGCAAAGTTATACAGCTATTTTCTTTAAAAAGTAATTACCAACTGGAAACGGTATACCGTTTAACAAGTAGTCGAGCTACATCCAAGCTGCTAAGTAAGTAGTGTCGCTACTTGCCGTTATAAACTACTTATAACTTTAAATAAAGGCGACGTAAATGTATATATTGATAAAAAGTACTACTATAGAATGCTGTTTATTATACGTAAAAAAAAAAAACATTTTTCCCTACCATTTCGTTCCTTCTCTCAAGCAAAAATAAACATACTTTGGTTGATGTTTTATCTGAAAAGGACTAGTACTTTTTCACTTTTGTATGTTTTTTACCTTTTGTACTGATTTGCTTCTTTTGTGGATAAAGGCGTCAGCCAAATGAATAAATGTAAAACTTTCAGTTGCTGACATTGCGTTCGACAGAACAAAGACATGCACACAGGTTTGCAACATCCTACTAAGCGATTTTTCTTGGTTGGGTGAAATACAATAATTTTATTTATTTATATATTTTAACAAGCTTGTGATGGTCCCTCAAAAATTCATTAAAAAATCCACACTTATTAAATCATCACTGCCGCAATGAGCGGAATTCTTATTGAAATGCGTTCATAATCACCTGGAATTGGCATCATGCCTCAACAAATGAATGTCACCGATTAAACAGCAGTAGTGTTTTGTACGCCAATTCTGAACGAACTGGAAATTAATTTATCATCATTAGTGCTGCTGTGCTAACCACACAAAGGAAGTAGGTTCAAAGCAGAAAATATGGAAGGTTGCCACTTGAAACACAACTGAATGGTTGGGTGGGTCTACTAAAAGGTGACCACTAAAATAAAGACGAAAGGAAATCAATTGTTGATGTTAAATGGCTCCTACATAATCTGTGCTAACAAATCCCAGCCGGTCATAGAAGAGGCCTACGATTCTATTCTGACCTGTGTCAATAGCTTCTGCTTCATCCCAGTCTTTTTCTCTCTCTGTCCAAATGTCCTTGCTCCCCTCCGATGAAGCAGTAGCAATATCATTATATGTCAATGGACCAGAAACCCTTGCCAGTCTGTAATCCTTAGTAACCTGCATGAGATCATAAACAAATGAAGAATAAATGGAAAATTATAAAAGCGTAGGTAAAGAAATCCATAAACTTGTCCACATTGACATATAATTGCATCAGGACGTCACACAGTGAATTACTAGGGATTATTGACTGTTGGGCTCATTTTAGGGCGGTTTAGCTTTTTATAGGGGAACATGAGCAGACAGACTGAAGCAAGCACCCGATTTGGCCACACTTTAGTTTACGGATCATCGTCAAACCTGTTGAGCTCATTAAATGCAGTTCTCACCGGCAAAGAAAGAGGCCTACTTAAGTAAAGTAATAACCTCAAGTAAATATGTAAAGTTGGTGAGTTGAACAGGGAAAAAAAACGTGAAAAAATCCGCGAAGTGGACATCATGAAGAAGCCCTTAAGGGTATAAGGTTATTGTAGGCAAAAGCAGTCACAGATCTTAATATTTTTGATTTCTGAATCCTGGCTTATTTATTATCTAGCCTCTGCCAAGGAGAAAGGTGGGCTGTAAAAATTATGTATTTGAGGTTGAGTTTTGAGAATTTGGAGGTAAGTGCATTTCACTTACTTGTATTTCAAAGAAACCTATCCTAGCCGGTGCATTCTGCTCCAAAACCTAGTGAACCAAGTGAAACCCATTTTATAGTAAACAACATTAAGGTTGCAAAGTTGGATTACTGACTTGAAAGCGCATGAAAGCCATTGGAGAACATCCAAGGAAGCGCTTGATGTATTCTTAATGAGAGATAAGAGAATCCAATTGCATTGTGACAACATTAGTTACAATAAATTATAATGCCAATGACACCGTCATGTTGGGGGGAATGAGGATTTTTTATCGTAATACCGTTAACGTTTTTTCTGCTGGTTCTTTCATCCCCTTTCATGTGTTAAATGGGAGTCTTGCCCTTCCATATATTGCCGTTTACATATAATTGCGCAGCCAATATGGACTGTATATAAGTCAAAGGGCAGATCAGAACATATTAACTTTTCTCTCATTCAGACGTTAAATCTGTTTATCTAAAACAAAGCACAATGTACTATGCCAGTTAATTGGTGCTAAATAGTAATGGTTGATTACAAAAATAATAATATTTGCATATTTATTGTCAAACAACAAACGTTTAAAAGCATCAGAAAAGGCTTGTGTACATCTGACTGATCTTAATGTGTGTGAACTGAAAAGAAAATAATGCCTGTAAAGCAAAACTACCTTAAAAATGATCATACTATAGTATTTACAGTGCAATGCTATAGTACCATAACCTATGGGTACTGTAGTGTTTACGTGGCTGTCTTATTGGGCTGTGTTATAACATCCCGCTAATTACACAAACAAAAACACAAAAACAATTTCCAAAAAAAGAACCCAATTGAAATGATCTTTGAGCCCTGTTGGAATCAATTTCGACACAAGTGCAATTTCCGTTATAGCTTTTCATATTAGTCACTGTTTCAAATCAATCGTATTTCTCAGGTTCACTAGGTTTTGGAATAGAGATACTGTGTTCCTAAAATTCTGATTTATCTGAAAGTCACACCATAATATAATTCAAACATCAAACTCGTATGGTTGCCTTAAGTGCTCTATGCACATTCCATGGTCTGTGGGCCAGGGGACCAATTTTGATTTCATCAGGGCACACCTATAACTGAGTGTACTGGAGCTCGACTAAATCGGGGCTCGCGTCTGCTGCGGGATCCTTAAAGTAGAGTGTGGCAGTGTCCTCTCCCTGCTGTATCTTCCGCGCCCTGAGCTCGGTCACCTCTTTGGCCTGTTCTTGCCGGCAACGGTTGCTGTTCCACCACATTTCCAGGGCGGCCACCAGACAGGCCAGCAGGAGGCCCGCGGCCAGGATGCAGAAGACGCCAGCGAAGCTGTGCAGCTTGAGCGAGCGACCGTCCGGTTGGGCGTTGCTGTGGCTGTTGAGATCACACCGACCCGTCCGGGGCCACCACTTCTGCTTCAGGACATCCAGATCTCCTTTCTCCTGCAGCTCCAGTATCCTGCAAGTTACGAAATAAGGAACAATAGAATTCATGTTTGTGTTGCCTTTCATTCGATTTCTCATTTGAGTAAGTAAAGTCGATGTACATCTTTCAAAATAATGTTTACAATGTTGGTCTATGTGTCCGGGATCCACCTCGTTTCATTCATTATTGCTTGTCTGTGTAGGGGATTGCATCAGCTTTCTCCGACTTCAATCCAGGCCCCCCTGCAGAACCTTGGTGCTCCCCCCACCACTCTGAGAAAAACCACACCTTTATCCCCATAATACATGCTACGGCAAGATGGATAAGAGAATGTATCCCATTTCAAGGATAGCATGCGTTGAAGGATGTGGCTTTAAGAGGTCAAGCCTTTTAAGGCTAGGAAGGCCACAGGTTTCAACCTACCAGTCCTGTTATCTAACAATGGACTCTTGGAAACCTCCCTGAATCTTGAGATGGCTGAGGTCACCAATGAAACATCTAATAAATCATTCATTTTGCGGGAAATAGATTTATAGAAGTGTTTGCGATGTTGCGTGTTATTGTTCAGTGCCTGCTAGTTTGTCATCTTCGTTTTCATAGAAGAACTTAAAGCTTTACGAAGAGGGCATATGTAATAAGAAGAGGCAAGACAAGGTAATAAAAGACGAGCGTGAGCAGGATAAACAGAATACAAATACCAACCAACTCAACTTGGAGAAAAAAGACATGATTTGCAACGTGATTTGAAAGTCCTAACCGGACACGCTTCACTTTTCAACAGTTTGAGGTTCGAGTCTTGCTTTTCTCCACCTCCAAAAGCTGATAACATGTCATTCATGCATTAACCTGTTTCACATTAGTCATTTAATGATGTTGCTGTTATAAGCAAGGCGGCCATCAACAAGTGATAAAGTCGTTTCAATTTAACTGTGAAAAGCAGAATGCACAGAAACATGTAAAAAGCCTGCCAGAAACCAAGAGCCACAGAGAGAATAGATGATGATGGGCCACAAAGCACAGAAAGTATGATGAATTTCTCTTTCAAGAGGAGATGACATTATGGTTCGGTGTGTAATAACCCACAAGCTTCCTTCCAGCTGCCTCAGAGTTCATTTCTACAAGCGTTACGACAAAATCACCCCTAGGGCTTCCGAAGCAGTCTCTTTTCGCTGACCATGACCAGTTTCCTTGCTCCAAAAGAAGACAGCAAATCTGATTTGAGCTCAGAGGAGACGGGCTAACCAAAAGACTTTCAAAGCAACACATCACAATTCCTTTTTCACTGGGTCTTGTTTAAGGTTTAAGGGTGTGGATATGTCCCACAGCAGACCAGTCTGCATTCTCAAAAAGTTTAAAACGTTTGATACCGGGTATCTGGCATGAATTTGGACGGACCTTTAAAAACGTGACTTTGTTTTTGATATTGAAGACTGTTGTTATACTACTGAGATGAGTTGAAATGTTGAAATAATTTTAAAGAATCATAGATGCTTTTGATATCCACGCACTGGTATATGGCTGTGATATCTTGGGAAGAGACTATCTGAGTTATAAGGATTACATTATACATTATATGTTAACTTATTATGTTAGCATTTTTCCAAATGCCTTCAAAAGATCTGATATCCTTTTTAATAGTGATGAACAATATTCAATTTCGCCAAGTCAAGTCACCTTAACTGATAATCGATAAAGATATCGAAACTGATTGCTGTAAGAGTCAACACTCAGTACAATTTTTTCGTACATTTTATTCGCACAATAAAAAATAAATTCGACCGCATGTTATGTCAACCTCCTGTCATGCACACTGCCTCCGAATTTGTGATCCAAAAAAAAATCGGATTGAGTTCGATTTTTTGTGGCTTCAACAGTGGCAAATGTTGTGTTTTTGAGATGTCAAAAACACATTGTCAGATAAAAACTTCTTTAGTCGGGCTTGGGCTGAGAATTCTGGTTGACTGTTAGACAATGACACTGCACTTCAGGTTCAAACCCAATATTTTATTATAAGAAAACAGAGAGAATAAGTAAACTATCATTGCTGCTTGAATAAATTTTGTAATGTATCGTGTTTTTTTTTGCTACGGATTAATACAATCCTGACGGAGTCCGTTCTGTGCGCAACGAATTTTACGAATTGCAAAATACAATATCTGCAAAATTTCATATCAGGCCGAGGCTGATATCTCATATTTGAGCCAATATCGTCCAGATATCGGCATGTCGATAATATTGTGTATCCATACTTTTATAAAAATATTCAAGAATTTCCAAGGTATTCTGGACAGTTTTCATGATGTGCTTTAAAAAATAGCATATTCTAGATGGATCACTAGAGTAGCCATGAGAACGCAGTCAACAAGAGATTCTTCCCCTGCCTTCTAAAATCCAACACCAATATTATTATCCAGTCTTAATTGGTTACAAGTGATTATTTGGAGCTTTAGACAGTCTACCGGCATCTGTTATTTCCGCACCGGGATCAATTTATAACGGGGAGAAACTAAACCCGAGAAACTGAAGCTAATGAGTCAAAGCTTTGTGCAAAAAAAAGGTAGCGAATTTCATACAGGCAAATTCATCCAGCATATCCTGCGTCACTGCCAGTCATTTATCTTCATGTCTGAGGAAACTGAAGCACTTGTCATTTAAACATTTGGAAATCATACCGTACGCTTCTGAAGAATCTTGAAAAGCGTTATTGCTTTCCTTTCGAACACCTACACAAGACAATTAAATGTTCTTTCTCTCATTATATAAGAAGTGCTTGAATAGTGTGGGATATTGAGGCGTATTCCCTCTCTGCAGTAGTTCGAGTTCTTAACCAGACAGACCATTGAATTCACCAAGAGATTGAGGTAATTACGAAAATAGCTTTCACGACTCCAGAGAGCCCCAAACCATTCGCTTCATTCTCTACACTACATTAAAAATGGAAGTTTGGAGATGGGTGATACGCACTTTTGGGATATGAGATCTCGATACGGGCTCCCGTGTTGCATGGCCATCCCGTAGCCTTTACTGCTCATGCTGTTGCCGGACACCGTGATGGTGCAGTCGTCATCTGTGAGCGCTGCGTACTCCACCACTGCCATATCCCAAAGGAACGCATATGGTCCCTTTTTGGCCTGTGAATAAAGATACTATTTATTCTGAAGAAGCAGACCAACACGCTCAATGTAAACCCAGAAGTATTGGCATTGCAATTTCACCATTGATGACTGGTGCCAACCTCACTGGCGTTCCCATAACTACATCTTTAAAAGTTATTAAAGGAAAATTGCCAACCTTCTAAACAGGAATTATTGTTAAAGTCTTCCAGTTCTTCAAACCCGTCTCGGGGGGCTGCTCTATTGAGTTATATCCCGGTTAAGGGAGCTTCATTGATCTGAACCGGCTCTCATTGGCTGATGCAAAGGATTTTACATCCTGGGCTCATTACACATCTAAAAGTTTCTTCCCGCTTATCTCTTTAACATTTAGGCTTTCTCTTTGATCATTTCAAGGTTGTTTTCTTTCCTTTTCTCAAGAGCAGATAGCATTTTTCAGTTTAAGAGGCTCTATTTTTACCAGCCTCGCTTCTAAAAGAATAAGTGTCTCATGATGAACAGTAAACACAGACAGTTCTTTATCATCATATCTTAAGGAAAAAACAGCTGGAAATGACAATGATTAGGCATAGAAAAATATTTTTTTTGGACATCAACATAACTTAAATCAGACTTTTTACCTGCAACAGTAAACTACAGTTCAAACGTTTTGGCACACTTGAGCGACATGTTTCATATCATTTAAAAAATCCCTTCGATCTGAAGGTGCATGAATAAATGTCAGAAATAAGTTTAATAGACAAAAAATAATTTCGCAAACAAACATATTTTTTCACGATCAAATTTTATTTTATTTAATAAAAATGTTGTCTTAATGTCTTAATATTAAAGAAAGAACAGCTAATAAGAGCACAGAATAGATGGAGAGTCCTTTTAAATTCTTTAAAAAGCATCTCAGCGTGAGACCTTAAGAAGCTGCTTGAGAAAAGGACAAGAAAATATTTCTGCAAAATCTAACAACTTGATAAGGTAAATTACTCCACAAGCAAAGGGAAAAAAAGTAAAATTATGTATTTTTTGCATTTGTAATCATTTTATAACCATACCTTTCGTATTCCCTCTGAGGGGCTGGACACGGAAAAGTCCTGGCCGTTGTTCTTGCTGATGGTTCTCCACAGCTCTGCATAGGTGCTGTCCTGCTCCAGCGGGTTTGTACCCTTGGCCCTGAAGTAATCGTACACTGCGGAGTCCCTCACAGTGCCATAGGCATAGTCCATCTGTCTCGCAAGATCCTGAAAGGTTCTGCAGGATGGACAGGGTGACAGAGGAATACACAATTTAGGATTGATGAAATATTAAAACACTACATTAATGAATTAAGGAATTAATCTTTTATAGTCGACATTCTACTTAAAAGCTTCAAGGGTCAAGATCATTAAAGCAAACTATTCTTTTGTTATTTGGCAACATTTTGTAAAACTATATTACTGCGTTTACCATGTGAAACTATTTACACAGAAAGAGTACATTTAAAGCTTTGAAATTATTTAAAAGTAGGGTTACTGTTTAAAATGTGTATTTCGGCACGTCTGATTAAATACTTTTTTTATAGAATTCACACAAAATATTATATATATATTAAAAATATATTTTTGTTAAATAGACACTTCATTATATAAACTAAAAAAAATATATTAAATCATTTTAGAGAAATTAAGTATTGGATTTTGTAATCAACTATTATAATATTTTCCACTTAAAAATCTATTTTATATTTTCATAAAATTTTTCATTTTTGTGATATTTAATAAGACATGTTAAATCTTTTTACAGTGTTACTCTTCAAATGATTCGCTACTTTAAATCTATCATTTTCATTCATATTTAAACAAAAAAACTCTATTATATCATCAATAAATGGGTGGCAGTAATTAAAATTAAATTTCTTTTGTCCATTATGAATTCTAGTCCGTTGGCATGTTTCAAGCATTCCAGCATCAATGTCCAACCTTACACATCAATCCATTTTAGAAAAGTCACAACATACAGACTGGCAAAACATTATTTATCATAGGTATTGAATGAAATAACATTCATAAATACATATATATATGAAACAAACTTTTGTTTTGAATATATCTGTACGCTCATTTCACCGGAAGCATGTTGTGCATACGTTCAGAGGACGAATGCATCATTAATCAATTCTGTTGTAGAATAATATCTATCATTAACATATTTTTTTCTAGCGCCATTGCCACATGCATATTTGTCTATAATGAACTTTAAAATTTCACGGAGAACTCGTGAGTTGTGAGCCACAATTAATCCAGAATGCGTTTACACCTGAACGAGAAGCGAAATCATTTCGCCTCGGGTGACTCAACCTGAAGTTGTTCAGTTTAATTTCTCTAGGTCTGACTCAACTCTGACTCATTTATGTTTTTGTCTCATAACATTCATCATGTTAATGGTGCCACAGGATTCATCCTGAACTCGGCCAACATACATCACCAGGACAGGGACCTAACTTGGCAAGAGCTAACTTCAAAGTCCAAAGAGAACTCTGTAAGTAATGTGAGATGTTGTGCCATCTGTACTGCTAATGGAGCTGTCAGGCTCAACCGATGAAACATCAGCTCCTTCCAATCCTTTATGACTGTTTGTATGCTTGACATTCTACTTAAAGTTATTCTGAAAAACACTCATAGCAATTCAAAGGATTTCAGATATGTCTCACAGGGATTTTGTGATATTTTCACTAAATGTAATCTATTATTTCATGTTCGTGGACACGATTTTCCCTTCTGTTTGTGTCACTCAGCACGGTTTTGACCTTTTTCCCTGTGACGTTCGGATAAGGGGTGGGGTTAGGGTAAGGCATTCCCCCTGTGAAGTTAGGTTTAGCCGTGGGGTTAGGGTTAGGCATCACCCTGTTACATTAGGATTTGGAGCAGAACTTGGATTAGGCATTACCCCTTGTGTCATTAGGTTTGGGCGTTAGGGTAAGGCATTACCCAGTTGATGTTAGGCTTAGGGCCAGGGTTAGGGTAAGCCATTTCCTCCTGTAACATTAGGTTAAGGGGTAGGGTTAGGCCTAAGGCATAACCCCTGGGAAGTTAGGCTTATGGGCGGGGTTACGGTTAGGCATTAACCCCTATGACTTTAGTGGAAGGGTTAGGCGTAATGAATTACCCCTGGGATGTTATGTTTCGTGGGGTGGTTAATTAAGGCAATGAAAAGAAAAAAGGGGAAATTTGTGTCCGTGAAGGCATTCATGGATTTTAAATTCTGTGACAACTTCACGAGCTTCCATGATACTACTTTTGTATTTCTACTTCCCTTTTTTATTGCCCAAGATAAACAAACACAATGAGTTAATTTATTTCAAATGTTTATACTTTATCATTTGTTTCTGCACTTTCATGTATAAACCATGGTTAAGTTCCCAATACGGCACCGATACCTATAAGACCAGTATTTACTGGATCGAATAATAATACATTTCAATAATGAGCCTGAGTTGTTCAAATTGAAGTTTGAAGCATCAGATTTAACATCGAAATTAAGGAAAGTCCAGTGAAAAAAACACTTAACATTTGCAGTACAGAAAACACAGACGTAAGTGCGGAATCCGGGCATAAACGTGGAATTTGCTGTACGAGGCACGGAATCTAGCAAGTTTAGGATTACTTACATAGTAAATCGGCTATGAATAGTGCTGAATTATTCAGATGTATCTGCATATTTGTATACTTCACATGTGATGTTAGTGGACTTATATAGGGAGCGCTGTTCTGAGAGTTTAACTGGCCGAGTCTTTAAAGGAGGGTTGTCAATCACGCTTTGAAAACGGCAAAGTACAAGTCTAGGTCCAGTTAACCACATAAAAACCTGTGTATGTAAATCGAAAGAATACGAAAGAATTACACGTAAGTAGACTTCAAACAGCAAAAGAAAAATACAGGCAATTTTAGGCAATTCATTTCAGAATGGCTTTGAATGCGGTCAGATTTTACCGACACGAAATCCAGAACGAATTATGATCCTTCATCGATTCATTTACAGTCTACGTATGTTTGTGTGTATATCCCATCGTTCATTTTATCATATATATTATATCATCTCCTCACTGGCATGCAGAACTGAATGCCGCTCCTCATGCCTCATCAATAACCGCTACCAGTAATTTCTCCAATGGCTTTTAAAAAGTACTACGGTATAGATTTCTTTGAAAGACAAATGTGTGGTGATCTTTTAAAAAGCATTAGACAGGACTGAATATACAGTTACTCAAGGAATACTTCTACATTTTTCTCCCGTGAGGGTGCTCAGAAACCTACCAGATGTCAATCTCTATTTCAACAGGTCAAAAAGAGACAGATGTCTAGAGAATGAAGAAGAATCTCTATCAAAAAGACATGAGAACAATTGGGAGGAACAACAAGCATAGCTCCAAGTAAAAGCCAAGCTCATGTCTTTCATTTATGTGGATTAAACTAAGTAAAAAACACTTGTATGGGTGTCTTGAGAAATAATGTACATGTTCTGAACTAGTAGGAAAATGCAAAGTAGATGTTCCATTCTGATGGGATTATAAATGCTCGCAAGGCAGAAGACAAGAAGTAATGTTTTTGAAATGCGGGATTATATCAATGGTGGTAAATTATTGTGAAGAATTTCGATGCATGAATATGAAACGAACCTGGTGGGCATGAACAAGCAGAGTTTCTCAGACCAGATCCGTCCAAACTCTGGACATGGCACTGTTTGCTAAACATCAGCATAGTCAAATACAATCAAACATCCGAACCACAGGCTGGGTAAATACCTCCGATCACACCTGAACGCCGGTAACATTTACAATATGCAAAAGCAAACTTCAACAACACACAAACGAAACGTGAGAGCACACAGAACCTACACTCATTCTGTCAGTGAATAAATCAAGGCCGGAATAATTAGAATTAACACCTCAGTTTTCTTTATTCTAATATACAAAACAAACAATAATAAATAAAATTGTCATTATATTAATGCAATATAGTTGCATTACCTTACGTGAACGAAAAACACTTTCCATTTACATATTTAACATGTGTATATTATTTCAGCATTCACTAATACATTTTCAAATAAAACATTTTTAACAAGAAAAAGCGTATTGCTTATTGTTTATTCATGCTGGTTATTGCATTTATGACCAGAATCGGAATCAGAATGAGCTTTATTGCCAGGTAAACACACAAGGGACTTGTCTTGGTTACAGAAGCTTCCGGTTCACAATGTAAGGTGACAAGTCAATTGACAAGTAACAGGAAAGTATAAAATAAAAATAAATATGTAAGTTAAACACACAATGGCGGACATACAATGTGACAGAAGAGCTTCGGATGGAATAGAATATGTATCGATGTTTTAAGTATATACAAGTCATAAGGTACTATATGTAAAATGTCCGAGGTATCTTATTGCACACATTTATTGTATAGGTGTATGATAATTATGTATTATATATAGTTATCAAAAGGTTATTATAAGGTTACCTGTAGAAACATGGTGATGAATTCTATAAAAGAGTACCAGTAATGTATATTGATATAATTCATTCATTCTAAGGTAAACTGAAAAAATGGGTTGTTGGAATTACTTAATTTTATCATGTACATCGGTTTCGTATGATTAAATTAATTTGTTAGAACAACTTTTTAATTTCAAGAAAAGTATGTTTAAATCAAATAGAACCAATATACATGTTAAAATAATTCCAACAAGCTGTTTTTTTCAGTGCAATAAAATAACAGGTCATAAACCTCGCATTTTGGTCAATAAGGCATCAAAATTGACTCATTTATGGATCTACTCTAAAAAATTGGCTTATTGGAATAACTTAATTGTATTATGTACATCAGTTGTGCTAACATAACTTTTCTTTCCAATATCAGGGGATATCATATTTGAACAAATTAATTTAATCATATAGAACCGATGTACATGATAAAACTACGTAATTCCAAAATTGTAATTTAAACTTATATAGCAACTTAAATTTACTTTAATTTTCCCTTTTTAGTTGTTGATATATGACATTATGTTTGAATAATTAGATTCGCGTTATTGACTATTATTCCGATGTGTATCTTGAAGTGATTGACTGAAAAACGTCATTGTTCCCTATGGATGTCACATGCACTGTATGGAAATGAGCCGGCTGGGACAGAAAATGAAAGCTGTCAGCCTAGTCGATTGTGACACAAGGCACAAGGTGATTTACAGAGCAAAAAAGACATATCGCAGTCAATGGTGCCCCAGAAATGTTTTATATAATGTATTATTGTAGTACATCATGACAGAATTGTCATTTTTGGGTAAATTATCCCTTTTAATAGGTCAACATATTCCGTGCCCTATATTATACTATAAATCTATCATGAAGGTGGTTATGGTTTTGCACTTTCTTTCAAATGATTTAAGGCAGATTTTCATTACATATACGTATCTACCAACACAGGCAGCAATTTAAAGAATAGAATCTTAAACATTTGGCCATGATTGCCCCTGGATGTCTACACTGGAATAGTTGAAGCTGCATGTCACCTCAGGATGTTCACTGACATTGGCATAGTTATGTTTTCCAAACACTAAGTAGAATGTTAGTCCCTTATACTTTAAGTAGTACTTAATCTCTTTGACACATTTCCCTAAAGCATTGTTATCTAAGCTGCACATAAAACGCTCGTAAACGAACAAGAGCCTCGGGTCACTTTAGTCCATTATGTGCATCTGAAACTTGTCTTTCTCCTAGTTTTCACAGTTTTGAAGAGCAAGTGCACATGTAAAACGTATTAATACATGTTGATCATTAAAACCATTTTTAAATTTAAAGACCATTTTGCTAAATATGGTCAAGATTGACTTCCTGTTTCAGTTTTTCACTACACAATGGTTACCGCTTTCCCAGAGGCAAGTCACCGTAGACCTCTGCAAAGGATCAAGAACTGTTTAATAGTTTTAATTTAATGAACACAACTTATATTCACAAGCACATTTCAATACTTTTTAGTATTTTAACTTTTCCATAGTGATAGTAGTAAAAAACGGCTTATAATAATTTTAAAATCACAGGATATGGAGATGCGATGTTTTGGATAGACATGGTTGGTAAACAATGAAATATGAAATAAATAACTGTTCTCTCGTGACTATCACTCAAATATGCTATTGAGTAACTGGAATAGGTGTAGATGCGAAATAAATACATTGTTTTAGCATTGTAACGGCAATATAAATATATCCTAAGATACTCTACCAGCTGTGTTGTGATGCCAAATGCCATCACAGTATTCAAATGTGCTTGTCAATATTAATTATTTTGTAGCTTTCAAACTGAAATCACACATTTATTTAAAACCCAAATCTAAATATAACAATTTGTGTTTATGATAATAAACGGTGTTATACACAGTAATATTTTGTAGTATTAACTGTAACAATGGATACAATTTACTGTACGTTACTTTGTTGCTGTAGTAAATAACAAAGTACCATAGAACATTTTCACATGGAAAGTAATTCAATTGTACGACAAACTTAATTTAAACAGCAATCATTATAAAGGACAATGTAAGGTTTACGCATAAAAATAATGTTTGGAATTATTTAATTCACTTCTCTAAATCACTTTTTTTTTCAAATTTCAAGAGAATTTTGTGGAAGCAACTCATAACTGAGTCAGTAACTCATTAAGAACGTCTGATTCATTCAAGAACAAAGCAAGTGTCTTGAGGAATGAATCACTGAATCATGATCTTTTCCACTGATTCGTTCAGGAAAGAAATAAAAATGCCGATGTAACTGATCAAATGAATGTTTAAATGCATATGCAATATTACTTATGGCATTTTGAACATCACATAGGTATTTTAGAGCTTTAGCAACGCACTTCTAGCAGTGATACGGATATGAATAAAAGTCGAAAACATCTTCACACTTTTGAACACATGTCTCATTTGTGTGGTTAAAGTCGAAGCAAGTGCTTCAATCATACACTGTCTCGGTAATGACATTACAATCTGAAACACATGATGTTACATTAAATTTTCCCGATACACAAATTAATATAAAATATGTCGTTTAAACAGGAATATACACAATACCACTATATATTTGATTACTTTAATGCATTTTAGATGTGTTGATGGAACAGTTTGCCCCATTTCTGAAGAATGTCCCTTTCCAAAGGATACCATTCCATTTAACTCTTAAACCTTCCTCAAAGTCATTTAATGACTTTTGTTTTGTCAATCAGGTAGACTCTTATCTAAATTTGGGGTTAACACTTCTTACACCACTGTCATCTTTGACAGTGATCCAATTGGAGCATCGGAGGTCCATCGAGAGCCCCATACATTCCCCTTTAACCTTCTTATATCCCCAGACAAATCACAGATACAGCTTTGTTCTTTGCCAGCCAATTATCTTGTGACATCCAGCCAATGTTAAAGTATTCTAGCCATATTTAATTGTACATTGCCCAACGTTTGGCCAAATCGTGTTTGAAGCTTCTTTAACATAAGGATGCACCAATTAAAAGGACAATGCAATGCAAAGGCAGAGAAGCATTGAATAGACATTGATCAACCCTGTAGCATATGGTGCGTTTTTCTGTAGACTATTTGTGAAATGGTAATTTACCGTATAGTGTTGTCCATGCGGGACACGGTTAGGAACGCGGCCAGGTTTGCAGTGTAAGAGGAGCACACAATCAATGTAAACAACCACCAGCTGCCCATGACTATCCTCAATGCCACAGACCCGACCACCGAATCTCCACCTGCCACAAACAAAATGACAACGATTAGAGCATGGCACAGTATATCACTCACATTGGTCATTAAGTTAAAGTCAACACGCAAGCCACACTTAATGAACATTAATTCACAAGCTACATTTTTTCTTGAAAATCAGTTTTTTTGGCAACAGTAGAGTATAAAGTTTCCCTATAGCAGTGAGAGCATAGTTTATACTCTGGGTTTATCACTATTTTCAAGGGAGAATCTGTAATATAGAGCCGCTTGTCTTTCATGCTTGTCATCTGGTTCATGGGTCTTGATAAACACTTTAAGTCAGTTTTAGTTTACTATCATTTCTAACACCTCCCACTTAAGTCTTGCTCTTTATGAATAGCAAGCATGACTTTAATAAAGAGCCGAGTTTCCAAATGCGAAAGGCACTGAATGTATCAAAGAGTAAAAAAAGTGATCAAGTAAATGTCACAAAATCACTTTGTTCCACTAAAATAAAGCACTCCACCGCACCGTAGACAGATTTAAGCTTCATGTGATACATGTTTTTCAGATACGCAATAGTAAATCAGCAAGGTGCTCTGGCGACGTGCCATTCAAATGAGTTATTCGTGTTTTTCTAGTGTTTCAAATACCTCTATCGCAGACTTATCTTCTCTCGCTTAAATCCTTTTGCAGACTTGGATCATTGGCTCTAACTCAACTCAAATTTCAGCAATTTGATTTTTCCACAGAAAGAGGTTCTTGACTATCCTATTGTTCAACTTTGACTTTGAACAAACATGGTCAGACTTGGTTTTAAGGTTCAACTTATGCATTTAACAAACTATAAATTGTGGCTTCTGCATCGATAAATGTACATTTTGTTGCTTATTAGTATTGATTTTTTCCGATTAGGTGACATTTGAGCCATTGCAAATATACTTTAAGTCTTTTTTGATCATTATAGAACAAAATGTGCGTCTACTTGAAGCTATTTCTTACACAGAGTTTGCAAAACAAGTTATTACCCGAAATTTTCCAATTTACAAAAAAATATCAATAGTTTATTTGTGTTTCTCTGAAAATATCAGCAAACCTTTGGTTTATATTTTCAACGTCCATTAATTACATGATATGGTAAAAGGAGTTTCACTGTTGCTTTACTTAAAAAACGATGTTTCTATAACAGTTAATGCGCATAAACTTTGAAAATGAATCCTAGAACTTTTGAAGTAAACAAATGTCTTCACCAGAAGAGTTCGTGGCGTAACACCTACACAAAATCCACATGTCTTTTCATATCGGGTCAATGCCGATACTTTATTTATAAGCCAATGTAGAATTGAAGTTGTGGAATATGTGTTTTATATAAGTACTATTAAACAGCCCATGTGCTAATAATAGGACCGCTGATAAGCCACTTGTTAAAAGTGGACATCTGTTTCTATACTGATGCGTTACATTATAAATGTATTGGAAAAGCAATCCAATCCAAGTATGATAAAGTTGTAGCTTTTATTCGTTTGTTATATTTCGATTCCCCTCGTGTCACTGTTCCACACAAAAATCTATTGGAGGTTTGAAGTAATCCTGCTTTTGAACCCTTAAAGAGGCCTACCGCACCAAATTAGAAAGGAAGACCCCTACAAAAGCGTATTAAAAGATTAACATATGCTAATTTCTTCACAGAGTTTCGAACACAAATGTAATTTCCCGTTATTAACCTCTGTCTGTTGAGTAAGCCGGAAACAACAGCGTTATTAGCATGCTAATTTCAAAGGTCGGACCGAGTTTAAGGGTATCACCGGCTGAAAATATACAATGCTAATTGCCCTAAAACTTTGTGTTTCGCACTGGCATCCGTGCCATCTACTGGAAATACAGTGGAATGAAGTGGCAGTACGGCACAGAAGAAGCCCAGATTTAGGCACTTGCTGTTAGGCTTTAAAGGGTGAGTAGGCAGTATGCCAGGCATTAATAGAGGCAGCTGGGGTTTAGCATGCTAGCTGCTGAGGTAGTCATTTATTCAAGTTCGCCTCTTTTGGAGGAGAACCAGCTTTCTATGCTTCATTCAAAGGCACCTTAACACTGTTTCAGTGCACTTACCACTCTCCAAATACAATCATTTTAATAAATGTAAGCATTCTGACTTTAAATAAGTAGTAAAATATGATATATGCTTCAACACGCCAATGGCAGAACGGGAGTGGTACCTTATGTAACGTACACAGCTATTTAAGTTAAACATGTGCCATTTGCAACAGTTTGAATTCAGACCACCAACCCTTCAAGATGAGGGATTGGATTGCCGTTTATTGATCGTATTTGCTTCAGCCATGGCTAACGTTGCCTGACGTTTAACGTTTGCTTCATTAGCTTTATCAAAGGCCGTGATAAATTGGCTTGGTGTTCTCATCCTTTTCCATTTTATAGGTTGCATCTAACCTGCATTCTTATTCAAAGCAAAGAATACGTGACCTTACAATATATATGTTTTCGACACTTCAGATCGCAAGTCTGTCAAATGTCTGCAAAAGATCTGAAGATCTGGAAAATCTGTGTGTGTAATCATCATCTGCCTAACATCTTAGAAGAGCTGTTGTACATCCGTTCTAAATCATAAACAACTTGAAGACATCTTCTAGAGGTCATTATGACATCTGACAGTAGATGTCTCAGAGACATATTGCAGATGAGTAAAATATTGTTCATGAAAATGCAGTCTTCATATAGACGTCTTCCAGACATACAAAATGTGTGCTATCAGGGACGATAAATAGTTTCCAAGTACAAAATGTATGGCGTTTATCAAGTAACCAAAAAGCTACTTAAGCAAAAATGAAGTTAACCATGGTTTAGCCAGCAAATTTAAATCAGGAATGATCAGTTACCCAATAATATCCCAACATGAGCAGACAACACTTATTTTGTCATCTCTAAGCCCCGAGGCAAAGCATTGCCTGATCCCTCACTGCTTCTTGAATCACACTAAGCTGTTAAGTCTCCCATAAAGATGCTTTTGAGCGGTTGTATGGGATAGTAATCTACTGCAGTACCTTGTTGTACAAACGCTCCGTAGACAATCCAGATAGCACTGTGCAACGTGTTCGACATGGATGAAGCCTGATGAGCTACAGGAGGATTCTGGGAACGGAGCATTTGCATTCGTGTCAGCAGAAAGATCAGAACGCCCACCACGGGAATGGCGGCCGCGATGCAGGCCCACACAGCCAGGTCGAAGGGAGCGAACAGGGAAAAGATGTTGATCTTTTCCTCCGGTTTGCGGTGTAGGATGCCCACAGAGTAGTCCATGTAGCGCTTGCTGAAGTCCACCACGTTCTCTCGCTCTGGTGTTATAGTGATTGCGGAAACGGCCAGATCTGCCCTCTTTTCATTTCAGAATGATTAGACAGAAAGGAAAAACAACGATAAGAGTTACTAAACATACATTAATAGTAGCGATTCATTTCCTACAAGATGGAAGGCTTTTGCATTTAATTAAAAAGAGTCTTAATTCAAAGGAGGTGTTCTCTCAGTATTAAGACAAAAGGCAAAACGTAAACCCTTAACCTTATTGTTAAAGCCAACTTATATCAAGGTTCATTTCCATATTATCCGAGACTGGTTTGTGTCAGTGTAAGTCCAGGTTTTGGTGTAACACAACATACACTATTCAGCTGAAGCTTTATATTTAAAGGAAATTCTCGATTTGTTTGATTTGTCTTTTAACACTTGAATAAAACTTGCCTTGTTAATAAGCTCTCCAATCATTCCATTCCAAGAGCCATTCGGGAGCTGTGAACCGTATTTGCTGTCAGCCACTTGGTAGATGTCATACTTAAATCCTAAGATTTTGGCCAAGGCATCAAGGACGTCAATTGAGAATCCCTTATATCGTTTGGGCTGTCCGAGAATGTTTTCCGCCACCATCACAAATGGATCCTCCTTTAAAAGGGAATATTGATTACCTACAGGTCATCAGGCGATTTTTAAAAATGGTAAAATATGAGGATTTGTAGGGCACCCTAAGGACATTTCTGTAGTAGAGGATTACTAAACATTTAATTACTACTAATTAAAAGTATACTTATCCGATAAAAAGCAAAACTACAACATTGAAACAAACAACATGTTTACAACATTCATAAGGGGGCAAAAGACCAAATCCACAAAGTTTCTATGGGCAATCATTGTGCAATTGTGAAGGTTGAAGAACATTTGATGTCAACACTACTTCACAAAAAAATCTTGGTTGGTTTAACCTATCGGTGGGTGATATATAGACATTTCAAAGTGAATTTAACCTCTAGGTTGGGTTTGTCCCATTTCAACCCCAAACTGAGTTCCGCAGCAAATATTGAATCGATCTTGCTTAACCAACATTGCAATGTTTCGGATTCATTTAATATGCTTAACATAATGAAATCTGTTTCAAGTAAATGTTTTTTTCAAGTAAACTACTACAAGTCATTGCAAAGACGTGAAAAGATGCCAATTTTTCATACATTAAGATAAAATAACAATTATATTAAAGCATGAAACGTGATCGTTTGCATTTGTTGTGCACCTACCATTAGTGTCTTTGGTATGCTCGACATTAAATCTTGAAAAACTTGACAGTGTCCGAGAGTGGTGGTTTCATTTATTCAAAAGTTATCAATGAAACTTAACAAAAGCAAATTTATGTGCCATCCTTGTAAAGTTGCCAGATAAACAAGAACATGAAATTCAAACGAGAAATGTATGTATTACCAACAAAGTCACAACTTTCACGGTGACCCCCTGCATTCCATTCTCGATTCGACTCTCCTTGAGACTCCCGTTGAGTCCATGGACTGAATCCCACGTAGCCAACTGTAAGACAAAGAAGACATATGTGCAAAAACTACATGCAGCACACACATTAAAGAGGGTGCAGGTCAAGTTTACCAACCAGGACATTACTAATATTAAATATTAAAAGCTATTGTTATTCAGTACTGTTGGTCTGTACTATTTTGGTCTACCGAGAACGTGTGGCCGATCAAACTGTCCATAATGTGCATTGAAGACCGTAAGATTGTCATGAGTTGCAATATCACAACTTTTAATGTCCTGCTTTACGAGGTTATTCTCATTAATAATTCATTTCCATGGAGAAACCAGTGACAACGAGGTTTCGACGTTATTATTAAGCAACTGATAACTCTTAATACGAGTTATGCATGGAAATAAAGCATCTTTATTTCGGGTGTTGCCGTGTCTTTAAACACATCTCCTTTGTTGGACTCAAATAAAAATAATGGAAAGTAGCTGAACGTAACCAGAGTAAAGCGAGACTGCTCGTCCCTTTATGAGACACTGTATATTGTCTTCATTATTTTTCTGTGAGGAAGAGTACCACTCTGGTCTGGTTCCAGGTGGTGGCACTGGATCAAATTAAAATGCATCTGACACTGAACACCGTTGCCTCGAGTCCCTAAATGCCATTATTCATGGGTGTCATTTTTTAGCTAAGTCTTGGATAAACCTCTGAGCCGAAAGGAAATTCTTTATTATACACAAGCTACCCCACAACTCGAGGGGGAATGCTGGTAATGCTGAAATATGTACCCGAGCACCCATTTTCTGAGCAGCAGTCAAAGCAGGTGCACAGAGAAAATAAAGACAAATTAAAATCTTATTTTAAAAGAATTCCCCTGCATTTGCATTTAGATTTGCATCCGTGCATCCTAAGTAGCAGTGAATCTTGGAGAGTGTGGGATATTTGGGTTCGTGAACTCATCATTCTTCTTCAATGAATTTATGTTTTTACGAATATTTCTTTATTTTAAGGGAATTTTCTATACTGATTTAAATTTCTCATGCACTGAAGTCTTTTCACCCTCCTTGAGCATTGAAGCTCCTTGCCTTTAGAGAGTGACTAAGCACGAGCCAATGGCATAAAAATGTGAACTTTGAAAGATCACATGCTGAACGAAAAATGCATTTTATGATTATGTGTTGGTGTTTTGAATCTTAACAACAGAGGTCTCTTGTTTGTAAATGAATCATTTCACGGAAGTTCTGCTACTTGGCGGCTATGTGTATCTATTTTTGTCAAAGTCAAAGGAATCAAAATTTAAAAGCATATTAAACCTGATATGGATTATATCATAATTTTGGTTGGCTAAACTTTATTTGTGCAAAAAAACATAACATAATTTGTATATACATAAAATATGACAAAATGAATATAGACAGAAAATTGGGGAAAAAAATTACATAAACAACTATGTGTACCAAATGAGGTGATCGGAGATCACTGAACATCTGTGGACCAACATTAAAATCCAGGAGTGCCACAAGCCGAGATCTGCAGAGTCAAGCACACGTCTACCTGTCTGTGTCTCAGCCATCTTTAGACTGATGATCTCGTATCATTCGGACATGGATGCAGAGACCACCAATTTATCACACACTGTTAGACTTTTCCACTTGCTGCCAAACATATCTCTCAGATGACAGATGAAACTTAGGACTTGATGGATGACCATTTGATCCAGGGGCTCAAGAGATTCACAGAACAAACAAAAGCATATCCTTCGTCTCCAATTTGATGTCTTGTCTTTCATGACCCCAAACTAGGGGAACGTTTAATCTGGTTGTTGAGTCCACACTAACTGCAAGATACATTTTTTAAATAACGAAAGAGGACTCTGCGGACATCCTGTGGACATCTAAAACTCCATATAAGGGACTCAGACAGGCTGTAACTAGACTAAGGATGCTAAATTTAGACATAAGACAGGCCGTTTTTCTTGTCAGTTTGACGTGCTGACTAAGCGTGTTTCATGGAATTCAAAGCAACAAAAATGCACGGTTGATTTATGTAACATTTTGAAATTGTCACAGATAATATGCAGGTAAAACGCATTATGCTTTAAGGCAACACCATTAAAACAACCAGGAAGACTTGTTAACTTTGATAGTGAAATGACTTTAATTTTAAATCAATATCCCATGCATCACATGTCATTGAATATGTTGTGTGTCATAAAAATTATGATGGGATCTCCTATGGTGAATTTTTATTTTTTATAAACATTTTTTTATCTACAGTCTTTGAGTCCCATCCACTTCGTTATAAATTGGAAAAGAATCCAGCTCATTTAGTGTTACACCAAAGAAAAGGGCCACACGGTTTCACTCTTTCATTATGCTCAAACAAAGATGATCACAAGCTTTATTTGTTTCACTAACCAAACATTTACAAGACAACCCACTGAAAACTTCTGTCACGTTTATAAAACCAGAAAAGTTATAATGTTCCATGTGGTCCCCCTCTCTAAGATAAGTGGAGGGCTTTTTGCTCAGCATCAGCACCATCTGGGAGTCAGTCTGCTGTACTCACGCTACCAGACCTCCAATAGTTCACTAGTTTAATAGCATGAAGGGAAGCAAGCGATGGTTTTGTTTGTTGGCAATGCCTAGCCTGATATACATCTGGTTTGAACCGGACCTCACGGCTTACCCAAGCTTTGCAACACTGTCCCAACCCATGACACCCCTTTGATGGCAGTTGTAGAAAGAGTAGGAAGAGGTCAAAGAGAAGAGCTGGCCCACCATGAAGACGATCTGATGATTCATACCTTCTGTTCATCACATCCCATTGGGTCCCTATTGGAAATGTGAATTTTTGTAATTTTCACTGTGACCCAACAATACTCGAGGTTGCGCTGTTCTTTTGTTATTGATGTGCTTGACTTTGTAATGCCAAAAGTAATTAAATCAGCCCAGTTCTGTTAAAGTTAAGGTGGATCTGTAAGAGCAAATCTTGACTTGTCTTTCTTTGACTTGTAAAAGTCATGTGTGTTTTAAACGACGAGAAGGCAAGTAAATGATGACAGAGTTTTCATTCTTTATATAAGCCAAGGGGAATTATAGTCCAGCATTGCTTTAGTTTTAAACCGGAATGAGTGATGTAAGTAGATTAACATTTAATATTCGACGAATGTTTTGTGAAACAGAATCAATCGACGAAAAATCTATGATTCACATTGTTCATTGAATAAAACATAATTGTCAGTGTGGCAAGGACTGAAGAATTTTTGCGCCTACAAAAAATGTAACGTTTGTCCCAATAGCCTTGTAGAACATTGTAGTACATCTTAAAAATCCCTGTATTTGCGGTGACCTTGTAATCATGGTGTCTGACTCTGATATAATATGTATACACTGGGAACAATTGCAGTGGTAGTATCTCCCCATTGTCCCATCAAATGGTTTTATCCAATTTTTCTTCAATCCGGCCTTTTTAAAAAAAAAAGTTTATATTAACAAAGCCCGCTGCATGTTCATATATTACAAAATGAGATCTCCATTATTCTGCGATTTTATCTTTTGTGGAAAGCAGACAAATTAAGCTAATTAAATCTCCAGCTATTTACTGTAATGTTGCCAACATACGGAAGTCTACAAAGAGGACCACAAAAAATGTTCTACTGTTCTTGTGGTTACAATGAGGGTGTTAATGGATGTGGATGCTTTTCCATATAATGGTCTGGACAGAGAAAAGGGAAGAACATCAGCTTTATTACAAATCCAGTGAGCAGCCTTGCTGTCTAGAGCTGACATCTCCTGCGTTCTAAATGAAATTGATCTAATTAGTGAATAATATGCAAGCAAGATTATTTGACTGCCATATTCGTAGTAGATCCAGGCAAATATTACTCTTCAAGCAAACACTGCATCTATCTACTAGACTAAAAGCAAAGGCCAAAACGGCCACAAGTGGACACGTCTGACCAATCAACAATTTGAGCAAAAATTCAGTTTTGCATTTCAATGGATTTGCAATCCCAATTATAAATTACGGCAGAGTCATAACAGACTGCAAATTCCATTTCCAATTCCGTTCCATTTCCATGCATTTATCAAGTGCCAAAAATGCATTGCCCAACTTAATGGTCTAGTTTGTGACATCTTGCAGCATCTAGTGGTATTGTTTCACACGGCAAGAAACAGCTCGGCCCACCGCCCACCCCTCCTTTTGAAAGCCCTATGGTGTCTGGCACAGGATAAAGATGTCCTCCCATTTCCACTTCTTCGCTGAAGCCGACATTTACAAAATGCCTTCTATATAGTAGTTTATCCATTTGGTGCAGCTGTTGAAACATGGTGATGGATTCTATGTACCAGGACCTCCAGTGTATGCAGACAGAGCTTTTGAGTTATAAAACAAGGGTTTGCTCTATAATATCTTTATAAACCTTTGGAAACATTCTTATGAATATAATATTATATATCTGTCAATAGATCCTCTTACATATTGAACCTTTAAGAAACATTATAGCCACACATGCTGGATTTTGGTGAAGAGCTAATGGAAAATAATAATGTGTTGAGAACATCGCGAGTACAACAGGAGCAACAGTGGAGTTGTTAGTATGGACCAACAACAAAGTTAAACTTCGACTCATAGCTAAACTCGATTTCATTGGTGTTATGTGTGTGTGATGAAGCGGTGTCACACTAAGATCGAGACGCGGGTGATGACATCATCGTTTTAGAAAATATAAGCATTTTCTTGTAATGTAGTAGTTTTGGTATCCCAGACAGCCGGATCCCTATGGCCAAAATGCCAACACAAAAAATTTTTCAAGCATACAGCTTCTCCGTCAAGATGGCCTTTAAGATGAAACCCATGAACGCCTTACTGAGTCGTCCCCAATCCAGATGCAATGACTCAACATTCCAGGAACGCGTTCACCTCCAAACGGTTTCACATTTTGACAAATGTATTTGCTTTTACCTTCAAACCATGACATATGTCAAATTAACAGCATGGCTCGCCATTTGTCTCCATAGCCGAGATGCAGTTGGCTAAATTAATCTCTTCTTAGGTGGCACTGGTTGGAGACTGAAGCTGGTGGTCTAATAATGAACAACAGCAGCACTGAGTACACTTGACGTACCATTAGCTGTCCTTGCCTTTCATTACTGCTAATAAATGTGCTTTGTACGAGGGGGGAGCCGTGGCACGCTTGTGTGCGGGCAGGGAGTAAATGGCCATGGCGCTGGGGATCCTAATAGCCATAATGTGATACAGTGGGTTCATAATTCAGGTTGGGGTGGAGGGTGATTAAATCTTCATTACCAGCAGATAGTTTCCTCTCCTGTAATTTATATTACTCCTTCTTTAAATGATGAATGGACCAAACAGTTTACGGCTACAAAAACAAAGCGCAGAAAAAGGCAGTCCGCGGATTGACCGGCAAAATCAACTTAATATTCGTCCAGACATGGACAAACAAAGCATGTCAAGGTAGACATAACATCAACGGTTTTCTTTGCTTTCTGGGCTTAGTGTTGACACAGCGAAATATCTGCATGTCATAGCCGCTGAATTATAGTGCATTTGGTCAGGCCGGTCAAGCCCGAAGAGTCGTGACTCCTCGCTGTAGTTTACTCGTGTGTCTCGGCCTTCAGACATAGAGGCGAGCGGTCAAAATCCCAGACTGGATACATAAACTACTTGGAGTCGAGTTGTTCTCAGCAGCGAGTCTTCTAACCAACCAGATTGCCTGACTTATGAGTCATCAAAAAGGAATAGCAGGGAACTCGATTTGAGTTTTCATTTTACCTGAGTTGAGTGGTAGTGAAAAAGTAATACAAAACAATGCCAATGAACAGCATTTACCCCTGGTCCTTGTAATAAAATCAAGAGGGATTTTACTGACCCGCTTTATATCTTTTCCAAACGTCTCGCTGAAGCTTGTTCCCAAGATTTCAAACTGAACGTGGGAATTTGATCCGTTCTCCATGAAGTCCATTATTCCTGTGAGTCCGGTGATATGACCCTGTGAGAAAAAATCTTTCTTTAAGTCGATAAACAATGAAGCAGTACAATTAAACCAATTGCATTGGATCAAAGAGTAATATGTTGGCTGTTTTGTAGCTGTAGCTTTCTGTAAAGGAACAATTTGGCGTCATATTGTTATTTTTAAAGGGCACAAATACATTACAAGTCTAGTAATCTTTGACTTGTGACCTTGACTATTCGTGAAATAATATAACGTCGCATGATGAAAAACTTACCCATACGTGTGTTGCAAAAGTTTATTTTATACTGTAAATGTTTAATTATAAAAGGAAATAAAACATTTTTGCCATTGAGTATTTTCTGAAGGTTACCTTTCTTGTGTTAGACTATAAGCACAAAAAAATATGGATTCTAATGGAAGGTTCCATCAACAGTGTCAAACATTCATGTTTCAAGTGACTTTATGTAACCTTTTTTAAAGCATGAGTATGACAGCATTTAAAAAGCTGCCAACGTGGCATACACGCACATCATGAAAAGCCAAAGCTTTGACTGTAAAGTACAAGCTGAAGTTTCACAGACAAATCTATCCAAGGCCCGTCCCTCTCGGGGCCGATTAGAGGCTCTCTGTACTCTTTGGCTCATATAACGTTAAAAGAGCATGAAATTGAAGAACACACTAGACCGCCCGCTGCCCCTGAGAGATTGGAGACACATCATAATGGGACATCAACTAATGCGGCCACTATGCCAGGCAGCACTATGCCGCTTTTAGCGGACCCTTGGAGAGCTCTGAGTGAGGACAGCCAACAGGGATCTCAGCTTGACCGCTGTTGATGTTTAAGAGTGCCGTGATTGCAGGAATAAAAAGTGAAAGGCAGGCGAAATTGAGATGGAAGTGATTTGCATGTCAAAAAGTCCTATTAGACCTTGCGAAACAGACAAGAAACCTTGATGTCGCACCTTTTGGATTGTCTCCAGCATGGACCACCCCCCATTCCAGGGCTTGGTAGATTTCCTGATACAGTTGAGGCTGGCCATGCTGTGCCATTTCCTGTCCTCGAGTTTTCTATAGAAGGCATTGGCCAGCATCAGTACACTGTCATAAAGGTACAGATTGGACACCTGGAATAAAAAAGACAGAAACATGATATTAGAAAGTACATTACATGTGTAGTTTGCTGCATTGAAGCTACATTACGCCCCATTCTCAATGCCAGCAATGCCTGGCATCAAAGCAATCTCTTTTATTACAATGGAGAGTGAGTGGCTTCCGTGAAAAAAAGGATGGATTTGTAACATTTTGTTGCACTATCATCTGTAGTATTTTAAGCGCCAGTTGATAGCTTATGATTTCTTTGGAATAACTTCCAGTTCTAGCATTTCACGATCATAAAACCCCCTTTTTAAACATCTGCCATGTCAATTGTGTAAAACAGTACACCTGGAAAACAATAAGGATGAATGTTTGTAACGCAACACGTTGTTTATCTTTCATTGGTTGCAAATTCAACACCTGCAAAACTATTTCTCACTCCTTTTTTATTGTTGCCTTGCATAACATTTTCCAAACATTGGCTTAACGCATTCATTTATAGTAAAGAATATGGGAATATTAATAGCTGGAATATTCAGATACAAAACGTTTCCAACAGTGGTTAACAAAATCATATGGCCTAAAAACATGCATTGTTTGTTTGTTACCCAGAGCAAAACTAGTAGACATGGTGTATTCTTGTTTTGGTAGCCACAGGGGTCACTCAAAAGGCTGATGGCGAGTCTGAGCCCAGGACAGTTCTTAAATATTGGCCACACACACACACACACACACACACACACACACACACACACACACACACACACACACACACACACACACACACACACACACACACACACACACACACACACACACACACACACATCCCCAAAGCTGACAAGACACAGAATAGTCCTCACACTGATGTATTTATAGAGACAAACAGACTCCAGAGCTGTTAAATCCAGTGACATGTGTTTGGTGCAGACAGGACAATTGAGAATAACTAGAACAGAAACATTTTCTATTGTTCACATGCAGCGTTGGGTACATTGATATATATTTTGCGAGCCATCTGACAATTGATAAGATAATCATAATTCAGCACCATGGTGAGTTTTCATTAGTGTCTAGGTCACGGTCATCTTTAAAATAGTTTGGAGGCTCACACAAAACCTTTAACAATTATTTTGGGTTGTATCTTTTTCATGCAGTGTTTGACATTTTTTAAATAATTTAAGTGGATGGTGAGCTTAAATGTCAAAAAATGTATCTTTTAAAATTAAAAGTGGACGTTTGTAGAAACATAAAACATAAATTTGTAAAATTAAAAAAAAACTGCATGCTTCCATGTCTGATCCCAAACTATACGAAAAACTTTTGGATTCTTTTGAAAAATCCTTTGTTTACTGATAAACCTATTAACAATTCTAAAAAAGTCCTAAGCTACACATTAATGCCATCAAAACCTCCAAAAATGTATTATTATTATTTTTATTATTTACATTGTCTCCTTTCATGTCTGAAAAACACCCGCAACACCCTGACCCTCAGAGTCCCGCCTCCCAGTGTACTCTGATTGGGCAATCAGTCTAGTCTACTGTTATTGGTCAATCCTGCTGTCAGTTGCTTCATCTCCACCAGTGACAAAATGACTCCATGTGTATCCGGCTACTTCTGCAACCCATCTCTGACGACACGTCACGGAAGTGACCGGATGACCACAATCCTGGCGTTTGCTGTAATCCTAGATATCTGATTTCTGTTAAAGATGACGACTTGCTTTATCATGAACTTTAGGATTTGTAATGTCACAGTTCGTTTACAGGTACCAACGTACACACAAACACAAAAAAAATATATAAATAGGAGTTAAGAATCCAAGAGACAATTTAATGTAATATACAATGTAACATAGTATGAATACACAATGGAATTTTCTCAAAATATTATTGTCAACGATCGATCTTAAAAAAATAAAACAAAAAACTTTAAGAAGTTAACTCCATGGTGATGATGCACCGACTGCATCGGCAAGTCCTTTCCATGACCCTTCTGATGCAAATCAAACTTTCATGGTCAGTTTCCATCCGAGAATAGAGTGAATGACATCCGCTTGGTGACAAGCTGCAAGCTGTCATTCGCTATTCAACTTGACGTACAAAACTTGTCAGCCTCACAATGACAACCTTGTGATCATTGGCGCACCGCTGGAGCTGACGGGATCATACAGGAAGACATTTGTCACAATTTGCTGAAACTGACCGTCAACCAAGACACGTTGGCGGCATTAGCGAGAGCAGGGCGGACGACTCCGGTGGACCCGGGTTTCTTGAGTGACAGGCAAAGTCGGAGCAAAGGCTGACAGGTTTGTCACTGTTATGAACTAGTGTGTTTCCTTGTCAAGATGATTATGAATCAAGAAACATTCAACCCTTGATTTCATAATTATGGAGAACCCCAGAAGGGGGGGGGTCACAATGCCTTGCCATGTGATTGCGACTATGAAACGACTGTATGTGTTCGGGCAGATGAATCACATATATAACTACAACCTTGCAAGTGCCATGCTCTACAACTCATCCAAAGCGACTTACATTGAACTATTCTATACATTTGGTTCCAATATGTGCATTCCACGGAATTGTCCCTTTAAACATAGAGCTCCACTGAGCTTTTGACAATTTGGTTTATTGCACCTTTTCATTTTCTTAATGCAGGGTTTGGGTTTCTTTACCAGCATGCACTGAATGTAACAACCAGAAGAAGCAGTTTCTATGGTTACTGACCTCCAGCGACTGCAGGTAGCCCTCCTGAGGGTCACAGAGCAACGAGGAGATACGGTGATTGTTCCTCATACAGCTCATACTGCTGTCTTTCCACAGCGGAAAAATCTGCCTGACGACCGTCATCCTTCCCAGGGAACTGTGGGCCAGCTCCATGATCTCAGTATCGCTGATCTCCTAACATACACATAAACAAAGTTCTTTATGAATGAACACTGGCTTTCTTTTTGACTTCTGTATGATGTTTGTTCCCTGGAGATGTGTGGGTTGGTTGGATTCAGAGGTTTATGGAGACTGCTATGATTAATGGGGCTCGTACTGCTTTCGTCTGTTTCCAGCGGAAGATGTTAAATGTGCCTTTGATTAAGAGAAGAAAGTAAAGAAAACCCCTGAATGCATGTGGAAGTCAAAGCGGAGATTTTGGTCAGCAAAAAAATTACCTGATAAGAATATAGTGTGGTAGGCAACAAGAAATGTGTTCTGCCTCCTTACAATGGATGTTGGTTATTCAATAATTCTATGCATTGTATTAAAAAAACATTTTATTTGGGGACAATATACAGTTACGGGGTATGTGTATTTAATAATTTTATCTAACAATTTTGATCTAGAGTGAACACATATTCTGTCAATATATTGAACATCAATTTTATCTTTCAAGAAAAAAATCTACTTTAAAAAGTTTCGCAGGATGAGACCTTATGAGGCTGCTTGAGAAAATAAGAAGAAAACGTTTCTGCAAATTCACTGAAGATGATAAACTGGAGCGTGTTTTATTTTTTCATTTAAATTAAAACAGAATTCCAAGGCTTATATTTCATATTGATGAGTTTATAATTTTTTATCCGAAATGTGGAAAAATATGAATGCATCCCAAAACTTTTGACCGGTAGTGTAGTGTACGCAAGCGGAACAATCAATGGCATTCTTGATAATTTGTCATAATTTTAAATAAAATCTTGTTTGACATTAGTCATTCAACTGATCTTTATAAAAATCATCCAGATCCTCCACTTACCATTTCTGTACATGTGAATCATGCCCAGCAGAAACTGCTTGATGTTGAAATTCTCTCATACACTATTATTAAAATTGATACCCAACAAAATTGAAATTCCCTATTTTATTGAATAATTCAAGTTTTAAAGAGAACTTTCATCATATTTGTACAGTGTAGAAACATTCAGTTATGTTTACCAAGGCAACAATATTCATTTACAGTCAGATGAGAGTAATCAATCAGGGCGAAACTAAATTTCTGATATTTACTCCTGAAAACTGTACATTTGTGATATTTTCTAAGCCACATGACACATTTTTTACAGTCAATGCTATTGTTCATTGCTGGTCTGCGATTCACATTTAACTTGAAAAGGCGATGCCAGCTACTTTGTAAATAAATTAGGCCAGACAACTCTGTTACTGGAATATTCATCAGCAAGATGCTGTTCAGTCATAATTCATTCCTCAGCCGTGCATGCTGAACACCAGCGCAGGTAGATAAAAACCGAGAAAGTTTGTAAAGACGTTGCAAAACGTGTATTTTTCAGAAGTACTGTGACTTTCCTTTCTGCAAAATGAAACACGCACAAATCATGTTAAAATAGACATGCACTATCTTCAAATGTTCCCCATGTGATTTTAAGTTCAAAGGATGTGTGTTCGCACTAAAAGCCTAGTAATGTTTTCTGTGCACTCATGGGCTTGCGATGCTCCTTGTAATTTCACAGGCCGATGTTTGAAGCATCTGGGGAAAGAGCTGAAGCCGCCAACATACAGGACGCATGTGGGGCAGGTGCCCTTTAAAACTCATAAAGGTGCCAGCCACATTTTAAGACAACAGCTCTAATTTAATTTCTGCCATTTTAAGAAGATTGATATTGAGGACACCGTACTAAATATTGATTCATTTTAATCCCCTTGCTTTTCTTTGTTTGGCCTTCCAGGAGTATTCAAGAGGAGCGATTTTGGAGACAATAAGATTTAAAAAAAAAATCACAGGATCTTAAATTTCACTTGACTTGGATGGCTCGGAGCGGAGTTTCAGTAAAGCGAGAGAGAGAAATATTTGTGGAGAGGAAATGGAGTGATCATGATGCTCCAGGCAGGGAGGAGAAATTGCTGGCTCTGAACTATCGCTTAGGAACTTTAGAAAGTACTGTTGCCAGTACAAAAATAAAAGCAACAAACCGGCCAAAAGGGTCACAGATTGTACTGTTGTACAAAAGCAAAATCACACTAATTTTTGTACGTCAACTACTGTTAATAATAACATTCAACAAGTATTTTTCTCCATACAACGGCCTATAAACAATACAATAACTTTTTTAGATTAAGGTGATCTTTAATGTGTTTGTGAGATACACTCAACCAAAACTAGGGTCAATGGCCTCTGTATATTTACAAAGTCGAATGGTTCGCTTTATGACCTATTCATCATCGTGTAATGCAGTCTTAAATAATACCATTTAAAATTATTATAATGTTATTAAACGCATTCAAATTATGATTTCAAACAAAGGGAACTCTGGAAATTTTGTTTAAACAATACAAAAGCTTTTTATAAGACTGTATTTCATCATATTCAGGTATTCCGCACATTTGTTTTCTTTTCTTTCACAATATTCATTGAAAATCATCCACTTAATATTGTTTTTTAATCATTTCAAATGTTATTTTCATCATGGCATGCTAAATTATATTTTGGACTATTAAACTAATTTAAGACATTTAGACTATAACATCACAAAATAAAAAAAGACACTTTCACTCCAGTGTCCCGAAACTTTTGACCGTTAGTGTACTAGAAGGTGATTCTTGACCGTCTCGGACCCAGATTTTTTTGTGGTCACAGTTTATTCTAAGATGCAGACTAGTTTATGATTCCTGTAACCATGTTCAAGCTGGCAGACCCATTCGTTGGCCTCTACTCTATAATTTTGAGTCTAAAGTCTTAAGTTCATAACAAGTCTCAAGGACACACTGAGATGAAAAACATATTCTTCGTAGATTATACTGTCCTGCTGTATTTTGTCATCATCAATTTGGCCAAAATACGTCAAGCACATTTGAATGTGAAAATAAGTCAAGCACATTTGAATGTGGACACAACGGCATGCATTCCAAAATATCCAACATGTGTTGATATCAAACATCCACATGGATGGAATCCTAGTCTAAAACCGTATTCTGTTCCCAAAATAGAGGAAACTACATATCAATCTGCTCAATCTGTCAATAACTGATAAAAATATAAAAAATTTCAATTATTTGTACTTATACTACTTTTTTGAAGTCTAAGGTGAAATCAGATGGAAACTTTTAGTTTGACAGTTAGCAAACCATCTCATTCAAAATGATGTTCATGAAGTCAAGGTATATTTTCCGAAGTCGACAGAAGGAGATGTTAATATTATAACAGCAGCATGTGACGTGTCAAGCATCATCTTTCACAGATAACTCAATCGAAACCGCTCGGTTTTCAAAGACTTTTATGAAGCCTGCAACTCACAGATTGAGTTACCCGAGAAAAATTCATTCACATGTGATCGCTTACTCACCATCTGCCCTTGTGTAATTTGCTTTTAATATGCATCAAAGATGATTAAAGGATGTTTGTGTAGTGGATTTTATGGAAAGAAACAACAGAGCTATATGGAAAGGTTCCCTGAAGGAGGAACGGTAAGCCCTCTTCTGGTGTCCTGTTTGGGATGGCATGGTTAAAAAATTTTTGTGAGATGAGATTATTTTGGTTTAAAACTATTTCCAATACTTGCATTTCTCCGACATACAATTTACTTTGATTCCATTTATGACAAGATATGATGCCACGTTCCGTTATTTATGAGATTTATTTAATAACTACTGTATATGACTATACCTTCAACTTCTGATCTCTCTGAATAACAATCATAGTAAAATAAATAAGAAGATCGATTAAAGGTTTTTATAAGTTAGCATAACTATTTATTTTGTTATATTTATAATGTAAATGTAATGTAATGTAAAATATTTACTAATCCACTTATTATTCACAGTTTATTCCTATAAAATGTTGTTCAAATTACTTGATTAATTTTGTTGGGATAACAATTTCAACTTGTACTTTTTACAGTGTATTGCAGGAAATACACACATACACTTTCTTCTAGTGACCTAAGTGTTAACAGGCCTTATAATTTGGAAAAAACTTGAACAGTACTGTAAGTTTATGCGGGGGTTTAGAATTGGTTACATCTAATTATGCATCATTTATATTAAACACAAGGGTAAGCAAATGTATTATATGTATAAAAGGCCTGTTAAAATAAAGAACTTATTTCTCCAAGTGCATGGTCTACACATCACTGGGCAAGGGCACTGGTCAGTATCCACTTTTGCTAGTTTAATGATGGGAAAAATAGTCAGCACGCCAACAATGCGCCTGAAAACTATTCGTTTTTATACCAACAAGCCCCATGGGCGCCCTAATGGGCGAAAGTGCATTTACTATTTAAACAATTTTTGGCATGACGTGAAAATAAACTGCGTCGAGCTGAAACTAAGTGTCACCATTTGTTTTCTGCGTCCATCTCTATCTCATGCGTACACACGTCATAAACAAGGATAGACAAGAGTTAAGTAAAAATCCTGTTTTGCATTTTCTTGCATTTTTGCGGTGGTAAGTGTGTCCTGTGATTGTTGTCACACTTCCACTCCAAGACTATCGATTCTATTTATAACATATTATTTATCCTGTAAAAAAATGTTTCTTTATCTGGCTTAGTAAATATCACAAAACTAATCAGTTATACTTTAATAGTATTTTTATTATTAATTTTTTTATAATATTTTAAGAATATTGAATATATTTATTACAGTGAATAGCATAGAAATAATTGATTAAAGTCCAACAGTTAATGTCTCTAAAATTTACAAAAAAAATTATTTAAGTATATGCAATAAAAAAGTATTTAATCAGCACGGTTGTATAGATATATGCAAATTCATTTAGTTAATATAAATCCATATTTTTGGTGAATTCTAATAGAAATATGTCGGTTTTTGTGATTTGCTCTCATATACAAACATATAAAAAGAATGTTTACTTGATTTAAAAGATTTTAATGTACCCATTTTAAGGATAAATTGTTTCACGTAAAAATAGAGAAATTTGAGCATATATCCAAAACCGAATATGAATACATATCTAAATTTGACTTGGGAAGTTAAGATAAATCAGGTCTTACCTCGTTCACGAACACCCAGTGACTGTCTTTGGAGGCCAGGTTAGTCTCGACAGCCTAAAAAGAGAAGAACAGAGGATGAGTCAATCTGACAAATTAACAGCAAGGATTGAATAGGCAAAATGTATGGCAGGGGACACGAATGACCAAATCACATCGTCAGTGCAAGCCGAAATATTCCAACTTCAGTGAGAAATTCGTTTGAAGAGTTCATTGACACCTACTTTTTTGAATCAAGCGAAAATGCAAGTAATGAAGAGTGTGGATTGAATGCTAATCTATATATCGCACAATATAACCGATAAAACATACCCAATGTGCGCGTGCGAAAATAATCTGTTCTGCTATAGGACTAACTAAGATCTTAAAGGTTTTTTATTGCATTTGACCTCCATCCCTTTAGGTCTAATCATTATTCCATGCTGCGTGTCAGAACTCCATAATGGGAAATTCCAATATATTACCATAGGCCACTTGGTATGCCATGGCATTTCAGTTTAAAGTAGAGATAGGAAGAGGGTTTTCTGTCTGTTCATCTTGGAGAAAGACATTCAGAGGGATGTGTGAAATGGAAGAGCATCTTTTGTCACACACATGTCATGTTGGCATTTTACGAAAAAAAACGCCTTTCATTTCTATAGAATACAATCGGTGTTGGCCCACTTGTATATTCACAAAATCATTTATATGATTCATCGACAAACAATTTATTAATGAAAACAAATACCCACAAAAATGGGTCACAGACAAATCCAATTTTTCGGTACTCGTATACAGAAAAACCTCAGATCCATTTATTCAAAAAAATATTCAGTTTAAGAGATTATTTCCCTTGAGTGAATTTAGCTTTATCACTTGCGGATTGTTTTATCCAAACAGCAATATTGCACATTACAGCAACCAACGGTGAAAAAAGTAAAAATGCATAATATGACCCATTTGAGCCTTTTAAACAGTGTTTATTATTATCTCTTAAGGCAAGATGTTTTATCCAAAGTTATTATCTGTTTGTAAATTGCTTTGCATAATGGAAATAAGTGGATGAATAAATGTAAATGTACTTTAAAGAACTGATGAAGATTAACCCACAGATGTAGTTAATAAAAGAAAATACACAAAGGTCCCAACAGGACGTGTTCATTTTGTTGGTCCAGAAACTTTTATAGATGAGAGATGTTTTATTTTTCATTATGTTTTCCATAGATGATGTCAATTTAAAGTAAATTTTATTGAAGGTAAAGTGTAGGATATTTGAGGAATACCTTTACGAAAGTTGTCTTGTGAAGATAACCTATTAAACATGATAAACTGCACATAAATCATAAGTCTGTCTTTATGAAAAGCATCAGGCTGTCGGAATGCAGGTTGTTGTATTGTTTTAATCTTTTAAACATAGACAGCTGTTTTGTCTTATCACACACTTCCTTTGTGTATTAAGAGTGTGTGACAGCACAGAATACATCATTTTCAATTAAAATCGTTTTAGAAAAGCCAGCATGTCACATATAATCTTTGAGGAATTCAGTTATGAAATGGTAATGTAGCAAGCTCGATTAATAGATCATGCAGATGTTGTTTGTCATTATGGTGACAAAAAGCATAATGCAGATTTGAAATAACACGGTTGCCTGTCTGTTTTTCAGCAGAGATTCGTGTCTAACACACGATCAATGCCAAATTTATTGATTTAACTAAACTACCATTCAAAAGTTTGGGGATGCTTAATTACTTATGCATTTATATTTTTCCACAATTTATTATAATAATAAACACATTAAAATGAAGAAATACAACTATGGGAAATATGCTATGATTAAAAAAATTAAATAAACATTATATTCATCACATTTTGACTTAAATTTGCAGAAATATTTCTTGTCATTTTCTCAAGCAGCTTCCCAAAGTCACAATCTGAATACTTTAAAATTAATTTAAACATGCATGCTTTACAAATGCTACATATATAATTTATTAATATATATAATAATATATTAATTAGAAAAATATTTTACAACTTTTAAATAAATGTATAAACTTTTATTATGTATAAAAAAATGTATAAACTTTTTATACATGTTGGGTACAGCGCATATTGAACGGCATGTTAAATCGCAACATAAGCAAAGCTTCACCCAAAATCCTTGTCTAAATACCAGAGCAAAAAGTGATAAAAACATGCCCCCATTATTGTGTTCTTCTCTACATCCTTTCATTTCTATTCATTACACAATGATATAATGAGATTGACCTTCTGCTCAAATGTCAAGCAAGTATTAAAATGCATTTGACACTAGAATCTGGAAGATGTTTTAGTCTGCTAAGAAAATGGTTCAAATATTAATTGAATGTAATACAAGCCCAAGATTTACTGTAAGTCACGATCTGACAATAGGCAGGTCATAAAATGATGAGACTTTAAATATTAATTTATCAATGTCTGATTGACAAAGTCAATTCATTTATTTAAATATTTTAAGTCAATCTAAGAATAATTTTTTTTGTGTTGTCTTTTATTGATTGCATTTTGGTCAAATTTAAAGTATTTGCACTTTAAAGGGGGCATTTTTTAATTCCCTAAAGTGTTATTTTTTCTTATTTTTCTACATAATTCAATGTATGTTCTTTATGTACTTTCACATCATGTTTAATTTAAACAAGTGTAAAAAATAATGCTAATATAATCATGAACCAGGAGTTCACATAATTATATTTACATAATAGATATTTATCTTTAATGATTAGTTGTTTGACCCGAGTGCAGCGTGTTTCTGATCCTCTCTTCGAAAGATGCAAATAAACAAAAACTTGCAAATTTATTTTTAATTAATCTGATTGTGACACTTTACCTTTCCATAGCAGAATGTAAATATAAAGCATCATATTTTTTGAAGTAAGGAAAAAATAGTGGAATTCTGCCAGATTAATAAAAAAACTTGGTAAAAAGTGCATTTAGTACAAACGTTTAATACATGCATAATAAATGATACAGAATACAGTTTTTTTCTTTGCTTCTGAAATAGCAGTAAGGGCCAGACCTGCTTAGTAGTTAAGCATTTTATTTGTCTCATATTCAACTGTTGTTATGGTAATGATTCACATGTATATTTTAAAACTTGATCCAATTAAAAGTATTTATATTTAACAATATTTGGAACTAAAATCATATTAGTTGGCTCAAACAAAATGTACTTTTTGGATAAAGCAATGCGTGAAAGTGAAAGTGGGGTATTTAGTTTAATAAATATCAAAGAAATCTTCTGTGAAGCCCATGACATATGACTATAAAAGTGTTAAGTTAAGTTGTCCTGTTGTTGGATACTTCCAAATTGTTTATTTTCATTTATAACTAAGTATAATCATGGAGAATTATGCAAATAATAGTTGCCAACTGCTGTTGAACGGTAAGCAACAGCGTTGTTGAACTTGAAATAGCAGAGTCATTATCTTTGTCGAAAGTCTAAAATGTCATTTGAATAATGGTTGTTTAACTGCTTGGTTATTCATTTACAGATACATATAATACTTGCAATTTCCATTTAATACTTCCATTTGGGTTTTTTTCTGAAGTTTTAGCAAGTGTCAAAAATAATTGCATTTTTGTCAAAGTAAAAAAAAACATTTGAATGTAATATCTTTCTCACTTAATGCAATAGTGACATCTCTGTCCTTTAGTGTGACATAACGTCCCATGGTGTGACACAAAGGACCACAAATTTGTTTATATCAAGAACTATTAAAAACTTTTGCATTAGAGAAGTACAATCATCACTTATATTAAAATAGTGTAATTTTCAGTCGTTTTTAAAGGATGACAGAACATTTCACCTCATAGTTTTCAAGGTCCATCAAATTATGGGGTCAAATAATAATCATGTTATCATAAAATAAATAACTTTAATCAAAATAAGAGGTAAAAGGTGAATACAAATTATTCTCATTCTGTGTCTGTTATGTCAGACATTGAACAAATTTTGTTGTTGGAATATTTCATTTATGAAGAACATCATAAAATTATTTTTATAACATGAATATATGTTTTATAACAAGTTTTCTCCAATTTCGAAGACAAATAATTTTAAAAAATCATGTGAAACCGACATACATGATACCAAATCATTTTAACCTAACTTCTTAGAATTATGAGATATATTTTGTTAAAAAATATGTTATCATTTGGAACCAATGTATATGATAACAATAAATAATTCCAACAACAATGTTTTTCAGTGTACATTTATACTTCAAAAAATCTGATTTTTTGACTGCATATTTGTCAACCCCCGATGCAGTGTAGTCATTCACTTGAAAAAACCATCATGACATTTTTTTGTGAAGAAAATAAAAAAGATGTAAAAAAGTGTCTGTAGTGCTCTTTTCGCAATCATTCTCATGAATTATCAGATACATGCACCTTTATGACCGTGTTAACCATGCCACTGTCAAAAATGATCTTGGCGACAGAGGCTTCCCACATACTTTGACATACTTCACATCGCCTGCTAATTTTACACCCCCGAAGTGTTCTTCAAATGTTTGGCTGAAGGATCTGCAGTCTCTGCTCCCCCACAAAAGCTCTTGAGGAAAAATAACCGTCTGAGAACACTTGACCTTAAATTCTGGACTTGAAATCTATATGACCTAAGGTTATGAGTTCTACTGTAATAAAAGGGTTTTCCAACCCTTTCACCGTAACATATAAAAAACACACACTGCTCAAGCTTCAATGGTCTCTCTGATTCACTCCAGCAAAGTCTCAACGGTGAACTAAATATTAAAAATGATTTGACGTTTGGGAACCGAAAGAGAAAATCAGATTCAGTTTCATGTCAATGATGCTAGGTCTGCCTGTTGTGACATCATACTGTACACATCAAATCACACGATCACAAATATATACATGTCATAAGCTCAGAGTCTCATTTACACACCACACAGTTCACGTTTTTAACTCATCGTTATGGAAAAATGTCTTAAAAGCAAAAGCTAACCATAACCGCTAACCCTAACAAACCCTACCTTTACTAAACCTACCCTAACCTTAACCAACACTAACCCCCAACCCTTGCCCAACCCTAACTTACCCTACCCTAATCAATAACAACTAACCTTAACTAACCCTACCCTAACCCCTAACCCTAACCTTAACGAACCCCAACTTAAACTAAACCTAACCCAAACCTTAACTAACCTTATCTTTCCCTAACCCTAACTTACCCTACCCTACCATAACCCCAAACCTTATCCTTAACTAACCCTGACTTTAACTAACCTAACCCTAACCCCTAACCTTAACTAACCTTAACTTTAACTTACCCTACCCTAAACCTAACCTTAACTAACCCTAACCCCTAACCCTACCCTTACCTTAACCTTAACTAACTGTAACTTTAACTAACCCTACCCTAACCCATAACCTTAACCTTAACTAACCCTAAATTTAACTTACCCTACCCTAATCTTAATTAACCCTAACTTTATCCAACCCTAACCCCTAACCCAACTCTTACCCCAACCCTAACCTTAACTAATCCTTACTTACCCTAACCCTACCCTAACCCCTAACCTTAACTAACCCTAACCCTAGCTAAGCCTAACCTTAACAAACCCTAACCCCTAACTCTACCCTAACCCTGGAAACAAAAATTCTGTCTTCATTTACTCTTGAGTAGTTTCAAATCTGTAAACATTTAATTATTCGAATAAAAACAAAGAGAGATATTTAGAAAAATACTTGTACAGTAACAGTTCTCAATAGACTGCTGTAGTAAAACATATTCATGTTTTGTTCTGTTGAACATAAAAGTGAATATATTGAGGAATGTGGGACAGAAAAAGGGTTTTGGTGTTCTTTTGACTAACATTGTAATTTTACCATGATATTCAGTTATCAGTTATATTCATCTTAATATCATTCTCTGTGTTCAAGCCAGAAACTACAGAGTGACATATTTATGAAAACATTTTAATTTTGGGGTGAACCATCCAAAAATTAAGCTTAAAGATCCACCCATGAACAAATTCATCAAGTGACAATAAATCGTACGAAAAATAAAAGAACCTCTAAAAACAGTATTGTTATGTAATATTTATTTCTTTTATGAGGTGATGCATTAAAAGTAAAATTTTAACCGTTGAAAAAATTACCGGTATATTTTTAAGATATTGTTTATAGAGCAACCTTGGCATATCCAATATCAATTTATTCTGTTGACATGAAATGTCCTGCTTTTCACGTCAACTTTTCGATTGATGCATTATATTGCATGATGTAACGAAATCCAGTAAGCTGGGATTTCTCCAGATAGTTATACAATTAGCAAGTCATGGGGATGCAAGTTGGAGACAATTGGTACCAGAAAATGACTTTATAACAGCTTCTTCAATAGAAAAGTTCTTCCGAACTCTGGCGTGTCTTCTGCAGGGGTTTTAAATGAGCATAGATCCCCTGAGTAATCACTCTCGCTTTATCGTCTTGTAGTAATCAACTTTTCTCCCTCTGCAATATCAAGCAGTTACCTTAAGGACTGCCATTCCATATAAGAATGAACTTACACTACTGAATTTCGAATGACACCTGTGGCGTGCCTTTCGAGAGCAGCGGCCAAAGCCAGCTTATTTCCTCTCCGCCGATCGGAGATTTATTGCGTTGTCGCAATCCATTATTTTCCTCTTCCAACTCCTGACGCACGCACCACTGCAGATGATGTTCGAGAGGACAAACCTGAGACATGCTTCCCCTGGAAACCTTTAAAGTGTTGATAGGAAAGTTACCGGCCCTGGCATTTTCTAAACAATTTTCTGAAAGTCGCCGACAAGAATGTGTAAAAGTGCAAAATGGAAGAGAAAGAATCACAGAACATGGGAGTAAGTTTGCAGCCAACACGCCGTCAACCAATGGCTGCCAAGAAATGAACAAAGTTTGTCGTAGAGAAGGAAAAAAAGAGAGTACGCGACCTCAATTACAGTATGCAGATAGAAAAGTGTTCATCTAGGTGTATCGCGTCCGTCTCGGATGGTGACTGTGTAATTCACGGATTCTCTCTTCGCAGACGGTGGGAGCGCATTTGCGTATGAATTGGTTTGTTTGATTCCATGCATGCCCCTGAAACTCGACCGCGGGACGGAGATTCATCACTGTGCATAACTCACAGCCGAAGGACTTGTGATGGCTCCCATCATACAGGAGACCTCCATTAAACCGCTGGAGAGGAATACTGGTGATGAGGATGTTGTGAATTATCAAAAAGGACAGGCCATTGAATCTGAGCCCATCGGAAGAGTCACGCGGCAAACCATTTTATTTTAAAAGGGACTGAAAAGCAGGTTAAGCGGGGCTACAGTAACAGCGCAGATGGAAGGTTGATAATGATGTCAGATGTTTCCTAGAGGTATTTTGTTATTTTTGCATGTCCATTCGAGAGAATACAGAGAAATAACTACATCCGAAGAATATCCAAGTGGTGAAACACTTGCTACCATTATTGACTGTTAAACTTTTTCATGGATCTGTTAGTCCGAAACATTGATCATTGTAGGTTTAAGGTTGCTGCTTATTGCTTCAGTTGAAAAGTACACGAGACCGGTCTCCGGACCATATCTTGTTTTGGTCTTGACTGTCTTTGGTCTCGGCCTTGGTCTTTGTCTCAGGTCTTGGGGACAACTTGATTTCATTTCAAGACCAGACAAGACCACAACTGTTGGAATTACACTTAAATTGTGGGTGCGTTGTCTAACTTATATGTTAACATAATTTATGTCATTGGATAAAAAAACTTCTGGTTGAAATTTTTGAAGACTTATTATTTTGTTAAAGGTCTTAAACTTAAATTAATATTGTTGATACAACATGAACATTAAACATCCTACACATACATTTCTGCACAACATATCACCTAAATGACTTCTATTTTCATACTATTATGACTTGTTTAGAGATTTTTTAGGCCTAGATTTGTTCTTGGCCTGTCTTTGTCTTGGTTTTGCCTCGGTCTGGGCTCTCAAAGTCTTGGTCTTGTCTTGATTTCAACAAGGTCTCAGTCTTATTCTGGTCTCAGTTAAGGTGTTCTCAACTACATCAAGAGTATCACGGGTTGGCATCTGCTCTAGACTGCACTACAAATGTTGGTGGCGATGCAGAGAGCCACGATTAGCCTGACATCTAATCCCTGCTCCACAAACAACAGGCCAAAACACAGATAGGAGAAAGCAAAGGCATGTGAAGGAATGCTAAATGCGCAATTGTGATGCATGGCCGAACATCCCAGAGCATGTTTGGGTCAGGGCCGTTGAATGAGGGACTTTAGGGTGAGTTAATCCTGAATTGCTTATTATAAGACAGAGCCAACTTGGAGAACAGAATGGGTTTTTGGGTAGCTCTAAAGCTCTCTGCAGGGAGTCGCTATGTTCGCTGGCCCATATCTATATTAGATGAAATAAACACATCATCATTCTGCGGCCTGGACCCTCGGGAGACAGACTGTTGGATATCAAGCCCAGACCAGTCATCGCTGTTATCTTCATCATGTTTGACAGTTACATTCTTAATTCAAACATGCACTGCTTGTCATTTCAGAGTACTCAGTGGAAAACACGAAAGGAAAAAACATCACCCCAGAATGTGTTGAACTGTCAGGAAATGTCTGGGTCATATATCAGAGTAAAAACAAAAGGCAAAAAAATGTGAGCTGTGTTTTGTGTTATGAACAAACAGGTCCTATTTTTGGAATTATAACGATTTGTAAAAAAAAAAGTACACTTGGAAAATGTTGTAATTTACATGCACATGAAAAGTAACTCATTCTGTATTCTTATTGACTGTTCTTTCTTTTATGTTCAATCAAAAATTACCCATTTAAAAAAACATTTTACTTTATAAAATGTATTTTTAGCATTTAAAAAAAACAACAAAAATTTCCTAGATTATACATTTGTCCATTAAACTAATTTCAAACATATAGACATACAAATTCAGATCTATTTTTTAAATAATACTAAACATTTATTAAAAGTGTCCCAACACTTTTCACAGGTAGTAAACAGAACGTCATATACATATCACATATATTTAAATAACAAATAAATATAAGTCATATAAATTGCTTTGATAGTGTAGTTTCAAACTGTCAGATTGTGTCTTCCTCTTATTGTTATATTTATAGATTTCATAGTTTAGAATAGTTAACCTTAATTTGTCGTCTGAAAGCAGGATCAGAAAACTTACAGCACAGATCACTCAATCGCACGAATAACTGCAAAAACGTTGCCCTAGAACACATCGGGCAGACAAAATTCAATGATAAAGTAGTGTTTACAGTCGATCTGGCAGGTAGCGGGCGCTGATTCCCTCCGAAAAATCACAATGAGCTGCTTGCGCGAACATCCTATTGTGCATATTTTCCTATGAAATGCAAACATGACTCATACATTTCTTTATAAGATGTAAAACTTTCCTTTTACGAGCGGCAAAGTCACAAACAAAACTGTGATGTCGGCACGAAAATACCAATGGGTTGAATAACAGGGGCGCAGGAAAACATGATTAAAGTTTAGATTTCAGATCACTTACTTCTCCATTAGTATGATTAATGTGACCAGCTTACGTCTTATGCGGGGGCCTTGTGTGAAAAATGATGCAATTACCCCTGTTGAATAGGGAAGGAAAAGCCCTCTTAACAATGCAGGAGGGATGGGCATGCTCGCAGGCCTTTGGCATGAAACTGCTCGTTGTCTCATTTTCTTACAATGCTCCATGACCAGTGTCCAACACGGACGACTCTTACATCACAGCGATGCATTTGGGATCGGCTTGTATTTCTTTTTTCATGTAACTACAATAAAATAAGGAGGATAACCCATTGCCATTACTTGAAGCGAAATATCGTCGGAGGCTTTGGAATACGTTTTACTACCGACTTATAGATTTCTTTCAATGCAACATTTGAACTGAGTCAGAATAGTATTACTGAGTATACTCTATCTATGTTGAAATGTATACAACACATCCTAAACCAATCATCCTAAAGTGGTCCTCGACAAACATTAACAACTTTACACACGCACACGCAATCATGCAAAATACTACACAGCCACCTGCCATACGGTGAATCGGCTGGCACTGGGTTTCAATTGGAGAGATGCGTTTCTATTTTTAGCGGGCAGGTAAAAGCTTTCTTCTAAGTACTGCAGCTGCAAGAGAGACAGCATGATGACATCATCGCTGCAGTCTGAACGACCTCTCGCTGTGAGTTACTGGCCATCACATGAAGGTTGTTTTGATAATTATCGAGATAATGAACAAACCAGGAACAATTTGCAGACAGCCGAGATGAGTGGAAGAAAGCACGAAATAAGAGGGCATCAAAATGAGACATTGGCATCGTTGCAGGATTCACATGATCATCTACATGTTATAAAGGATTGTAAAAGTTATGATCATGCTTGTATCTTTGGAATCTCATTTCAAGGCATCCAAATATAAAGGTGTAATTGTTTTTCTCGCCAACAAACGTTTAATCTGTCTGCTGTTGGTTGAGGTTGCATTGGCAGTGTTTGTTGCCGATTTACGGTTTTAAATAAAAGCTTTGGCTTTGGTCTTTGTTCGGTTCGCTTTCATGTTTTGCATTCTCCTGAGTGGCAAAAATCCTTGCCATGAATTATGAATCAAAGCATTGTTTGATTGCGAATTTCAACACTTTTATCTCATTTTCGTTCTAGACCATTACAAAGTTGTATCAAACACAGCGTGTCGTACACTCTTATTTTAGAATGCAGGTCTAGGTTTTAATATAAAATATATAAAAAAAACAAAACCATATTGACTAAAAAGATGTGCATTCTTAATAATAGAGGTTACATAAGAGGTTCTTCACAGTGATGTCATAAAAGGACCTTAAAGTTATCTTTAATATTCTGTATATTTTGTAGTTTTATGGATCGCATTATTTTTGTTGTTTACGGGGAACTTTCATTTTCAGACGGAATCTGCTATTAACATTGAAGAAAGTGAAAAAAGAAATGCTATGGTAGCAGAAGGTTTGTTTAAAAAAAGAGTATTTGGAAAGATCGGTGTAAATGACTAAAATGGAAAAATTATTTTAAAACAAATAAAGTTATAGGAGGAAATAATGCAGTTTATTATGTAATGCTTAAATGTAATTTAATGCAGTGAAGAGTGTAAAATACAGGTAAACCAACTTTAAAAGTTTACTACTGATAATGTGTTTATATTAATAGGGAACTTTTTTTAGATTGTGGTAATGTATACGATTTACATCACTTAATTCAGCTCTTACGGTGATATTTGGAAAAGAAAAGTCAAAATAATAAAGGTCTAGAAACATCAATAAAGCCTCCTCCATCGTTCGGAAAAAAACTTAGGTACCAAAAAATAAAAAATAAAAATGCAAATGTGCAAAACTATGCATTGATATAGTTTATGGTAACTGTAGTTTACACTTATAACGATAAACTTTTACAGTATTACCACAATTATTTAATGTACACTACAATATTTTGTAGATTTAACCATAGTAGTTAAATAACATGTAGAAATTATTTAAAATGTACCATAAAATGACTTAAAAACAGTTTTTAAGTTTACTTTAGTAAATACTTAAGTATACTTGAATTTTTGATGGGGCAAATTCTATTTATAAGGTAATGTGAGAAAATGTGAATCGTTGCTTTTAAATGCTAAATTTATGAATTGTGAATCATGATTTGTTCATGCAGATTAATTAAAGTGTCCTGATGGCTTGATGACTCGATGTATTATTATATATTGATTAAAAGTTGCTCAAACAAAATCTTATACATATTATATCTTACACATATCTTATACATCTATACAAAAATCTTATACATATACAAATATTATACATTGATGCACATATTTTCAGTGCTACGACTGGACTACTATCAATAGTATTTTGAAGCTTTAGCATCTCCATCTTACCATACCAAAGGTACACAGTACAGTACCACCGTACAATATTGCGTTTTTGCATTTCTACCTTACAATGAGAATTTGAAGAACTTGAAGCACGCACATCAGTCTCAAATGGGTGCTTTTTTAAAAAAGCTCAGGAAATTTCATAAATGTATTTAAAGAACTTCAAACATGACGACGAAGCTTTCTTCAAGTCTAATTCCTTTGGAATGGAGTGACACGCAAGGCTTCTAAGATGCGGCTAATTAAAATTTTTCTAGACAATTCACCTAAAACAACCGCAGAGGTTCTTCAAAACCCGTGGTGCTCAGTTTGGTGGAAATGTGTATATTCATTGAAGTAGAAGGCGCAGTAACATGTCTGTCATTCTAAATGTGAATATCACATGAAGCACAGAGAGAGAGAAAGACAAACCACCTGCTGTTTTTCTTTCTCCTTCGAAACTGAACTCTGGATTTAATGGTTACGGCTACACCTGCCATCTGGTCTTTACTTAGGTTCCATACGCAGCATTGATTAAAAGTCATACGCTCAGGGACTGCTTCCACATTTCTGTTTTGTTCTTTCTATTCCAGTCCTACTTCTTAAACATCTTAACTGTCATGTACATAATAGACACCGGGATTCATCTCTGACTCTTTCAACCAGACCGGTTCTGACTTTTATTAAAGGGATTATTATGAAATGAAATTACTCACCCCAAGAGGTTGAAAACCTGCATACGTTTCTTTGTAATGCTGAACGCAGATTTTTAAAAGAATGTTTCCTGGGAGATATTTGGGACCACATTGACTACAATGGTAGGAGGATATGAAACTGAAGTCATTCTCATTTTGTGTTCAAAACAAGTGTTGACCACTGTTGTGTGTCCACTATTGTAGTAAATAGAAATCTTAGTTGTTAACATTTTTCCAAATATCCTCCTATGTGTGTAAGAAATATGGACAGGTTTTAATCAACTTGAAATTGAGTAAATTATGACAAATATTTATTAAAACACAGACTGATGGCTAATATTATTCTTTTTATTCTTTTATTCTTATTCTTATGGTTTTTCTTAACATGTTATTATTATTTTTATAATTTTACTATTATTTTGATTATTACTATTATTTTCATTATTATTGTTATTAGTCGTATTATTCCAATTTTTAATATTATTATTACTATTGTTATTGTTATTACTATTATTTGTATTGTTATTATTGTTATCATTAGTACTGTTGTCAACATAAACATCATGATAACTCTTCTTGTTGAAACAACATCAATCAGTATAAAATAAATTAATCTTAAATTTTTCACAGAAAAAACCCTTAACATAAAAATATTACTACAAACATTATTTTGATGGCCTTCAAGTCTATACAAAGTCCAACTTTGCAGGATGGCCGCACACATTACCCATGACCTACCTATGCACAGACTGATGGCTAATATTATTCTTTTTATTCTTATTCTTATTCTTATTGTTTTTCTTAACATGTTATTATTATTTTTATAATTTTACTATTTTCATTATTATTGTTATTAGTGTTATTATTCAAACTTTTATTATTATTATTATTGTTATTACTATTATTTGTATTGTTATTATTGTTATTATTAGTACTGTTGTCAACATAAATATCATGATAACTGTTCTTGTTGAAACAACATCAATCAGTATAAAATAAATTAAGGTTTTATTTTTCACCAAAAAAAAAAGGAACACAAAAAAATTACTACAAACTTTATTTTGATGCCCTCAAAGTCTATACAAAGTCCAACTTTGCAGGATGGCCGCACACATAACCCATGACCTACCTATGCACACATATGTTCTTTAACCTCATACACTCTTAAAGTTGTTATACAGTACAGAAGTAAACATTCTGTTTTAGCTTTAGTAACTCTCGCAACATCCAACATCCCATCACTTCCTTCACTGACACTGACATGATCAGTTGTGCTGTGAATCACAACTGCATTAAAAACTCTGGAAGGGCGCCGATGTTGCGTCACGCTTCCGATTATAGCCGAATTTATTATGTATGTGCGCGCGTGTGTGTTATTTCGTGGATGGCGGAGCCCGTCGCGCCATCGTACCCGTCGCACCATCTCGAGCGGCTCTTGACAGACAGATGGAGACTTTTTGTATTAGACATGCACCGGTTCAGCCTCGGTGTCTATCAGCGAAACGTACGTGACAGGAAATTGGGCTTTTTTGAGTTGATTGGTTGAGGCACGTTGGTACACCAAAGAGGTGGAGAAACTGGTTAAGAAATAAATGGGGGAGGGAAAGCTCGATGGATTTGGAGCACTGGGAATGAAATGTCTGAGCGTCTTGATCCATTAGCCGACTGAACAGGGCTCCAAGAGAGGAAAGCCATAAGGTTGCTAGTTTAGCCCAGCGACAAGGCCTCAAATCTGAGGCTCAGCTGGCTGCTCGATGGGGGTCCGCTGTTGATGCCCGGGAGGGAGCGCGTTTATCAAGGTTCGCGCTTCACGAGCTAACGGGAGAAAGTGCCCAGGACCTGATCTGTGTGCTGAATATTTACCAGCCCATCTGTCCTTCTCTTGTTTTCATCAATGAGCTTTCTAATCACGTGTACGTCTGCCTCCCGCCACCGTCTGGACCAGAGTAAGAGACCGATTACGTGTGTCTAAATACCACACAACGCTGTTTCCATCTCGCTCACCCTGATCTGTAATAAATACTCATCGAAGATGTCTGCTATTACTGAATCAAATACATTGATAAAAATACAGCACAAAAGAGAGGCTTAGATTGGTGCCAAATCTACATAAAGTGTATGAGAGAGGGTGCATGGATGGATACAAACTAAGAAGAAAAGGTGTCACTTTGGCGATGTCGGCTTCCAAATGTTTGAAGATAAAAGAACATTTGGAAATCATGAAGGAATGGCAGGGTTAGGGTTCACATATTTTTATTGGCAATGACAGTCAAGCCTTCAAAAATGTGTGACACATGAATGAAATCTTTCTTATTATTTTAAAAATCTTGTGTATATGAGGGTGACTTAATGTGTGGAATGAGTTTATTTAACAAAATTAGGTTTTATTAAAGGAACAACTTATTTATTTTATTTTATATTTTTTTAATGGATGACTTTTACTAAATATTGAAGAACATCTAATATGAGCGCAGAATAGATGGGACTCCTTTAAAATTCTTGAAACGTCTCAAGGTGAAACCTTAAGAAGCTGCTTGAGAAAATAACAAAAATGGTTTCGGTAAATTCTAGACAAATAAACCGGTTTAGTAATACACAATAAGTTTTCAACGTTTATTTAAAATAGTTAAGATTAATTCTAGCATTTGCTTATATAAAATCTTGTTATCATTTACTCAACCTCCGTTTGCAGAAATACAAAAGAAGATGTTGGGAAAAGAAAACTGTCGGTCCCAGTGACTTGCATTGGCTTTGGGCCAATATTATAAAAGTCAACAGGGATAAAAATGTTTGGTTATGTGCGTTTTACAAAATATATTCTTTTGATTTCTGTAAAAGATCACTTAGGTTTGAAATGTCAAGAAATTTTAATTTCGATTTAATTTTTGATTTCCCACAAGATTCACCTGTCAAATATTTATAATCATAGGTAGGAACAGAAACTCAGTTTGGTTATTTCTAGGTTAACCGTTTTTCCACATTGTGTCAATATTGGACTGTTAACTGTTTTCTCTGAGACTTCTTAAATTCAAGGACTCTTAAGGTTTAAGACAGCTTTTCTTTTGCAGGTCGTCTGGTACAAGCGATGAAAATCCACTTTATATTTATATGCTGTAATGAAGACAGATGCAGTTTCTGTTCAGAATTATATGTTAACAGAAACTATGGCAATGAATATATTAAAAGAATTACCGGGCAAAGGTCTCGGCTGGGAGGAGTTCAATAAGAAGCTGAGAACATGAATGAAATGAATAAATAGAGACTAATAAACAAAGAGTGATCTTGGTAACCTGGCACAACATATAGGGTGTATTCAAAAGAACTAATCTTTATAACGCTCAATGTAATCTACTTAATTGAGGTGAATAAATGTGTTAATCTTATAACATCATTTCCATTAAATGATTCAAAAATATTTTCATAAAAAAATTAAAAGGAAACGTGTTCCTCTTTATTGTTTCTACATTTTTGCGTGGATTTGGTTTAGGCTTAATGGGGTCAACAAAAGAAACATTATACAGCAGTGTTCAGGCATATTACAATACATTGTTATAAACATATTTATATAAATGCATATTGCAGAAGTTGATTGTAATCGCTGATAACATTCCCCTGCAAAATCCTATTTATTTTCAGTCCCTGAGACAAAGAGCTGAACAAAATACAGCTTGGTTGGGTCCATTAACAAAAGTTTTGAGACTCTTGGTCACTTAGATCATACCAAACGTGATTTTAATGTTGGGAAATGTGAGACGCACCGAGCTGCTTATATGTTGAATGTTTAGAAAAGATTTCTTAATGTCCTGTTGGTCGAGAGTTATAGCGCGAGTGCTTTGGTTGCTCTTAACTGTCATGTATTCAGAATCATTAAAAATGTTCAAGCACAGGATTCCTGTTCTGAACTTTCTCAAGTAACCCTCGAGAGCCACAATAAGATTCTTCTCCACTATTGCAGTCTGCGGACACTTGTCCCGTGACTGCTAAGTTCCGTCACCACCTCTTTTTTTGGATTGGACAATGGAAAAAAGCGCATGATGTAAAAAAGGTTTTCAGCACAAAGTTGAATTTTTTCAACTTGAAGCAATTAGAGCAATCCGTAAAAAGGTGAGCATAAGCAGCGCGCTAGACAATTACATTTTTTTAACTTTTTATAATAATAATCTGATCCAAAATTATGAAATAAGACAAAGGGAACTATGGAAAGTTTTTTTAATAAAAAAATTTAAATAAAAAAACGTGTCATCTTCAGTGTAGTCACCTTTTGACAAAATTTTACCGAAACGTTTTCTTGTAATTTTCTCCATCAACCTCTTAAGGTATTGATATTATTTATAAAGAATGTTAAAGAAGTCCAAGTCTACTCTGTGCTCTTATTTGCTGTTCATTTTTTAACATTTTGTCAAAGTCATCCATTTAAAATGTATTTTTTATTTTTCGAATATCTCTGAAAAATGATCGTTGTGATTCCTTGAACTCCTCCAGAATAAAGTTTTACGTGCTTATATAAAGAAATGGATGAGACTTTCTGCACGGTGAAATTAGAGAGATAAATTCATGCTCCAAAAAATGCACAGAGGGAGTCAAATGAAAGATACAAACAAATAAGTGCTTCATTTACTACTACTAATTCTGGGAAATGCTGTATCATCAAGTGCATTAAGCTTGTACAAAGTATTAGAAATGCATTAAGTGCTCATTTACAGAAGCAAAATGGCTTTCTGTGAAGGTCAGAAGTAAAGTTTATTTGTGCTCCCAGAGATCCACTATTTATTTGCAGCTATAAGCTTATGGAATGACAAAACTTTAAACAAACCCAATGTGAAACATATCATATTTTTGAGAAAAAATAAATGAGCATATTTTGTCATAAAAGCCATATTTAAGAATAGAGATGCACACCATGTCAAAACATCATCAAGCATCACAATATTTTAATCCCAACAATACAGGGCCACAGTTAACAAAGGTTTTAAATGATTCCCTATGATTATAATGACATTTTAATTAAGACACTAACAAACTCATTATCAGTGTATCGGGCAAGCACAGATCAGATTTTTGAAGGACTCTTATAAATATGTCTTGAGATCTTAGATCAAACATTTATTAAACATCGCTCTCTCATCTCTTTTTTACTCTGTTCTTTATGGAGAAACATTTTACTCTGTGGTTTGGAAGTCACCACTCAATGTCCATTTCATTCTGTTATCGGCCTGGTTAATTCAGGTCTTATGCGCACGTACCGTGATGAGATATAAAGGGAATTTAAATGGTTTTTGAACATACATTCAGCACAACATTTTAGGGGAAAGACTGACTGAAGTATAAGCGCCCTGAGCAGTGGTGCGGAACACAGTGTCAACCGGTAACACATACTGTGAGACACACTGTTGTGAACAGAGACAACAAATAGCTTTGAAATTGCCTTTAAATCTGCTGAGAGACCGAAATTTTCAAGTGGAAAGAAAGTAATAGATAAAAGTCTAGTCCGTCCTCTATACAGCGTGCACGACCTGATTTTGCTAAGTGGTTATTTCCATCAGGTCAACATGTTTTGCTGACCCAATGACAACATAAAGAAATGCAAAACCTAAGCCCAAACCTAACCAAACCCTAGCATAACTTATCTAGTTGTTGGATTATACTTAACTTTTGACCTGAAGGTGTGCCCAAATATCTGAAATAAGTTTAATCGACAAACATATTATTTAGCAAATATACATGTTTTCTTTATGACAAAATGTGCATTTATAAAAAAATATTTTTAAATGGATGATTTTGCCTGACTATTGAAGAATAGAAAGGCCAAAGAGACTGCAGAATAGACAGAGACCCCTTTAAAATTCTTATAAAAGCATCTCAGGGTGAGACCTTAAGCTGACATTTATAATGATAATATTTCAAACCTTTTAAATGAGGAAAATATGCAGTGTATATTTTGTGTATAAAATAAAAAAATAAATAAATCTGATTTAACCGAATATTGCAATTCACCAAAAGTATGGGTGTATGTTACAAGTATATTTTTCAAAATCATTTCATAAACTACTAAATTTAAAAGCAATAAACGGTTGGATTTTTACTCAATCGTTTTCATGTTGAATATTTTCGTATTTTTAAATTAATGTTTTTAAAATATTTTCATATAACTGTTAATTTTTAATTAACTGTTTCATTTTAACAATGTAGATTCCTGTGTTTTTTTTTTCATCATTTTGATGAATTTATTGCATTGCATAAGTGAGTGTACCAAACTTTGACCCGTGCTTTTTTTTCAAATAAATCCCAAAAAAATTATAGTTCTGCCTTAAATATTGGCTGTACATGCTGCTATAGTGCAAAAATCCTTTCATTCCTCTTTAAACAAAATTTGTTTTAATAGAGACAATTACGACCTGTTGAAGGACATAAAGTTGACAGAACATGACTGATCGTATCATGATTTAAAGCTAATCTTAACCAAAACACAATTTTATTATCTCAAAAGTAAATGTAATCTCTGATCCGTTGCTCATCTTTTAATACTGAGCACATGACCTGAACTACTCTTTATATTATCTTCCCTCTCTGATGCTATGATCTTGGCAGGTGATAGAAGAGGAAAACTGTACTGCCAATGGAATAATCTCAAGATCTGTGATCTTATTCCTGTCTAGCGCTTGAGGTTCTTGCATTTTACATCAAGCACTGCTAAGACTGTTGCAGCTCATTCTGTAACACTGAAGTGAATTGTATCGTTGTAGCCAATGTGTTTAATTAGTTATGGCCTACCCCATTTAACATTTAAATAAAATAAAACAGTTATGTTACTCAAAAATCAGCAGTCAGTTCCTTTAAGTCACGAAATTGACCAAAATGATATTCGTGTCGTGATGACTTGTACATCAAAATCTGCGTTCAAATAGCAATGAAATAGAAAACTGTGGAAGAAACCACCATTCTCTATCAAAGCTTCCCATATTACAATGAGTCATCTAGACAACACAAAATAATGATGCTCCAGTGGATCTTACTAATGATTCCTGCATTAAAAAAGTTCCAACTTTTATAATTATAAACCCATCGAAATTATGTAACCACACTAAGTGAACGATGAGAATTAAGTTATAACTAAACAAAGACAAAAAAATGAAAAATGTTAAATTTGAAAATTTGATTGCATTTTCTAAAGCAGCATCTTAAGATTCCTGTCTATTCTGCGCTCTTATTATTTTTATTCTTCAATGATCCGTCCAAAACATCAATTTCTAATAACATTTTTATTACATAAAGTGTACATTTTTTCATTAGAAAAACATATATTTTTATCTATTAAACTAATTTCAGATATTTAATCATACACTTTCTGATCGAAAGATTATTTTAATAAAGAGAAACATTTCACTCAAGTGTCTTTTGGATATCAGGCTTTAACTTCTGTAAACTGAAATGATAGCATGACAGGTCTCTCACAGCTGTGACAGTACCCTCTATTGGTCATATATAGTTTATATTTTACATACAGTTAAATAATCTATTCATTTACTGTTTATTTTTGAAAATTATTAATAAAAATATGTTTGAGATCGATGACTTTGATTGAATATCGAATAAAAAACAGCCCATAAGAGCACAGAATAGACGAAGACTCCTTTTGAAAACCTCGGGGTGAGACCTTAAGAAGCCGCTTGAGAAAATAAGAAGAAAACATTTCCGCAAATTCCCTGAAGATGATCAAATGCAATGCTTTTTAAGTTATGACATAATTCACATAGCCCCTTTGCTCAATTTCATAATTTTGATCCGTTCATTATCTTGGTGCAAAAATAAAAAAGCATTAGTGATTGAGTCGCAAAACCTTTTGCGGTTGTGTGAAATAGCAATGAAGATAAAAGAAAAATGAATATGCTTCCCTTCTAAAGGCACAATGAACCATACATAATGTCTTAAAACAACCTTTAGAAACACTCAGACATAATATGCGCCAGACTCAAATGAATTGGCATTACGAGTTCAAACAGACCTTCATGTCTGCAGGAATACGTCTCCTTCTACGCCCCATCGACTATGTTTTTTTTACAAGCAGGACTGTGAGGGCGTAGAATGCATGAAAACACACTTTGTTTCCATCCTCTCACATTTCCTACACCTCTCCTATTGATCAGCGGAGAGAATGAAGCTCTGCACCGCTCCAGAACACCATGAGCCAATTGAGGTGGAAAGCAAAAACAGATACAGGTCTCAGAATGTGATGTTTTGATGCCTCGGGCAACACATGATACCTACGGGTAGACCGGCCAAGAAAACCCAATGCTGTCTGATGGCAAATGTGATCAAGAACTTGAATCATATATAATGTATTTGTTGTTAAATAATAAACTGCAAAGACCGCGGTCTAGCGGGCTTGAAGACATGCATGTTCATCTCTTTCTCTTCGTTTCGCAATGACCACGATTTTGCAATCCAGACTCTTAACCATAGAATAGAGTTGAATTATAATATACAAAGAATATAATGGCTTTATAGTGCAAAACACGGAAGTGTTGCAGTGCACGACTGTGCACGTGTTGGCGTGCATGTATGAATACCGATGGATTTGTATTAGTATTCCAGCACCACCGTGTCTCATCTAATGAAGACTTCTGCAGTGGCCGGTAACAAACAGCAAACAACATCGGAATTGAAAGAAAGAGGTGGGATTTTAACATCACCCCTGAGCAGTGATTTACTCGAGAGAGAAAACGGTCGCAAGGTGAACGCTGGGAGGATGTCACTGCTAATGTGTGAAATACCAAAAAGACGAATCCAGCGAGGTGAACTCAGACAGAACAAACGCAGAACAAAGATGTGTGTACATGTTTATACGGTAGGAGACGGAATCCATGCAGTGTGAAGGTTGCGCAAACAGCGAGTGTTTAGTATCAGCCATTGATTTTCAGTCACATCAGGTGCGGGTTTATCCAATTGATCTATTTTAGTATTCAGTATTCAGTTTAATGAGCCTTGTATTGCATTATAAAACAGTTTCGGTTCACTGGCGAATGTTTAACAGTTTTGCGGGCTTGTCAAGCACCTAACTCAAAAATTTGGACTGGGATTTTTTCCGGAAACAATCTACAGTCTAAAAATGAGTACGTTGAAACGCTTTGAAATTAAGTATATATACTGTTTACAAAAAAATCAAGCTAATCTGATTTACTCAAATATTTCTATTTGAAAAAGACCAAAAATATTTGCGTATATTACTATATTATTTTCATAATAGAATTTGTTTTCGTTATTTAAATTAAAGGAATTAACTGTTTTGCTCAATTACTTTATATTTCTTTTTTAAAAGATTTTACTAAGTAAAAATAAGTGTTTAATTTTGTGATATTTACACAAAATTATGATTCATGATTCATCATTTTCAAATGATTCATACTCGGCATGGATCATTTATTGCATTGAAGCATGTAGGACATAAAGGTCATTGTAGCTTTTGCTGTAGGTGAGAGAAATGCATTTAGAAATGAAAGATCAATTCATTGCAGTGATTCATTGGATTCGTGGTCACATAATTCATATTCAAAGGATGATTATTGTTATATCTTTATCACATGACGTGTCTCCATACAGATGCTTAATGAGTACCATAAGCTTTATAGCAGCTATATAAGCGTGGATTGCTTTTCCGCCTGAATCCATTCCTAGGATAAGAATACAAATAAGCCCAAGCTTATTATAATAATAAAATCTGAAAGGGTCATAACTGTGGCTTTTGGAAAGAATTGACACACTTTTGTTGTGGTATGCGATGATAAAATGCTTTTGTAAAATGCTACTTTTGTTTGGAATATAATTCGAGCGATTATTGTTCTCGCAGAAAAGCCACATGAATTTGAAACACGAAACTTGTTTTTGGAAAAGTTTTGTGTTCATGTAAATTAGGGGGATCACCCGTGGGATCAAACGTGTGTGGGTGGGAAAACGCACTTCCTTAAAAGATTTAGAATAAAAATGTATACGGAATAAGAAACATTAAAAAGAAGCTAAACAACCAACGAAATGAATTTTTGAAATGAAAGTTTGAGTTAGTATAATAATAAATATTCATAAATATTTTATTCATCCCTTGTCACTTTAAACTTGTTTGACTTTTTATTACGCACAATGCAAAAAAGATACTTTGAAGAAAGGTGATAACCGGACAGCACGTCATATTTATTTTTAGGTGTTTCCCTTTATTTAAGAAACTTTTTTTAAAAATGTAAAAGGCATCATGAAATAATCTATAACATGTGTAAAATATCTTACATAAGGCCAAAAGCTTTGGGATTCTTCTGCATCCCTATATTTTCCACATTTTAGAAGTAAAATAAATAATAAAAATTAAAGCATTTTTATTTTCATCCAAATTATGAAATAAAACCAAGGGAGGTATGGGAATTGTGTTATTTTAAAAAAAGTGAATTTGCAGAAATTACTTCTTCATTTTCTCATTCAGCTTCTTAAGGTCTCACCCCGAGATCTCTTAAAAAGAATTTAGAGTCACGGCCTATTCTGCGCTCTTATTGGCTGTTCTTTTTTCACTATTCTGTCAAAGTCACCTTGTCCAAAAACATTTTGTATTAAATAAAATGTACGTTTAATCATGAAAATCATGCATTCTTAGATATTTTAGTTCAGACGTTTAGTCCTACACCTTTAAATCAAACTTTTTTTTAAATGAAAGCACTTTTCTCTCAAGCGTCCAAAAACTTTTGACTGGTAGTGTAATTGGACCCCAAAACAATCTATTACTTTGTTGCCTATTCTAATAAATTTACTAAGAGAGAGAGAGAGATTACCGTCCTCAACCCCTAACTGAAAAACACAGGTCTGGTTGTGAAGTGCACGACAGGCTCGAGTCGACTATATAAAGGCCAGGAGCTCTCTCTGTGTCAGCATTAAGCACAGTAAGCTTTCCATGACCAGCAGTATTCATGACAGAGTCTACCAACTCATCTTCATGACAGCGCCGATGCAAAGCAGCTCCATGTGAAGGTGGCACCAGACACCGGTGCGCCGGGCACGTCGTTGTAGAAAGATAAATGGTGATCTATCATGGAGATGTTCTGTAAACGTCCTTGGGCAGCCACAAAATGTTGACTGTTCATCTGATTCACTTGACTTTGGTGTTTACCATACATCTTATATTCCTGAGCTTGGTTACACATCCACCACTTCAAGCTGTTGCACAAGACCAGTTACAGCTCGGAAAACCTCAGGTCAACATGACAGGCTCATTACGTTTTCATCTCCGCCAGAACAGATGCCATCTTCAATAAAGCCAACCTGCTGCAGTACGCCTACCCACGTATGACGCTCGCCGCTTCGACTCTCTTCCTGTCCAACTCTTCCAGCATCCAAAGCTTGCTGACATGGCAGCTGCGCAGCCTACAGAACATCAATTTTTCAGCAGTAACACAGATGAAGTGGATGTCGACGCAATGGGCAACACGCACCACTGCCAAGAGTGCCATTTTGCCCTCTGTGTCACAGAGGGTTCACACCATATGTTCAATATTGGTTATCCAAAATAGCCCAAAGAAGGAGAAAATGTTTACTCTGGAGATAAGGGTTAACGGTAGCCTTTGCAAAAGCTGCATGATTGAAGGTCATCACGCTTTTGGACTGTCTGCAAAAGACATTTCAACCTAAAGGTATTCGTACGGTTGTGCTACTTTCATAAGGTGAGATGAGAAATAATTTATCAAGAAGAAATGTGGGTTTACAAGTTGCTTATTTGTGTTAAGAAAAAGCAACGTCTGCAGATCTTTTGGTTCTGTTCAGTTTGGTTCTTTTCTTTTAAAATATGTCTCCTTGTTTACTTCTCTGGCCTTCCCGACATCTATGCTTGGCTGTTTCGGTTAAAGAGGGCATTACAATTTGTGACTCCTGAGCCAGTATCATGACCTGCCCTGGCATCTATCTTCCTTTCGTCTGACACGTGGGCATCTGTGTGGCTTTCTGCAAGGCTGTACTACTGTACTCCTTCTTTTCTCTTTGTTTCTTAAGTTTATAATATACAGTTGTTATCTTAATCAATACAAGGAACCCCATAGTGATTCTGTCACCGAATTCTGTCATTGACTCACATTTGAGTTGTTTTAGATCTGTATACATCCCTTTCGTTCATCCCTGATATACATCTCTGATGAACAGAGAAAAGATATTTGAAAGAAGGAATGTAGGCAAACAGTTATAGGACCACATTGACTTCCATGGAAGAAAAGTACTTTATTTAGTTTTGTTTTGTTGAATGGAAAATTTGATATTTTGAGAATGTTGTGCAAAGTTTGTATCCAGCAATGTTAGTATTTTAGGGTAAGCCCTTTTTACTTGAATATTGAACAAAAGCTGGTTATGTTATGATGATTACACCACAATAATGGCTCATATAAGCACAAAAATAGCAATGGGGACCACTGGCAAACAATACAGCTTATCAATATTTAATATTTTACATACATACTCCACCCAGGAAACCTGTATTCCTTTCACAAGGAATGCCTGAATAGAGCGCACAATCACGTTGTGTGTGAATATGTGCTGGTGTTGCTGAGGAGATCTCAACAACGCATTGCTTTCTTTCTATTTTCACCTTTTTTATAGGTACCCCTGCGCCTTTCTCTGCTATTCCCTTCATCTCTTCTCCCATAATGCTTGACTCTCGGAGACATAAACAAACAAAAACAACCCCCAAAATCTGCCCAATTCAGCATGTAAAGGGCATCCATTTCCATAACGCCTGACATGTTTATTGCTGGGAATATACAAATCCTGAAGAAAGTGACAAGCAGGAATAGAAGACAACTGATTTACACAGTACGCATTTTGCATGGGAAGTGACCTTGAGTCGGCAGGTGATAAAACAATACCTGTTTGAATTTTTGTCGTTTGGCACGGCTTGGAGGGTCTCTGGTTTGAGACATGATTGTGAGTACCTCAGGGGTCACTATTTGTCCCTTTTATGATCACATAGGTAATAATGCAGGGGTATTAAATCTAAGCTCCAAATGGTCTATTTTATATACTTCCCTGCCAGTGGAGTTCTAGACATAAATAAAAAAATCTATGTTTTACCTAGTCATTAGTCATACATATCAATATACAAATATATAGAATCAATACAAAATCAATAAATGGATACGTAAAAAAAAGCACATTTTAAAATACCAACTAAGGAATCTGAAAATGTTTCTTAATTCTTAATGTTTGATAATATTGCATGTTTTAAACTGATTGTTAAAAGTGTTTTATATCAGAGCTCATAAAAGGAATATTCGATTAAAATTATTATTATTTAAATAAAGGTATATGAGAAAGTTTACCATCTTTATTATGTGATGTTATGTTTTATGTATTTTAATCACAATTTGTATAAAAAAGAATGCAAATGTGGCAAAACATGGGCGGACGTGTAACTACTCAAACCTGCTCCAACACATAAACATAAGATAAAAGTAAAACATTGAACAATTGAGAGTAAATGCCAAATACACATTTTCTAAAGTTAATAAGTAAATAAATACTACTATTGAAGTGATGACAATAGACTTTAGTATCATGGTTGTTGTTAATATACTTAAATGTGATACTGTAAATCCATATGTGTGAAAACTCAAAAAGGAAATAGGCTGTGTAGTCATGGAGTCTACCAAATACCATTGTAATGGAGTACTTCATTGATCAGCACTCACAAACAACCCATGATAATGCTCCTTGCTTTATGAACAAAGCACTAATATAGTACTTTGTCAGAAAACAAATAACAATTCCACTATCGAGGAGCGGTGGGACACCAGGAAAACAAATGAAGCAAATACAAGCTAGGAACACATAATGCTTTGTATCCTTTGAGAAAATACCAAAGATGCTAATATAAATTCCGTCTTAAGAACATATCCCATCCTTCTGAAGGGAACAAAGAAAATAGGCTTTTCAATTTGGCAAACGTACTCTTAGTGATTATTTTTTAAAGGGCAATTTATTTGTGAAACTTTACTGTGGCATGCCCAAATGCTTTATATTAGGGGATGTAATGATAATCTATCTCTTTAGGAGGCTGTCAATGGGAACCGACTTTAAAATTCCAAAGTCTCATGTCTGTCAAATCCATATGGTCACCATGGTTTGCCTAAAATCATAGCAAACAAACACCTCCTTTTGGAGAAATTTGTTCTTCCTTGATGTCTTTTGTGATAGTAAGTGTCCTTTTAACATTTGTGTATGAGTCATAGGTCACAAGAAAACATTTGCATTTATTCATTTGGTAGATGCTTTTCTCCAAAGCGACTTACAAGTAGAATGAGGCGACCGACCATCACTCCAGAGCAAACAGGGGTAGGCTGTCTTGCTCAAGGACACTTCAATCCTTGTCTGCTGGACTGAGAATCAAACTAGCAACCTTCTGCTTTCTGCTTACAAGTCCAACCCCAGAAAATCATCGGTTGGTGCGTTGACAAAAACACCTTGTTCTTTTAAAAGTAATAAATTCAGCACATGTACATTTGTCTCAAATTATATTGACAAAAGCTGGCCTAGGAAAAATTTATCCATTTATTAAACGGCAGGTTGATGTGTACCAAAGTCAATTATTGATGCATGACCCCTTCAAGCTGTCAGAGAAGCAACAGGCTGGTCTCAAAAGATAGCCTTCAATAGAGAAGGATGCAAACTGCATTACAAATCATGTGTCTTTTAGTTCACCGCTTGTTTGTATGGATATTTTGACATGCACAGCTTTTAAGGTCATTCTGTTCAGATGTTAGTGCCAGATGATGGTTTTGAATGTGAATTAGCCAAACCTTAAAACGTAAGGGTGTTTGTGTGTGTGTCTGAAATAGTGAGCGAGAGAGAAATTCGCAAGACAGGGAGGGAAGGAAGATGAGGCGGCGGACAGAGATAGATGATCTGTTGGCAGCCACAATTTTCTGGGAGAATATGGTGGAAAATGGAAGAGAGGAGATGTATAATGAGGTCAAGGAAAGACAGAGGCAGGGAAAGACCTTGAGGCCAACGCTGAGAGATAAGACTGGACAGCTAACTAGATAAACTCCGCACCACCCAGACTTATTCCCGGTTATATCTGCTGGGACCTCTGGCCACAATGACCTCTCTTACTTATCATTGTGTCAACATCAACATCACAAGTGGAGGCCACCAACCTCAAAGTATGAAGACAAGTGTCAAAGACTGGATGTTTTGGCGTACTGCACAACAAACACTATTGATATACTACCAAATCTTGGGTCAAAAATGGACAAACCCAACACTTGGGTTAAATAAACCTAGCAGAGGGGTTATATTCAAACCATAAACGGTTAAGAATCATTTAACTCAACATTTTGGGTGGAAACAATCAGCATTGGTTTATTTATAACCCAGCAATTGAATTTGTCCATATTTGACTCAACGTTCGGTTGAAATGACCTGCCGTATTTTAGAATTTAGCTAGACACAGCTGTTACACCTAGGCTTCTCTGTCTGGGTAAAACAAAAAATTAGTTTTTAAAACCACGGCTTTAAATGTTAATGTCTGCTTGGCTCTGACATATTTAAACATCAATGACACCTTTATAGAACTGATTTGGTGACACTGGTTACATTGCAATTCTTCTAGCATTATAATAAAGACCACCTTAACCAAGACAAAGACAGAGACCAAAGGGTGGTGACATATTAACATTTCCGTAAAATATTTATATCCAATACACTTGATTGATATAAACTCCTAAATCAGGTAATGCTCCAGCTATTTATTGTAAATCCACAGTTGTGGTAAAAAACTTGAGACAACTAATTCTGAGACCAAGACGAGACAAAGACCAAAAACAGTTGAAACAGAGACAAGTTCAAGCCTTAAAAAAAAACTGGTCCCGAGAACTACAACACTAGTATCAGTGGTCTAGCATCCAAAAGCATCATGCAGTACATTTGCACACATGTTTGAAACCAAAAACTGTAAAAGATTTGGCACAGTGCACTTCGGCCTATGGCTCTCTCCATTGAGATTGCCATAGGGCCTGCTGCTCCAGAACGTAGGGCCTTTATCGGCATCTACCCTGCATGGAGGTGACAGCACAGTAAATCATCAGCACCTTTCCTGACACTGCTCTTTCTAGCATGGCAGTATGTCTGCTTGCTCAGCAAAACACCCAACCGCAGAAACCTCCACCTGAAGTTCAGGTTCCATTTTATTTCCAATCTGCTTCTAATCAAGGTTATTGAAGATGAAAGTGCAGCACTGGCCTTGGAAAAGCATTCGGGCTTCACCACTACAGATCCACTTGCGGTTGAAAGCATAAGTATATGTTTAGTTAAATGCTCACTTCAATTCACTGGAAACCGCGTCTTGAGTCCTGAGTTACTGAAATCCTCTTACCAGCGAACCAAGACTTTCTTCTCTTTATAAAATGTCTCCTTCATTCACAAACTCTTTGTCAAGGCAAAGGCACCTTTCTGTTTCAACAATTTTCAATTAGCGTCATAAATTGCTTTCTGATTATAAAGGGTTGCTCTTAAGGAGATGACATTTTGGAAGATGAAGTAGTAGATTTACTTGAACAAACAGTAAACATGTGCTATATAATAGTACGATAATACAATGGAAAACTCAATAGATAAAGTTACGGCTAGTGCTGCTTACTTTACCATGTTCTTGGGATACACTCGGACACACTTGAATAATGACATCCCAATTCGTGTGATCAATGTCTGAGTGGAATCCATTAGCATCCCCCAAGACTCTAATGGAGTAATTTTTTTCAGAACAGCGAAAGACTTTTGTCTGTACTTAAAATTCAGCTAGAAAAACAATATCGGACACGGTTAATTATCCTCAGCCCTGCTCATTTGCTCCTGCGGAGAGGGAGGGGCTGGCAGTGATGGATGTTTGGTAACAGTGGGCGGACGGCAGCCAATGCGGTTGGCACACGGGTGGCCCTGTTTAAAATGAAGGAGGTTGACTTCAAGACAGTAGAGTTTTTGGTTGTGCTTCTGTGCCACCAGAAGTCAGTAAAACTACTAAGTAGGTTTACAGTTAAAGGAGTTAAGGATTTAAAATGGTGCACTCCCCATGAGAAGTTTATGCACCTATTATCAGGTGGCACTTAAATTTCATCGTGCTTATTAAAGTATTCAAACCCATGAAATCTACCCATACACTCTATTAAAAAGCAATAGTGAGTCGCTCCAAAAGCCTTGACTGTGTAGCTGAGGTTAATAATGCGGTCAGCTTCCGGGCTTCGAGGATTTTACAGCTCCATTCCACGTCCCACAAACAAGCAGACAGAGTTTTCCTTAATCCCCTTGTGTATTAACCATAAACATGCGCTTAACAATTTATGATTCTAAAAAGACCACCGAGTTTGCCTTTGTCAGCATTCAAAGATTGAATTTAGGAATTAACTGACGGATTGGTCTTTACACACAAGCCAACTGATATGCCGTATTGTTTTTATTGAATGTTCAAAAGTTTGTTGAAAACTCAATAACTTTAGATTTTAGGCTGATAATGCAGTTCATATAATGACATACTGTTATTTTATTTTATTTTATTTAAATATCAATCTTAACTATCCTGCAGTATTGGTGTATCATGCGTTAATTGTTATTTTCCTCCATATCTTGGATACAAAATGTTACAAGCATCTATGGTAAGAAGCGAGGGCTTACATTGTGAAGTTACATTGAAGTTATTCATGCAATTCTTATTCAAACAACTATAGAGAATCATACCGAAGGTCTTCACCTTTTTTTTATTCCACTTTTAAGAATTTAGTCCTGCTCTAGAAGGGCTGCGGATGATGCATTGCTTTAAGAATGAATAATACCTGCTTAGAATAGATTCTGCCAAGGCTTTGATTCCGTGAACTACAGCTGTTTGATCAGTTGTTAGTACTGCTCTTAGTAGTGAACTAAATCACTATGGTTGTTTATAATCTGTATTTGATAAACCAACACTTAGAAAATATCATCACTGTAAGTATACTTTTTTGTCATGAAAATAACTAAAAAGTTTGTCCATACATTATACCATACATTATACCTTATGGAAATTACTACTAGTTTAAATTGCCCATCTGCGCCCAATTTTTGGAGGTTCTGCGTAAGGACTTCCTCTGGCTTTGGGTTTTTTGTAGCATTTTACTGTAATTCATTGAGAAACAGAGCATGAAGATTGCACGATTAATCTTCCAAGCCCTAAGGCAAAGGCAATATTGGTTCTGGAGTCCCACTGTCCTTTAGGATTTAGCTCCAACTTTAGATAAACTTGCCTCAAAAATCTCACCGATTTTTTTTGTGTTATTTGAAATTTACATTCATGCGTGACCAACGTTGTCTATACCGGTTTTGGTTGATCATGATCAATTTGTATTGTAACTAATGTCACCCAAGAGCTTACTTCTTCCATCAGACAGCTTCATGTCGGATGAACTTGCAGAGTTGTTTCCTACTCTTTGGATGTTCAGCAAAGCAGATTGTAACATATTTCTAAATTACATCGCACAAATGAATTCCAAAGTCCTACGCATACTGAGAACATTATGGACGAATTAGGACACATGCGTTTTTTCAGCAGTGTATGTCCAACTTTTGTGGTTGTAAGATTAGACATGTCATGCAGGTGACTGATAGCAAACAGTGCAACAATGTCTTTTATCAGCGGCATATCCAAAGGCAATATAAATGGCATGTTCTCTTAAAAAGACGAACAATCCCATTTGTCACTCCAACATCCATCTTACATTTATGCCAAGGTGACTGGAATACAAATGCCCTACCAGAACGTCAACCAAAGCTAACATGAGCTCACCATCAGTTTGCTCATTTGCTCAACATCTGTCAGAGACCTTCTAACAGTAATAATCTCCATTTTTTAAAACCAGCAGTGTATAATTATTCAAAAAATCTCATCCTTGTTTAGCATTCGCATGAGTGTGTCTATGCAAATTTTACATCACCAAGGCTTTTCGACTCCGGCGTGGAGCTAGCCACATCAGCATTCGAACCAAGAACGAGGGGGCCGTGTCTCGCTGTGAATGACAACACACTGCATCTTGTAAAACCAGAATCCAGGATTAGAGGACTTTTAAGACAGGACACCTCCAACGGTTTTATCCCTCTCATGCCGGTGTTAATCATTGTTAATCACCGGGATTTGTTTCTCATCAAATAAGTCCTTGCTTCTGCAGCAGGGCATCTCCGATCAGAAGGGATGAGCACAATGCGGCGAACGATACCGATCCACAGAGGGTGTTTAATGTGGAATTTAACAACTAAATGATGTCTGGGACCTGCTAAATTGCATCATGAGGTCAAGGCTATTACAGAGCGATTCGCTTTTATAATACATCAAATTCAAGGGTTGTGAAACAATCTTGTGTGTTTCTTGAAGTGTGTCGTTCTTTTATTAAAAAGGTAAACCAGCGCTTTAACCGTAGGAGCTTTGGAATGATTACCGCTAAGGGCTTTAAACCACTATCACCATTCCCCCCCATGAGCAAGACATGTAACCCAAAATTGCTTCGGGGAGATTGTCTTTGTAATAAAAATACTGTATGTCAAGCTGGATAGAGTGTACTTGCTGTAATTTTGACGGCTGGTGGGGTGTTCTTTCACTAGACTTTATTTCTTTTCTTTTTTCGGCTGTCAAATTCCTTCACTCCTATTATTTTTAAGAACATGTTTTCACGTTGTACCAATTAATGGCTTTATATGGTTGTCGTCACCTCCACCTATGACTTCAACAATAACTCTGGATAATTATTGGATTCCACTGCTGGGTTTCTGATGGTAAGGGCCGCAAGTCGGTTCAATTGTAGCTCAATTAAAAAAGGTCTACCATTAACTGAATCAAACGATGAAGAACATGACCTTCTCTGAAGTTGTAAACACAGCAAGCTTTGTGAAAGTGTGCCAAACACTATTATTTGACCACTCACCAAGTGGGTGGAAAATGCGTTAACTAAAGTGGAACGTGGCAAAGTTATAAACAAGTGAGGCAATTGAGCACTGAGTCACTGAAGTTGAAAGCAATAAGCCCGTACCTGCATAACTGTGTGTGTGCGGGATTCTATTTTTTTTGTAGCTTGTGCTAAAGCAAGCATCGTTTTTATGACTCACATTTCAAGTACTAGGTTTTTTAAAACCTTCGCCCAGGGTGCTTCTTTACCTTAAAAAGGAAGGATCCCTTAAACTTACATGTAAAGAGCAGAATGTCATCGTGACTCGTGGTGTCTTGAGTAGACATAATCCCAAGGAATCCCATAAAAAGGTATTGTGGTTTTAACCTCTGCATGTTCAGACAGTCTCTCACAAAGCAAAGAAAACCCTAGTTCATATTTATGCCTTTGGCAAGGACCGACCATATCCAGGGTATGCCCTCCCCATGGTCCCATATCAGCCGCAAACTGGATGTATAGTTCCCATTTACATGTATGATGTTCTTCATCATTAACCTTTGTTGGGAACATCTCGACATGTTCAAGCAATCAAGAGCAGATGGCGAGTCAAAACAAAGGAAGTAACCGCACCTGAACAGTGTCTTTCTCTCCCGCCTCACACCCCTCCAGAGTACCATCCCACCCACTGAGTATCATCCATCATGCTTGATAACTGATGCAACTCATTCGCTCTCCCGGAGAGACGGCGGCAGCGGGACGGCCCCTGCGTCTATGAGCAGCGCGCACGAAGAACAGCAGTACAAAAGTAGAAATCCCACAGAAATGAGGATTGATAGGGCACCAACAACAGGCTGGCACAGACACACACCTACACATAAAGGTGCAAGATGAAACACACGTGGGCTTTGGGAGAAAGACAGAAAGGTTATAGCAAAGCACAGTCATCATGTATGACTTAAAAAAAAGCTTATTTTCTTCTTATAACAGGAACATAACACGGTGAATGAAGTATTAAAGGTTATTTTTGATTGTTATGCTATGGTGTAGTCTGTGCCATCCTGTTTTGCACCAATACTTTCAACCAGGAACAAGTGAGTGAGGCTACAATAGGCAATGATATTCTTCTGCGGAGGCGGGTCTAAACCTATCAATGACATCATAAATAAGAACATTCCAGAAACTAGTGTTCGATGGGAATGATGTCAATAAATGCACACATTTCAGCACTAAGGAAGCGTTTTAAGTTGTCACACTTACAGGATGTTTCTTTGAATATGATGAGTTATTATAACAAAAACTTCTCAATTCTGGTCCTTTTTAAAGACTTAATGTTTATATAAAATAATAAAATGTTTCAACCAAAATCGATATTGATTGGGTGCGGACACATTTTCTAATTTCTGTGTTCTGCAGTCATATAGGTCTGAAACATTAAAAGAGTGAATAAATGATAACATTATTCTTAATTTTGAGTACACCATTCCTTGAGAGCTGTTTATTTACCTAAGACATATAGAATTTTACAATCATTCAACGTTTCCTTTTTAAAATGATTTTAATGAACTTTTTTTATTTAAAACTGGGTACCTTTCTTGTGTAATTTCAAATGAAATTCCCCGGCAAGAATTCCACAATTCTACATATCAATGCACACAGTTATAACCCATTATACATGTATACACATGTACCTATTGTGCATGGTATTCATAAGAGACGAATAGTAAAAGCATCATTACATTTACATTTACATTTAGTCATTTAACAGACGCTTTTATCCAAAGTATCATGATAAGAACATTACCAGCCTCGCTGTCAGTTGTGGGTGACAAAATCTTATTCACAAAAATGCATATTCAGCCAAACAGAACATAATATTAATATATACAGTATATAGAATAGCATTAAAATACAGCATCAGCACTCTTATACTGTAGCTTCTCAAAACCAATCATTCCACAGAGAAATTCCTTCATCTCCGTAGGTGTTATGAGTTCTTGATTTAAATCTGTGCTAACGTTTGCTTATAACACGCAGCGAGAACACATGGTGCTTAGATTTATATTCATGAAATTCCAAAAAGAGTCCAGTGAAGTGTACATTGAATATCAACACATCTCAGACCGAAGGCGGTATTAAGTGCAGAACGGTGGTCTCGAGTATTTAAAGTGGTTACCATATTTGACTTAATCTTGGATGTGTGTGGGACGTATTCCAAACCTGAAAGTAGTTCAAAACTGAGAAGTTGTGTTATGCTTTTTGTCAACCTTTATGTTTTAAAATACTTCATAATGTTTGTGAAAGTCAGAAAAGTTCTTTCAACCATTACCATGCGTCTTTACATCTTCCTTTAACTTGTGAAAAAAAATAAAGAAATGAAACTTTCAGATCTGGGTTTGGGTTCAGACAGTAAGAACTATTAATATTTCAATACAGGATTATTGGATGCGTCAAACAACGAAAGCTTTAAAACAAGGCTAGAAGTTGATCCTGCTAAAAAAAGGAAAGCCTTTGGAGACAACGGAAGATCAAATCTCTCGTTAAAATGCCGATGTGTTGCCCAAAAGAGACAGCAGGTATGTTTTTCAGAACTTGAGAAATATCTCAATGTTAGCTGGCTTATTTCATCGACAGGAGTCTGATGTGTTTCATGCAGAGAGTCACTGTTAAAAACGTGACAGCGAGACAAATTCATGCTATTACAGGGCATCAAAAATTGGGAAAGGATAGGTGGGTGCGCGGAGGACTAGATAAGATGCTAAATGTGTGCATCTTTGTGTTTTTTGCAAACAAGTTTGAAGAAAAAGTTGTTGTGTGTTAATGTAAAAAATACACAAAAGATTAATACATTAAAGGGCTTTGAAAGTGAGTAAATATACTGTTTATTTTGTATTTATTTAAGTAAAAGTCTATTAGAATTAACCCAAAATATTGGTATATATTACAAATACATACTTGTTAAAAAAATAATTTCCATTACATAAACTTAAAAAAATATTTGGTACATTTTAGAAAAAATATTAACTGACCTTTACTCAGTTATTTGAATATTTTCTGCTGAATTATTTTTATATATAAAATATAAAACACAAGTATATATTTAGAAATATAAATCTTTGTGATATTAACTAATCCACATTAAACATTTAAAGAGCGGAGAGGCAGTAAGAAATCGTTTCCACACATCGGGTTTTACAACTGATTCAAACACAGCCTTGGAAAAGAAATTGCCATTATTTGTGTTCATATCGATTAGATTTCCTAAGAATCCTTTATATGTGAACAAGAAGCTATACAATGTTCTATACACACATTTGTGATTTCAGAGATGCGGGTCACGGTAAGGTAAGATAAAAAGATGAACGGCAAGAAACGAAAGCTGGATCCATATTTGCTCTGTTTAACACAAAGAAATACATAAAAGTTTGTAACCTTTGTAACTCCATGAAACAATTTCTTTTTAATTTTCCTTATACCTGTCAAGTATGTGTACTTTGGTTAAGTTTTCTTACTTTGGACAAAAGTGACTGTACAACATAGAAATACATAGATGCTAGGTTTATTATTATTGAAATTTATTTTTACCTTTAATACAGAATTAAAGTACATTTAAAATGAAGCACGTTTCCAATTTTAAGTGTAAAATATAAAACTAATTAAGTAAAAGAGGGAAGTAAATTTACCAGATTTGTAGATTTGTATTAGACTTATACTGTACTTAACCAACATGTTCCCAGTATGTGTTATGTATAGCGTCTGCCAAAGAACTTAATGTGAATCATTACGTTTGCTAAACTACAAAAACATTTTACAGTCAACATTTGTCAAACCTCAGTCCACCATCTTTAAGTTTACTGTGTTTGTAAAAACCATTGATCTATATAAATGACTGGATATATACATGACAACCAATGCCAGGATGTGAAACCACCTGCCGCCATGTTGGCATGCCCAACACACAGCAAACAATGACACAATGTTCATTTTTGGCTGAACTGTCACCTTTAAACATGATTTAGAACTAAACCGAAGTGACAGACTATAACAAAAAGAGAGAGATGTCAACAATTTCATAGTTTAATCAGAAGGGAGTCCAGGCAACCGTGAGGAGTGTCCGTCTATGGCTCAACGCTCCTCTGCCTGGTTAACAACTCTCTAAAGGACAGCACAGACTCTTGAAAAACTCAATGCCACAAATTACACCTCCTGTGTGCAGCACCAGTCATTTCAGACATTTCATCAACCGGTTCTCTCCCTTAAGAAACAGCACAATGGGGATGGCAGAGCAACACAAAACAAATGTGCAAAAGACTCAGGAAGAGGAGCAGGAGGCCGAACAACAGATTACAATGACCCAACATGATTTACAGGTTGTTTCCTGGAGTAAAGTTCTCCTTAAAGCAGTGGTAGTTTTAAGTCTGAAATTGGGGACTGTGATTGCTTTCTAGGAATGCTGGTTGAGGAAATCACAAATGTCTTTCCTTGCTGTCTACAAAAACTGTATTTATAAGGATGATAAGCACAACATTAACAACTGTAAAAATGTAAACCACTGAAACTATTACAGGCCAACAGTTTGGGGACTAATAATAAATTATGTAAAAAATGTCAATAATGTTTATCATTATTAAAAACTTTGATGTGAAGGTGTATGACTTAATGTCTGAAATTAGTTGAGTAAAAAATATAATTGAGCAAACTTTTTTAGACTAAATATAGAAGCCATTAAGATATTTTTATTTAGACTCCGATCAATTTATTATTCATTATTTGATATGTTGCTTTTCATTTCTTTAAAACACGCCAACATCAAATTATTACATCATTTATTATTTTAATCTTAAATAGTTCTTTGAATACAAAAGAAAGAGATTTGGATAAAAATGTTTTATGGCACCACAATTCGTTTAATGGGCAAAAATATTTAATAACATTATTTACTAAAAATGTTTTTGAAATGGCAGACCTTGTTTGAATATTGAAGAAAGAACAGTCAATAAGAACGCAGAACAGACGGAGACTCCTTTAAAATTCTTTAAAAACATCTCAGGGTGAGACCTTAAGAAGCAGCTTGAGAAAATGACAAGAAAACATTTCTGCAAACTAACTAAAAATTTCATCGGATTTAGTTAAAACACACCGTTTTTATTATTTCCATTGTTTAATTTGATAATATCCATTGCTTTTTTATTATTATTATAAATTATTGAATATAAATTAATAAGTAAGAGATCAAGTGTTCCAAAACCTTTGACCTGTAGTGTAAATATAAATCTATACATTTACAGCAGAAATGTTTCTTCTGTTTACCCCCTTTTCCTTTATTTAGAATATTCCCTCTTTTGGACGATTGAAGGGCAACGTTGCATGTATTCTTTGGGGTTTTGGCAATCTCAAAATGCAAAGACCTAAACAGGTAAAGCAACTGTAATTCAATGAATGATTAAGCAAAAAAGATTCTTTCCCATTATTTGATATGTTGCTTTCGCCATGACTATAATGCAAAATGCCCCAAAACTGTCATTTGCTAACATTCAGAATAGAATATTTTTATTTGTGTTCAGAAAAAAGAAATGGTTAGAGGTTTGACAGTATCAGGGTCAGTGTCTTAGGCCTTCAGAACTAAGAAGAGCAAGTAACTGTTCTGTATCAACAGCATCCACAAGACCTATGACCAGTCTCTCTGAAATCCCGAAGTGAACTGTTATAATAGGCCCTCTCAGCGGGTCGGTGATCTCGGTGACCTTTGAGCTGAAGGACCGCAGCTGCGGTCATGAACTAAACTACAGCAGTAAGTTATTAGCAGAAGAGCCAAAACATCTCTTTAGGAAAGACCTCCGGCGGCATCTGCGCGCCGGGCGCTGGGAAGCGTCAACCTGTCACGGCCGACAGGACAACATGACAGCTGACTCATCTGAAGCACAACACTGAAAACACAATGGACGCTAAAAGAAGTGCCGGCGAAAGCTGCCTGTTACACCTGCGGTGGAATTTACAATGTGCTACTCCAAACCTTGACATTTTAACAGCTTGACTGTGTGACTATCCATTAGTCACTGCTACACTTTATTTTGCCTCTCTGGATTCAAAGAGGGTGAATTTGGGTAATCTGAGACACCTTAACTCCAGTGGGTTTATCACAATTTAGTCAACATGACTTTTTTTAACTCAAATCACATGAATTCCTGTGATGATCGTCAATCAAGAAGCTTCCTTGCAATGTACATGACAAAGATCAGTGATATAGAATTCTGTGTGATAAATGTAAAGTACATAAATCTGTCCAAATAAAGACAATGTTCTTAAACGTTGTTATATGATGATATAGTGATCTACAATGTAAAAAATAATTAAAGTGGCTTTAAATAGCATCAAAATATACAGTTTCATTGACTTAAAAGACTTTAAAGTGGAAATACTAAACAAATGAATTGCAAATTCAACAAAAGCTAATTTTCTCTAAATTTAGTCTTTTTTTAGTTTATGTAATGAGGAGGTGAATATTTATTTAATAAATATTTCTTTGTAATATACACCTACCATTTTGATAAATTCTAAGGGAAATATTTGCGTTATACTTTGGAGATTTATGTTTTTTACTTACATATACACATTAATTTAACATTTTATTTAATTTCAAAACCTTAACAATTACTCAGATATCTCAGTGTAAATTGTTTCACCAAAAATGTATTTTTTATTTATTTTTTATTCTAGCAACAAACAAATGCATAAAAGTGTTGAAAATGTTTTTTAGGTGTTCTTATAAACGCTTTTTGTGGTCCCACATTATCAAGTATTATTGAGAATGAGACATTATGCGTTTGGTAATCTGGGACAGTCCTCAAATGTAATATTATACATTAAGGGTCTTTATAAGTCAAAATATGAGACCTAATTTATGAAATAATGAGAATTTTGGTGTTAACGTGGACTACAGAATTATTTAAAAAAAATATGAAAATAAAAATGGTAAAAATGGCATGATAGAGGTTCAATAACTCAATTTATTAATGTGTCAATCTGTTGCTTTGCGTGTTGATTTTTTATTTTTGTACAATGGTTGATATTGTATTAAATTAATATACATGAAATATTGTCCTGATAATAAAATAGATATTTTTTATGTTATTATACTGTGTTAAATATATATGGAAATAAGTCAAAATTGCACAAATTTGTCTCAGATGACCCAAAATCACCCTCCTCATTTACATGCATTCTTCAGCCATTTTTGTATTTACAACTCATACTCATCCACCTAAACGCACATTATATTAAATCACAATATTCATAAACCTTACGGACCACACCACAGGTCAACCTCAATTGCATCTTCATCTAATTTTCACTTTTCCGCATTTTCATCATCTTCGCTGTCAGAATGACAGAGCATCAACGATCAACGTAGTTGCTTGTTCTACATACTGGCTGAGTTTCCATCACCAGCAGATATCACTGACAGCTGACCATCATCTGCTGATACATACATATGCATGACAACATCATCCTCCAGTGTCAGCAGCCATGGCAGTCCTGCCAGCATGAGTGATTTCGGCACAGCAGCCTGGATAACACAGCACTCCTTAGGATCAATGTTTGAAGTTAAGTGACATCCCACACCTCAGATTGGTAAAAAAATGTTATGTATGACAGTGAAGCTGGGATTGCTTGTGAGGCCATTTGCAGAGAAGTCATAAATGGGCACAACATGAGTGGCAGGTTTCTGTGCGGGCATATGCAGATTTACCCTTGATTAAAAATCAGTTATTGTGATGATATATAAATATCATTTCATGCCTTTTGTGAAGTTACTGTGGGTATTCTGATCTGGTCAATGAGAACAAATTAGAGGAGAGGATTCAATCGCATAACGAATCATTTGAGAATCAGTAGAATAGTCAAGTAATAGGAAATTGAATGTTAAGTTTCTTTAACCTTAGACATACATCCACTTGTTGGAGACAATTCACCATTTTGGTTTAGAGAAGAACACATAACACAAACATTTAAAGTACAATACTTATCTTAGCCACATTCCGTCTGGACGTTAACATATACATTGTGTCCATGTCATCACTCATGAGTAGAAACAAGCCATAAGTGGGCATAGTTGGCCGTTGACGCTTGTCACTTTTGGATAATCAAAATGAGAAAAGAGGCAAGACATAGGTAGAGCTATGGTGCAGGATTGCCAAAGTCATGACCGCCAGCGGCATTCAGCCTGTCATTCAAGTGTCCAAACCCTAAATAATTCAGGACTTTAAGACTTTAAAACATCCCCCTGCAGTTGTCACGAAGGGTGAAATTTGCTACACAGACCATAATGCCATTATGTACCGCTCCGTTAACCATTTCTGCTCTATAGTTGGGCAGTTTAACATGGTGGGCTATGGGATTGACTATGTTTGACGAATTGCAGTTTAAGTCACGTCTACATCATATCAAAGGAACATGCGGGAGGGTTTGATGTTTGATCTCAGCTATTGCTAGCTTTGCAACTGATATGTTATAACAGAACACACCTGGTGAATGAAGACTTGGGCTCCACGTGGGCTGAGCAGCAGGATAGCCCTTCTGAGCGTGTCCCTGTAACGGTTCAGCTCCTCTGTGCGCATGGAGGTGAAAAGACTGGAAAACACACCGCTGATGTTCCTGTCCACACGCTGAAGAGACACATCCAAACCCTGTCGGGATGTCTGGTCCAGAAAGCCCTGAAGACCTCGGATATCTGCAACGTAAAGAACAGTGATGTCATTAATGAATCTACGGAAAAATGTGCACCCTGAAGCTCACATTCTCATCGCCAAAAGGAACATCTGGACACCTCGTGATGTGTGTTTGAGAACCACCACAGTAACAGAAAAGGTCACATTTTAAATCTTTTTCTTTGAAACAGTAGTTGGCCAGACCCCTGTTATCATATTTGAAATATCGTCATAAAATCTTGATTCATTCAATTTACAATCACCATGTCCCTGAAAGGGTAACAATATATTGCAAAGCTAGCTGAAAAAGTAGACGATTATAGAATCTATAGAGGGAACCTAATGCAGAAAAGGTCAACAGATTTAATTACTTCTGTTGTGTATTCATTCCAGCAAGACATAGGATGGAGAGTGATGATCCATCGTTAGATACAACACATTTATTGACCACACTAAATAATAGAAGAGACATGGAGGGTTGTGTTGAGATCAGAGTCTGCAGGCCGAACTTAAAACTTTGAACATGAAAGGGTCATTGACAAGTGAAGTTTGAAAGTCTGTAAAGAGATCCTTGACGAGGCAGATGATGAGGAATGGCCATTGAATTTTAGTTGGTCTTTAACTGGGTCCCTGGTTACCGTCTGCATCAGATTTGTGGCACCAAATTGTTTAGAGATGGAAACCCTAAAAATATTCATGAAAACTGCAATCTATTTCACTTTATCTCGGCTCTCGAGCTCCCATCTGCCACATACTTGGAAATGAGCTAGGACCTATTCTATTATTCAACTAAAATATACATTGCGCTTAAGAGACGTTTGCTCTAATGGGTAAGAATTAAGAGGATCTATAATGAGAAGGTAATTAGAGATAGTCTGTCCTGCTGTAGCTCGGTAGGTTCAGGAACTATTCTAATGCCATGTGACCGGCTATTGTGTCTCACCCAGACAAGTAAATCGCCCGTCAAGTCCTTTCAGTGGCAACTATTTGACGGGCAGAAAGAAATGCTTTTATTGAAATAAATGAGTGGCAGTCTGAGACAGCTGCAGAACCACAAAAAAGACTAAAACTCACAGAGAGCTTATATGGTTATGAACAATAATACATTTAAATTACATTCATTCCAGTTACAATTAAGTTGTTACTAAAATAGAGATTATCTTATATCTACAAAAGGTTTTTTCCTGGTTATCGAATCTGATTGGCGGTGAGCCATGCGTTAATCGGCCATAGCCATCATGGGAACCGATTCACTGTTCGAATACTATCGCCGCTCAGCACTTAAACACAGATACTCAAACACAGGGAATGAAGCTCCAGAGTTGCTTTATATAACAGAAATTCTCGAATCAATTTGCGACTATTATACGAGGTGGCAGTACACACCGGAACAATTTGGTTGGGATCCGACATATTGAAAGACAAGAAAATGAACGAGACGTTAAAACACTGGAAAGTGGAAACATTCTTTGTGGGTAGATCTTACTGTCTCTGTTTTCAATTTACACGTATATCATTCACACATTTACATGTTAATCACACAAAAAAAGTTATTTCCACTTCTTCATCGTACCATTTTGGAGGTAAATTACTGTCCTGCTATAACATTGTTCAAGGGATTCACTTCGGCCACCAGCAACCTTGGAATCAAGAGTCCGACACTCGAACCACCAGGCCACGATTGCCCCCAAATGATTCCCAAAGTTCCCATTTGTTTTTCATGAGTTTTTAAAAAATGACAGGTAGTGTATAACATGTTAGAGAGAAGTAAAATAAACATTTTAAAAAAAAATTTCTGAAAGTAAAAACCTAAAAACTAAATTAATAATTTTGATCTTGCTTTTATTGCGATTTATCTTTCAGTCTTTACTGTTCTAACGTCCGACTGTTTCACAGCATACATAAAAGCACAAATAAAGCTTTGTATACATTTATTTTTAGCATTTAAAGGGTTTTTAACTTTCAGAAGTGCAGGATTATTTTCAGGTTAGTTGAAAATGTCTCAAATGCTTTTAAGCAAAAAAGTAAAAATAATTTTAGCGAATGCACCCTATAAAAAAGTTTGTGGCATTTGCATTTAAAATTTTCTTCCATTTATAGCCACTGAAAAAGACTGAATCTGTATATCAGAAAGGGGTGAGCAAAAACAAGTGAGCGAAATCGACACTGATGTAACATAATTAAATAATTTGAAAAAATCCACCATTGAAAAAATATAAATTATGATCAACCTAATACCGTTATGAACGACAATATGAACATTCATTGTTTTAAATTATAAGTTGCGAGTATACATTATCTATCGCAGCCTTGCGCTTGTCTGTATAGTGTATATAGCGTAAAGTGCACTATATAGTGTATAAGTAGCGGTTAGGACGTAGCTTGAGTATGAATACATGTCAAGATATTCTTTTGGTGCAAAATTCAAATGACGAAGGAAAAGCATTTGTATATGTGTAAAATAATTGCATTTGTACAGCTTCAGATTTGGAATATACCAGAAAGGATTTCTATCATCCTTTCTAAGACATGGTATTCATTTTATATTCTCTTGATTTGTATTTTATTTATATTTCATAAAGTTTTTCTTTTCCGTTTTTAGTTCAAGAAAAATCTTTTTTTTAAACATATAAATAAAACCATGTTTATTTATTTAAAGTGTTCAGCAGAATGAATGAAAAAAATACCATATGGACAGCATCAAGAGCTCTTATGGAAGAATGGCATCCGTTCGGCCTGCAGTTCTGTCTCAGTCGAAACTGATGGGCTGACAGGTGAGAATGTGCAGACTGCTTTAGCTCGTAGTTTTAGTTCCAGATGTTGTATTCCCAGTGAAATTTAACAAAAGCTCTTCTGGGAAACTCATAATGAGCGCCGTAAGAGATCATCAATGAGCTGAGGTGCTGAAGACACCCCAGAAAACATGTTCGGTATCCGGTGGAATGTTCTCAGGGGAGAGGAGTCAGATGTCCTTCAATCCCACATTATTTCTTTTCTATTCCTCTTACAAATTACCAAACGAAAAGAAGCCATTCTGCAATTTCCCTCCTTGAAATTGCCTGTGTTGACAACAAACACTGTAGTGCTGAAGGCAGTGTAAGTCATTACGGGTAATCCTAAACACACACGCACACACTCACACACTCACACAGACACACACACGCACGCACGCACGCACGCACGCACGCACGCACGCACACACACACACACACACACACACACACACACACACACACACACACACACACACACACATACAAGCACACACACACACACACACACACACACACACACACACACACACACACACACGCACACACACACACATACAAGCACACACACACACACACACACACACACACACACACACACACACACACACACAATGGATGGTCAAGGCATATTAATTGTGATAATCTGACAGACCTTTTTTCAATGTTGCGGAGTGACACACAAAGCACAGAGAGTCGACTAAAGTGCACGTGAATACACTTCTCTCAGTCTCCCAAACCCATCATTATAAACAATACCTGACCATATTACAGATAGCTGGCCAAAGAAAAAAGCATACAATTACTCAAAGAGTAGACAGGGCCATTTCAACTTTCCTTCACCATTGTTGCTTCTGAGATTGTACAATATGACCGTGAACAAGTATTTTTCAAAAATTGCAAAAAATTGGTGTTCACTGGGATTTTGTGCACTGCATTTAACCCATCCCAGTGCACACACACAGTTGGTGAACACACACACCCGGAGCAGTGGGCAGCCATGCTGCGGCGCCCAGGGAGCAGAGGGGGGTGACGGTGCCCGTGCCCTGCTCAAGTGACTCACCTGAGTCATGATATTCCTGCTGGTTACGAGTCTCCAGCCAGCAACCTTCAGATCACGAGTCCAAGACTCGAACCACCAGGCCACGACTGCCCGAAAAGTACATGCCAAAGACATAACAAGACATAACATTCTCGAGACGATGATGTCACATTCAAACATTAGAATTACATGTTTATGCAAGCGATTGAACTTAATAACATTATTGCAGCTGCACGAGCTTTGCATTAAAATTTCGAAGGAAAAAAGTGGATTTACAGCGCACGAATAGTGAAGATAGGCTATTTGTTGACAACATGTGTGTCAATCAAGGTTATTAAAGAGCTGTTTTGTCCTATATCTGTGTAATTTGAGCAGCCATGTCATTAAAAAAAAATCGATTTTGAATTTGACTGAGACTGAATTTTAAAGGAAGAACAGGCAATAAGAACGCCGAATAGATACATTTATATCAAAAGCATCTAAAGTGAGACCTTAAGATGCTTCTTGAGAAATTTAAAAGAAAAAATTGCAATTTCACTTAACATGATCAAATTATGCCATATTTTATTTCATTGTTTAATTTCCCCATTTATTTTATCTCATTATTTTATTGGCTTTTGACCCGTCATGTGTGTAAAACTAAAAATAAATGCTTTCCATAGCAGTTATGCGACCTTATTGTCATTTTTTCGGGCATTTGTCATGTTAAGAACTATCTTTCCCTGCATGCCTCAGTGGTGAAAGTATTGTGACTGTCTAATGGCCAACTAATTCCAAGATTTAACATTCCAAATCAATTTCTTCAAGACAAGATCAAGTCTGTCCCGACACATTCAGCATCAACACCATGGCTATTAAATGTCCACTCATTGGGAAGTTTTACCCTGAGTAAGATGGTAAAATCCTTAAAAGAATTTTTCGAAAATGCTCGAAAGCCGTGTCCAGTTGAAAAACCATCGTGCAGCCAATCATCTACTTTTCTTCATGTAGAGAGGAACAGAAGCCGAGAGCGAAGGGCAGAGCTTTCATAAAAGGGACGGGACCCTTTTGGTGCTGGGATGTGTTTATTTTTGTAATTTCGAATGGCAACATTGTCTTACGGAACTCGTGGGCCCTGCCTTTAACGTCAATGTCAATGTCCTACCTTAAAATCTAAAAAAAATCACGTTTTGGAAATCTTGGAGCATTCGCTTAATGCAAAGACATTCAGATTCTAAAATATGTGGTCTGGCGGGGGGGGTGCAGTCGTGGGCTGGGAATCATGGGCACGCTGTGAGCTTAATAAACTTTACTGGCACAACAAAACGCCAGCGAGTTGAGAAACTGGATCAAACTAGAGATGTGCATCCATTCTCCAAATGGATTCGAGCGCCGGAGGCGGCTTCTTCCAACAACCCCATGTTTTATAAATAAGCAACATGTTGCTTGACAAATCACAACACCTCATTCTCAATAAGACCTTGTTTCAGTTTATTACTGGTGTGAATTATCCAATATTTACACAGCAAGAAGTTTATCCTTGTACTGCGGTAATTACGATTATTTATTAAGGGTAAATTAAAGCGCCGGGGACCCGTTTACAAAGTGCCAGAGAATGAAAATGAATGCAGGTGAGCGACAGATTGTTTTATAACTCTCAACACTATTTCTCCTGGGTTGTTTGCAGTATTAAACCCCATTCACACGGCACACTTTTCTGTATTCAAAGGAAAAATATTTCTGTTTGGGATAATAATTGAGACCGCCGTTCTCATTCCAGATGACAAGTTTTACAAATAAACAATGGCAGTTTTTCACTTCCTATTTGATCAAAATGGTTTGTCGGGTAAATGTGTCGTACCAGAATAATAGTGATAATAGTATTTAGTGTTGGGGCTTGCCGAGGAAAAAGCGTGTCTTTATTCATGCATGCATTCAAGGCTTGAGTTGACATCGCAGAGACACGTAGTCCTGTGTCGAGCAAGCTGTCAGGACCATCTGGCTGAAAGAAAGCATTCTGGAGGACACGTGTAGTCTCGCTGTGATGTCATCTGTCTGTCTGTGATGTCACCGAGGCGGCTCGGGGGTTTGCTAAGCCAATGCAACATCTGTCACACCACGGCGAGAATACTTCACCTACGACTTAATCCTGTCAGATTAAAAGATTTAATGAAGAAACAGATGATTGTAATTAGTTTCAAGAATTATAGCCAATTAGGGAAATGACTCTCCTGTTATGCACAGGGCAAAGTTCTTGTGGAAAAATGAACAGATTACTCCTTAGGTGAAGGTGCAATTGGGAATTAGGTAGTAGGGGGATACATAGAAATGAAAAGTAAGCAAATAAGAGGAAAACAACAACTAAATAGTAATATTGATGATAATAATAATAATAATCAATGATCAAAAATAGTAATAATTACCACTGATCAATAATCCTTTTACAGATTTTATGTAAGACTTCTATATTTTATTATCTGAAAAAAGGTTTAATAATACATTTGTCTGCTTGTATTTTAAGTATTTCACTATTCTCTTTTATATTTATAGTTTTCAAGTTTCATCACAACTTTTGAAATTAAATTAAATATAACATTTAATATAATATAACACATTTTCATTAAACCAGTATTTAGAGATGTTTACTGGTCATTCGAGTCTAACGTCTGATGAATTTAAATTTAAAAAGTAAAAAACAATTTAAAATTAAACCTTATGAGAAACAAAGTTATCCAACAGCTATTTAAAAGACTGACAGCATGAGAAGACACGTGAAAACTGTGATTACAATATAAATTATTGTTTATAATTATTAAGATAAATGATTTTTAAATAAATATAAACATGAATTTTAGCAGTGTTTGAAAAGGCAGAAAATCTTTTTTTTCCTGTTTATTCACTTTCATTTTTTGTTGTTAAATGAAAAATAGTTCTTTATCAAATGTGTGGGAAATATATAGAGAATAGAACCTTTGTTTTACCGAACACAATTTTACTGAAACATATAGGAAATTTGAAAAAAGAATAATAATTTAAATTGTATAAAATCTGTCACAGTATATAAAACATTTGTATGTAAATAAAAAAAATTATGTATTCATTTTTTTGGTACAAAACTAATTTTAAATAGTACACCAAATATCTTAAGATATTTTTTTCTGAACCATTTGTGGTTTACCTGTGAAACCCCAGCTAAAGTCATTTTTTGTGATTTAATTTTACACATTAAATCATCCTACACAATCAAAGGACCATTCTGTGAGAATACAACATCTATATATTTAATACTAAAGTTGTTTGACCATATGAAAGCTTGGAAATACAGTAAAAATAATAGCTCAAATCAAGTTTAATGTTCGATTTCTCAGAATTTGTTTTTATGAACTTCACATTTTATCTATTAACCCTGATTCAAAAGTTTGTGTTTACACAATATATGCCAATGTTCTGTACACATTTATTCAGAAATGATTTAATAAAAATTTGGTGTAAACATTTATTGAATTTTACATTTTTAAATATATGCATGTATGTGTATGTTTCTAATAACTATAAAAGCAATATGCAAATCCACATGCATGACTTTAATTCTGGATGCGATTCATAACTCTACATTTTGACGGCTCTACATTTAACACATACATACAGTCGGCAATTCATCATATAATGATGTAAGGAAAGACTCTAAATTTTGTAAAGAGCCGGGGTTAAGGTTAAAAAGACGTGTGCAATTCTCTTAAGTGTAGTTTGTGTACATTCTCATGGCTAAAGGTCTGAATGTTGCTCCACATATCTCAAGAATATCTAGCTGACATCTTAAACACGGCCAGGCCGAGACAATCGGCCACCCATAATAGGATTAGGAGGATATATATGTTATTGCTCTGGATATTCCTGAGACTGACTTCTTTATGGCCTGCAGAAACTTTACTGACCCCTTTGGCTGTCTCTCTGGAAAAGACCCTTTAGAGGGCATCCCATCCGCAGCCAAATCTCCCCCAGGCGTCTCTGCGTTGGGGCTTTGTGTCCGTCCGTGCACTTTAGCGACATCGGTTTGGAGAAGACAGCGCTGAAATCTATTTCTGTTCTCCCTGATGTCTGGGGCTTCAGCGGTGCCCTTTAAAGCCGAACAATGACGTTCCGTTGGCACCTTGTTTCATTACAGCGTGGCCCTGCAGATATTTCCTGCTTAAGATGCAGTGCAGTGTTGACTCACTCGGAGGAAAAACGCCTCTCCGTGTGCGGGTCTCAGCTGCCCTTTTCCCAATGCTAGGCAGGATCCTAGACACTTTAGATAATCCGTGCTTTGAACGCAGATCCTGGGCCATTCATTTCTGACAGATCATATCTTTGATCCTTAGATGATTCGAAAGCACCAAAAAATCTTTTGGATGAACGGGTCTTGAAATACTGGAAAGAATTATTCTTTGAGTATTTATTTTACTACTACACATTTAGAGATCTGGTTTGATCAGATTCGCATTTCTTTCTTATGCACAACACAAAAGTAGATACTTTGAAAAAAGTTGGTCACCAAATAGCAGTGGCGTCTTTTTCTTCAATTGCATGGACACAGAATATTTGTTTTGGGTTTAACTTTCTTTTTAAGCACTTGGTTACAGGCAAAGATGCTGACCCCTGTTATGTTCAATGCAACATGAATTCGTTATAAGGTAGTGACTTATGAGTTTGTTCACTTTTGTTTATTCCAGTAAGATCTGTTTTTGTAACAGTCGCTGTAAGAAATTAACAACTTAACATAACAATTATTAGTCTTCTTGACATATAGATCTGGACAATGCATTTCCTTTAATGTAAATCTTTTGGAATGTTATTTTTTGGTGGGCCAAGAGGTGCTCAAACTTGATGGCTTTGACCTTTCGAGGGTTCAATCCACAATGCAAAATGGAAATGAGACGGTCTATCCTTTTGATTTCGGAGGTGAGTCATCACCGGTTGACCTTCTGTCACCCAGGGACAGCAGAGGGACACAGAAGAGATGCTTAGAATTTTATTTTTGTTTTGTTTTTACGTTTGTTTATTTTGATAAATAGAGAAAAAGATATTTGGAAGAATGTATGATTTTTTTAGAAGGATGAGGATAAACTTTATATTCCTCCAAATGCGTATTTGTCTGAATGCAGGACAAGAAAAAGAGCTATACTTTTGACCCACTATGTCACAAGAACCCTGTTATGTTTGTCGACAAGCATTTGTCCAAATATTTTATTCTCTGTTCATAAGAACACAAACAAGGATTCGGTTTTGCAACAATTAGAGAGTGATCCAGTTTGGATGAACCGTCCCTGATACTTGGTCAGAGTTTTGAGGAGTTAACTATTTTTCAAAATGTTGAAAAAATATATAAATTCATAAGTGCGTGAGTGTCCTAAAATGTTCTACCGATGGTGCAGATTTTATATTCTATTTTGTTTCACCGGACTATTATTGAAATAATAGTTCTAATAACCCAAAGCATGTACAAAACATTTAAGATGTTGATAAGATGTTCTTCTAATGTCTGACCAGGTGGTTCATGACCTTGAGTCACGGTAATGGTAAGGTTCACCTCCAAACAAAAAAAAAACGCTTTACTAATAAGAAATTGCATGGCACACAAATACATCAATAACGTCATTACCCCGATATCTGATTACACTTCTAAACCTAATTATTCAGTTAGTGCACAGGGTTTGATTGGAAAGCTGAAAGCACCAGGGCAGCCATTAGCGGTGGCTCATTAAGAAGCTTCGGCAGTCCGACTCTGTGGGCATTCATTGAGAAAGTGGATGAAGCTGTGAAGCACCTCGGTCTTCTGTCACGACTGAAATGAAGTCCGCTGCCATTAATTTAGCTATTACAAATAGAGACGTGCGGCTTCCTTTGTAACGGCTGGCCTCAATCAAGAACTTTTCTCTGCTGCCCTTTTTCCGGGAAGAATACGGCACAGTGAGTTTTTTTGGGAGTTAGGAAGAGTTTTGAAGCTTCTGCATTGAAATTACTTCTCGCTTTTTTGCTTCTCAGTCATTGTACATCTGTCACCAAGTTGCATACATCCTATAGATCTTTTATACAGGTTTTAAAAACCTCATTGACCCACACCGGCTCAACATCACATGATGAACCGTCACTTTGTCAATATTTCATAAATTCCATCGATACGTACCCTCCAGAGTTACTACAGTAGTGATATTTGACTTCAACCCCTCATCGGAAATCTTTTGCGCTCTACATTTACATTTACATTTAGTCATTTAGCAGACGCTTTTATCCATAGCGACTTACAATAGTCGAGGAGACAATGAAGCGGTAAATAGCCGATACAACAATAGGCGAACAAGTGCTACAACAATGCTACCGAGTTACACAGAGAGAGAAGTTACAAAAGAAGGTTTTTTTTTTTTGTTTTTTTTTTGATAGAGTGAGTAGTTAGAAAAGAAGTGAGTTAGTGAGTTAGGTGTAGCTCTGAATCCTATGAAGCATCACCAGCGTCATAAAATATTAAATTAACGGTGGGAGATGAAATTTCTTCTGATGGAAACCACTTAGCAGGAAGAGGTTTCCTGCTTTGCCAAAACACATCATTTTAAAATGGAAACCAAATTGAGACCAAAGTGACAACGTCGTTTTAAAAGCCTGACATGTCAGGTCAGGTGCATCTTCAGCAAATTGGCTAAATTTCTACTTATGTGACACGAGCTTACCACGCTGGCAGGTTTGGGCATCTACATCCAAATGACAATTTTGCTCAACATAGTCACTTTGTGCATCCCGAACGTTCAAATCACCATCCAATTGGGTAAGCACATTTCATTTACACTGCAAATAATCGTGACAGGGTAAAATGGCCTTAACCCTGATGTACTACATACTTCACATATGAGATGATGAACAGGTTGGATACAAAATTTGGCTGTCTGTGATGTATGTGGCTCACTAAGGACTTGTGCTGGCCTCCGAATCTCCGTCCGCTGACGTAGTTGGGTTTGGAGGAAACAGAATTGAATTAAACAGCCTGATGCATTTATGCTTGGCCGAGTTGCATCTTGCATGCGTTTCAAACCACCTCCCGGTTCCTCTATTTGTCTCAGGGGACATTTACATTTGCTTTTTTCATGTTCACAAAGTCATTTGCAATAAGAAAACATAAACACCTTCAAATTAAAAACCTGTTAGCGCAAATGTTTATCGCGAGTGATGCATATTTTCGCATTTAAATGCATTTCACACATCCTTCAGGTGTTTAACAAGCAACTTTCGCTTACGTTTTCTGCTCAGATTTCTCTTTTGCTTAAAGTGAGCGATCAATTGCTACTCATTTTAAAATCCGTAGGGGGTTCCTTCTTCTGACGAACACAAAAGGTGTTTTAAATAATCAAACGTCAACGAAGGCCATCACTTTTTCACTTGTCCGTTCAATAGAAGGGAAGGGGTGCCAGCGCTCTTTGGCACATCTTTAAAATATCTTTCTTCTTATGTAATGCAAAACAAAAAAGTCATACATTATTCAAATAACGAGAACGTTTTTAGTTTAAGGGTTAAGTCTGAGACGTTTACCTTCAATTAAAGCTAAAGAAACCATTAAAGTGAGTTTACATTTGCCAAGTCAGCCATGTAATTCAGTGCTGTTAGTAAATGATGTCCGTATAATCCTATTGTATATATAATAGCTACGCATTCATTTCAGTCCAAACATAAGATGAATGTGAATGGCAGGAATTCCAGGTATGATAATATGAATCACCGTTTATCATTTTTCAGACTCGTGTTCTTTATTTAATGGATGCAGTGAAGAAACAGGTTTACACGGGCAGAAAATGTCACAAGCCACTTTCAACCTCATGTCGCCCACAGGAGATGTTAGGAAGAGAACAAGCAAGACAGCTCTGAATTATACATTCAGTTTGGATTGGAGAACACTACCTTCCACTTTTTGTTAATAGTAGGAAAGCGTTCATCTGTGTGCGGGCACAGTATGTTCTGCCCGACAGGCTGCATCACAGCATAATAGATTCCCATTCAATTCTGCACTTTCCAAACGCTTTTCTGTTTGTACTATGATGAATATGACGACAGCCTTCAATAAAACACTTGTTTCTAAATGATCCTTGTCTTATATTATTACTTACACAACAGTTCATTCTGGTTCTCGAATCTGATTGGCTGAGTGCCATAGAATATATTCGACCACAGAAATCCCGGAACCGCTTCGCTGCTTGTATAACTCAGCACATAGTGACAGCCACTCAGCACTTTAACACAGATCCACAAACACAGGGAATGAAAATCCAGAAGTGTTTTACATAATAGAAATTTTATAGAGGAAAAAACACCACGCAAAGCAGCTTTTGGAGATGGTCTTTCGGGACTTCCTTTTGTTCATTCAGAACTTGTCCAAACTTTATCAATTGGATACTTGGAAGACACACGGATGTGCAACTTCGTTCGAATCTTTAACAGGATGTACATTAACACAATGTAATCCTAGCCATTTAACTTAACATTAACTAGCAGAATTAAGTGTCTGACACTAATACTTATTTAAACTTAACAACCTGTTTGTCACGTCCATAACGCGGTCTTACTTATCCTCCTAAAATAGAAAACTTGTGCATAGACTGATATTTTTCTGATGTGAAAATGCTATAAACAAGGTTTTTTTTAAATAACATAGTTGGTTCAGTTTACTGAAACAATTACATTCTAATTTTTATGTCACGTCCATTATGTAAATATCAAGTCCATAACGCTGGATATGACCATTTAAAAAAATGCAATTTATTTAATAAACAGTTTAAATTTTGTACATACGTAATTCAGAAAAAATCTTATTAACTTAAATATTTTATTAGAATATATAAACAATATTAGCTGTTTATTACAAATATATATATATGTAACACAAATAATTAAAAACTTTTTAAGATTTTTTTCCAATTCTTTTAATACCTATAAATTCTTTGTCAATTCTTTATTAATTCAAAAACTGTTAACTTTTTTGGGATATATACGAAGCCACATTTATTATTTTCCACAGCGTACGCAATGACCGTTAAACAGTACGTTCTAAAGTATATAGTATGTGCGGGGGTAGTATCAGTAGCATCCGGACATACTGCATTCGCCATGTTTTGTTGTCATGTGACCCACATGCTCTTGAATTATAACGTATTTACAACCTCTTGTACCTAGGCGTCAATACAAACTTTTACGCAATTTTTATTTGAAAAGGTGACCGCTGCATCATTAAGAGAGAGAAACCTGTGCATCAAATGCACACTCAGAAATCTTGGCAATACTGATTTTCGCCTTCTACTATACTCTGGTAATAGGCGATTTTGGACGCAAAACAGGTCTTGACCCTTAAACAATTCCTCCAAGTGGTCTTAGGAAATGAAGACCTGAAAAGTGGTCACCACTTTACCCCTCTAGTCCTTAAACACCCCTAGTGTCTCAAAGAAATTGCTTTACAAGTACACACACATGCACACGCACATGCACACGCACACGCACACACACACACACACACATACACACACACACACACACACACACACACACACACACACACACACACACACACACATATATAAAGATAGATAGATAGATAGATAGATAGATAGATAGACAGACAGACGGACGGACGGACGGACGGACGGACGGACAGACAGACAGGTAAGCAAAGGACGTTCAACGTGTATTGGATGCAGTCATGCGTTTGAATGCATATCAAATCAGATAAACTGGACCGATTCAAATGACAGGTAAATGTTTTTTGAGAGTTCAAGCCAAGGCCATCCATCCTCGGAGTCTACGGAGAGATAATCGACACAAATGGAAAGATTAACAAAACAATTCAGCCACCAATAAGGAATGCTGGACCTGTCAGGTTAAAGAGGATTTAAATTGGATCCAAACAGGAATGAATTTTGCGCAAAACAAACAAACGCTGCCATCGTTCTCCAAACAAGCTGGATAAATATGGTTTTATAGAATAAATATACGGTCAATTAAGTTACAAACAGCCGGTAAGAATCGAATTTATGCAGGGGTTTAAACGCATTTACAAATTCAGACGTGTGAATGATTTATGTTTAATTGTATACATTCGTTATTATGAATATAAATAATAAAATATAAATTACATAAATACAAAAACACTATAAGTTCAATAACCGTAGAAGAGGCATTAAAGAAACAGAAAATAATCTGTCCGCTGGGAAGTTTAGCGACATTATTCACGATATTAAAAACAGACAATTGCGCTTTTCAATCACATGGAAAACGCTACAGTGTGTTCGCAATATTACAAATGTTATATAAAAAGTTGCATATAAAACAATAAAATATGTAAATATAAAAATATATAATATAATATTTAAAAGAGAATTTTTACATAATCCTGTTCACATCGCAAGAAGGATTCAAAACATATTTGCAAGGGACTGAAACACGTCCTTTAGAGCAAGGTCGAAGCGCAAAACAGTATTTTACAAGACGTAAACATACCGAAAGCTAACACTAGTGGAATTTATCTGCCGTCTTTGTCTGTGCATTGTATTCTTCACCGCCTCTGTGAAATGTGCACTTAAAACCTTGTAAGGGTTTTGCTCTTTTAATCCCAACTTCTCCATTATCACAAAATCCTTGACAGACAACAAAAACACAACTCCCATCATGGTGTCCTTCAGTCGCTTTTTTAAACACCTCACTGCCGGCGAGCTTACACCTTTCCAGAGGTCTTAAAACCACAGTGAATGGTAAAAGGACTCCTTTGTTGCCATCGACGGTTTCAACGACGGCAACATAAATAAACCCTTTGTGGTGCGAACTTAAAGTTTGATAGTTTATCTCAAAATTATGTCATCATTTACTCACGCTCACATCTTAAACCTGTATGTCCTTTCTTTCACAAAACACAAAAGAAGATAAAGAAAGTTAGTAATCTTACCTCTGCTGTTTGGACATAAAATCAATGCAAGTGATTGGGCGCCGGTTACCAAAATTCATCAAAAAAATCTTTTTCTTTTTGTGTTCGGCACAAGAAAATCAGTCAAATAGATTTGAAATGTCTCTTTTAGCTTTGTAATACAACACATATTTTAAATAATGTTTAATAATGAAGCCTTTAGATCTTCAAGACGCGCTTGTTCGAGATCTTAACATCGTGATATCAACATATATTAGAAGAACACTTTGAATGTGAGTTGGAGTGCTAGAAGAGACGTATTTCAACCGAGTGCCATATTTACAATCAGCTGTAAAACTCTTTGACCTTTACGCAAGGATGGTATTTATCCTATTGTTTGACGTACATTCAAAAACATCAAATGTATAAGAGAACAGGATAATATATTGCATTATTACAATATAATCAATAAGGAATTACCGCACTCCATATATTATGAAATATAAGCACCAATGTATGACATGGCATTGCTGTATTATATTTAACAGCATATTTTCATGTATGTGTGTTTCACATAGGGAGATACTGGCATGTACAGAAAGAAGACTGGAATGCCAGTCACAAACACAAAGGTCTTTAGGGACACCCTCAGCCGGCGAGATATTTTTCAAGGAGACAAAGCGACATCCTGGCACAGTGCCAACAGGCTGTGTGACTGGATTATTTTCAGAGCGTAATCCCTGTAGCTTTCCCTGATGAGTTCAATGCATAATGGGCATTTAGGGATTACAGTCAATTTGTTAGCTGTAAAGTTTACGACCAGCTTTAAGTTTAAAAATGCACATAGACTGTAAACAAGGCCTGGAACATGTCACAAAAATAAACACTTTTATTTACTCAATGTAATCTTTTAAAATATGGATTGTTATTGCAGTTGAATATATTAAAATCATTGAGTAAAAATCAATCAGTTCATTTCTCTTAACAAAATAAACATTTGTAACACATATATTTGTAATATTTACCAATATTTTTGGGTGAATTCTAGTAGAAATATTTGAGCTTATCAGATTTATTTTTTACTTACATGTGCACAAAATGTAAACAGTATATTAACTTAATTTCAAAGCCTGTAAATTACTCATTTTGTTTTAGTTTAAATTGTTTCACGTAAAACAGAGTCAATCCCAAGTAGTTCCACTGTAGATGCTTTTTAACCGTAGTAAGAGTATAATCAGAACTATTTCTGCCCAAAACAAATACAGTACATTGACATCGTGACCATTAGTATGATAAAATCTGTTCTAAGAATTGTCAAGACATAACTGATCTTTTTTGCACACGCAGTCACACCAAGTGTTGGTGAATTTATGAGCGGCTGCACTTACTGCAATGTATTTTCAATTTGAGAATGACCCCAAATGCGCAGCATGATGCAGTTTAAAAGCAACATGATGAATGCAGTTGAGAAAGCACTCATCAGCAGCAATGATTTAAGATCTCCTAAGATGGACTGCGTAATAAATTGATCTATCAGTCGCGGTCATGGAAACGCACTCTTGTGCTGAATGCAGTCACGTGTCGGCTTAAGTGCAGTCACATGTTTGATTCTAGAAATCAACTCCACTGACACCGATGTTACAGTGAACTTATACTATTTCATTTACACTAGTGCTGGTTTTGTGTTTGCATTTTATTAAATAGTTTTTGAATGTTTATAAAGGTCTGTCTTGAATCACAAGAGTCCTCTTGTGAACATTTTTTTTAGCAATTTTGACTTCATATCTATTTAACACATATGACGTTTCTGAAATCCCAAGATGCTTTCTTACCGGACCGGTCATTTTGTAATCTGGGTCATATGCCCTAGGCCTAAAAAACCTATTCCCCTTACTTTATGAATACCGAACACAATATCATCCAAAAGCATTATGAACCAATGAAAAATACCGAAATCTCCATGAAAAATGTATATTAAAATTTCAGATAAATCTTTACACAGGATTTCAGTCTTCGTATTTGTTTTAAACACTACATCTATTTCTCTACCAAAATATGTTAAACATTGCATTAGGATTTAAAACCACCTGCAATTTAAGCAAGAATTGATTTAACAAATGATTCAATGCACTTACTCAAATTCTATCTTCTAGGAATAATTTTACATTATATATTACATTCCTTTTTTCTATTCCAAAACAAATTTACCGATTTTGAAGACCCATATTACTCAAAGTATTCTGTCCCATATTCTCAATCGTATTTGATAATGTGGGACATCCAAAACGAAAGACTAAAACACATTTCAACCCTTTAATGCATATTACTAGAATAGGTCAAAAACATAATTTAACAACAATAAGTAACATCAAAAAGTCTTATTTTTGACAGATTTATGTCCTAACATTAATTCAGTCAGAATCCAATGTAACTCAACTTGGGCAAGCAACTCTCAGGGGAGCATTTTGATTGACAAATGTCTTTCTGTGCTGTTGCCACCCAAAGTTATGAGATTTCAATCATCCATGCTAAAATTACAGTTAAAATAAACACTAGTTGAGGTGTCCCGAATTCACCCTACGTCGATATTAGAAACAAAAGCAACGTTGCATTAACAGAGCATCACAAGAAACTAAATGTTTGACTTTTGACATGTGAGTTAAAATTAGAATACGAATAGAAAGAGAAGTGACAAACTTGTTGTGCCCTGAACATGTGATAATTCCAAAGATTGAAACGACAAATAGCGTTAGATACAACATCTAAACGCTGTCAGCTTCCTCCGTTTCCACGTTCCTCATGAAGATAAGAAAATCAATGCGTCCTGCATTGAGCCGAACGCATTAAATATGGACCACTGGCAGCGTCTGACTGACCACAGGCCCATTAATATGCTCTTAAAATTTATACTCTGACAGGGACGGTGGTGTCAAGAAAGAGAAGGAGTGGGAAGGAGATATAAGCTTGGATTGTGCTAATCGCGAGGATCCGTCCGTCTCCTAGTTACGGCCTTTCAAAAAGGGTGATTTGTCTCCCTCGCTCCTCTCGGTGGCAATGCACATCTGCAGGAGGGCTCTACCGCAGGGATGATGGGTTTGAAGGACACATCCATTCTCAGACTGAGGCAGCCTGCCAGGGCGTTCACCATATTAGTAGAGGAGAAAAAACAAGACCTTTTCGATATTTCACTGTTGGAAGAATGGGCCATGCCCATCTGGGCCTGTTCACATCCACGGAACCAGCCATTAGTTACACTTCAAAATCTAGGTGGCGGTAGTTAAAGGTGTATAGAATAATTCAGAGGTAGTGATGGATGTAAGCGTCTTGCGGGGACTAACTCCTGTTCAATCATACTTGTCGGGCATCTTTTCTTAAAGTTTGGAGAGCATTGTAAAGGATCTCTGTGAAGATAGGGCACAGATTTCATAACACTTTTATAATGCACCGTGGAAAGAAATGAAAAGAGACAAAATGTGATCCTTTTATGCTTTTAAAGAGCCATTCCTTCTGCATTTGTTAGGTATTGTTGCTTCTGGTTTTCACATTTCAATTCGTAGATATCTTACCGTGTAAAGTATGTCGTCACTCAAAAATGTGCTTACTTTTGGCCACATCCATTACTCACAAATGTATCCCTCTTTTAAAATAGAATAGTTGTTTATTTGGTTTTTATACAAAGCGACTACATTATATTATATGATCTATTTCTAAGTATGTGCCATCATTTGGATTGAACCCATGATCTTGGCGTTGCGAATGCCACGCTCTAACCACTTTTTTGATGTCTGGATTCGATTGTAAGGGGTTAGGTCAAATATGAGGACAATATATATTTTTTTGTACACTGGTAATCAAATGAGAATTCTTATTTCAAGTTTGACTGTCTCAACAACCGAATCGAATTTACGTAGTAGTGTCAAGTTTAGCTCACAATCTGAAATGTGATGAAAAAACAGTTCATAACAATCAATTGATCAGTGGAAGTGTGTTGGCAAAGGAAAGATTGGTAAGAGTTTTGAATGCATTAATACATATCTTGAAATCAAATTTTGTCAGTGTTTTGGAGAAATAAATCTGACTTTAATACTCGATTTTTTTGTAATCGGGACAGTTTATCAAAATATAATACAATATCGATTTTCTCCTGCAGCGATACAATATTTGCCAATATCTCAAACAGTTCTGCGATATTTGATCCAATTACCAATATTTTGATATCATGTTCGTAGTTTACACAAACAGTTGTAATATCTAATAAAACATACATTAAACCTTTTATTGAACAAATCAAACAAAATAAGCGAAAATGCCTGCTTTGGCGGAAATTTGTAAAATGAAATTATTAAAGGAATGAAGACGTGGAGAGTGTCAAAATATAGGTACAATAAACCGATATGTTCTGCGTGGCATCAATGTATTGTGTTTTGTCACGATGTACCAACTTTGGTACCAGTTGGCACTAAATTTGACAATGACAGCATAATGTCTCCAAGCTCTTTGAACACTCTTTATTAAATACCGATCGAGTGCCAATCAGAGATGCTTGAAAATCCGCTCAACAGAGCTCAAAATGATTAAAATTGCAATTAAATAATGTGTTTTAACGTAACCTTTCTTCAAATACACAATTCCTGGTTCTGATGAAAGAAAAACTATAGTATGCATAGTATGTCTTTGCAGCTGTAAAAAAACGTAACGGATGATTTCTGTAGTATTGAGAGACCGACGATATATACAATCAATCTCATCCTTCTACTTTGATATGGAAAGCGTTCAGTCTACGTAACCGGAGTAAACTGTCACAGGCGGTCTCTGAGAAGCAAGGCCATGAATATGTGGTCAAAAGTAATTTATGAAGTGGATTATCATTTACAGAGACAGTCCTCAGAAGACATCAGCACAAAAGCCAAGAGACATCCCGATGTACAAAGACTAGCTGAGCTCTGTTTGTTTTAGTGATAGGCGTAGATGTGATGGAGTCAAGATGACTAGGTTACCCTAGACATCCAGCACAACCGTCTACACATCCTGATGTTTCAGAGCGCTGCCTGTTCCTTGTGATTGATGAGATGAGACCGAAGAAATGAGAAGCTATCAGAAGATATAATGACAAATGTAATGAAGCATGTGTCTGGGTACTAATATGCGAAATAGGCAGAGCGTCGGAAATTAGGAAGGCTAGTCAAGCTCCTCTGACTGATTTGAGAATCCAATGATCGTAGCATACGAAATGTTTTAAAAATTGCAAGATGACTGTAGATTTTGTTGCTGCGATACAAATAATAATCCAAAATCAAAATGTTTCATAGCACTCAAATTTACATGTAGCTGTAGTCAATTACACTCGACACTGAAAAATGGGTTGCTGGAATTACAAAATCAAATCCTGTGGACCCAGATAAATTAAAGTTTGTAAAAAGTTGTGCTTAAAAAGATGTAATCATGCAATTCAACGTCTGCTTTCATATGGGATATTTACCATGACTTCACGTTTTTTCCGCAAATCCAAATATACAACATTGAAACTATTTCTCAAAAGCACACCCTGCAGTCAGCATTAGAACCATCATGGAAGTACGTGGGGTGTAATTAAAATAAATTAGCATTAATCAACATACATCTTAAGACACATTCATGTAGCTCAATGTAAATGGGTGCTTACCCAAACCAACAGAATCTGTACTCGGATCAATCGGTACACATGAAGTAAACGGCCTCGTTTTGTTCCCCTCAAAAGCATTCGGTAGAAAAATCACCCAGAGAACGGCCATTTAATGTCGTCTGTTGCTGTATAAATGGGCATTATTTGGGCAGTATAAGCTTTGATGTGTACCCTACACTTCAGCCAAATGCTCCGTGTTCGACTGATCTGCCATTACCGTACACTAAGAGAACCCAGGACAAAAGATAATTTCTACGAGATTTGTGCGGACAAGATTTTGATCGATGGATTCATTTTTTACAGCTTTAAAATGTCATCCCCCATCCACTACCATTTTAATGTTTGGAAGAGCCAAAATAAAGTGTATTGTTACTTGAACTGTATTCGTTTAAAAGAGGAATGTCATTTTCTATACACCTAGGATGCCTTGAGGGATCATTTTTGGCTGAACCGAGTTAAAGTTGCCCTTTTATGACTCGGACCGGCAAGCAAAAAACAGAACCAGGGTGAAATCAAAAGAGAGCCGACACAGTGGCGTAACGATGCGATTACAATTGAAAGTCAATCGATTGCTGTTTATTCCTTAGGACACCCAATTGCTCTGAGCGTCAGTAAAGCGTAACAGAATTTACATTTTTGGGCGATATCACTAACATCAACAATACAATCTGTGCTTTGGTCGGACTAAACATTTCTCAGAATTCCAACATTTCTGTTGGTCAACTCTAAGTCGCGGATGTGTCTCCTGTGACCAATAAATGCTCTTCAAACCTACGTGTGAAAGTTCCAATTTCCAGGAAATATTGAAATTTTATTCTCCAAATGAGGACATATTCCAAACATCTCACAAACTAGAAAGAAGCGAGCTTTCGACTCGAATTCCTCTGGTGTTTGCCCATCCGGGACAATCTGCGACTTCTACATGTGCCATATAGATATGCTATTCCCTTAGTGTGATGTTATGATACATCTGCAAATGCTTTATTCACGTATAACATCACAAGTTGCTGAAATGATGGACGTTTGCTTCGCTGTTGCAGTGAAGCATATGAGCTTCACCGTGGTCCCTCTTTGAATAATGTAACCTTTCTGCTTAGTTGACTCTCTATTTCCCTCTTCTCATTTTCTTTTCATTTCAGATCTCAGGCACAAATGAAATGTACACACAGTGTCCTTTTCAAACTAAGCAAAAACTTATAGCTTACCCTTTACTTAATGCCAGGGGGATGCCAGGGTAAGCTTTTTCACTTGGCATTCATTTGATCTCCTTCGGCTAAACTCGGAGAAAGCAAACGAAAGCGCAGATGAACATTTTTGTTACATGTACAGTTTGGAAAGAGTTGAGCTTTTCTGCTGAACTGCGTTTTTCTGCTTTCTCATGTATAATGAACGCGATCATGCTTTGCTCTGAAGATATTTTCACTCAAGGCCGTAGAATTTTTAAATGCTGGCAAAGTTAGAAAAGATTTTAAAAAAGACTGATGATGAAAGTTGGATTATACGAGAAAGTAACACAAAGAATAGGAGGGATAAAACAGGTGCCTAAATATTACAAGCACGTCGCTGATATAGAAACCGGAGGTCATTCAGATGGCTTTATCCACAGCGACTGAAATATTTCGCAAGCTCTGTGCCGGCTTCAGCCTGAAGTGGTTACAAAGCAAATGTCAGATTTGCATTTAATGAGAATTTTATTACTGATATGTTGAAGATGGGATATCAAGCTTTAGTAAGTGTAGGTGCTGTCGTACAGAAGCCTCCCCTGGAATGTGAGATACAGACATAAGGGGCATCAAAAGATCATCCAAAAATGAATAGGCCTTTCTAGATAAAGCTGAAAAGCTCTTTGCTATTACTGAAATAAGATGTACTTATATCCACAGTATTCAATTGCAGCTGTCTTCATGTCAACAGACATACGCTGTTTACCTGTCATCAGATATATGCTGTCGCACGAATAGAATTTCAATACCGTCGTAATGGGAATCTGCTTGGTAATCACTTTCTGAGATACAGTGAAACGATCAGTATTAATAACTTTTAGGTGGAATTAAAAAGTGATCATACACTCTTCAAACATATCGATTTATAAATGTTGTCTATTATGGTGGGCACATAGTGTTACTTTGCAGATCCATGCAGGATGAAATCCTCCAAAAATATATTCTACTATATCCCACAACACATTTTAAAGAAATTCTGAGAAACGTCAGCCTTCTTTTCTACAATGCGCTCTGTGATTGGCTGGATCAGTTTACTGTTGTTTTGCTCACACAAGGAGGTTCTTCATACGTAAAGTATCGAGAGCTGAAGCATGCCCAACTTTGATTGCGACCTTTCTTCAGACTTCAATCCAGTCCAAGCAGAGGAGGGCTGAAGTGATTCTTGAAACTCAGAATATATGATTGTGGGTTTCTGAAAATAGCCATGGAACATCAGAAAGGTTTTAAATAAAAAGGCACTGTCATTCTATAAGTACTTCTTTCACTATGTAACTGTAATCTGATTATAATGGTTATTACAAAACTGTAGCGAATAACAGATACAAGGTTCTCATATCTTTAATATGCAGTATATGTCAAGTTTTCTACATTTACATTTACATTTATTCATTTGGCGGGCGCTTTTATCCAAAGCGCCTTACAACTATTGTGCAGCGGCCAATTATCACTGCAGATCATGGGAGTGAGATGCCACTTCAGTCGTTGTCTGCTGGCACTGGGATTCCAACCTGTAACCTTCTGATGATTTAGTTACTCCCAACACTGCCTGACCAATAGTGACATAATTTTACATTGTTTTGATAAGAGTTAGCCTTAGACATTAGTACAAAAAGAACAATAAATGCGCAAACAGTTACCATCTTGAACACTACACTATTGACACTCAATGGTTTCGCATTTGGGTTGCAAGTCAATGGCTAATTGTTGAAAATATAAGATTTTAGATGTATTCGATCAGGCCGTTAAAAGCAGACATGACAACGTTGCTTTTAATGTTGTGATTTTTAAGAAAAGAATGAAAAGCTGCAGGTTCCACAAGCTGGATGGTTCCTCGACATCTCAACTCAACTTTGGTCTTCAAATGTTTGTCATTCACCATAATCCTCAAAACTTGTCTGCATCCCCCCTCCCATTCGTTTTTCAAGTATACCATTGAGACATTTTGCCCCGTTGAACCGAGGCAGCTTGTTCTTATATGCCGTGCAAGGGTGATAACCACAGAAAACCGGCATTCTCAAAAGGCCTGGGGAACGGCTCGCTACCTCTGAGTGAGCCAAAAACAATCATGCACCTAATTCAAGCCTAATGGCTTCCCGCCATTAAAAAGCCATATAAGAGAAGACACAAGCCTTTCCTTAAGCTCATTACCAGACTAAGGCGAGAGGGGAAGCCACAACTTTCTGAAAAGGATTGGAATTTGGAAGTGCATGCCCGAAACCACTGGACTTTCCTCCATGCAGAATTGAGGCCGATGACATGCATCAATGTCGATTAGGTTGGGGGACTAAGAATGTGATGATAGAATCCGAGGTAAGAAGTAAATTGACAAACTGACAAAATATGAGAGCACGTTTATCATTTTGGTAATAGAGATTTCAAATGCATTTCAATAGAACAAAATGTGCTGCATAACCTTCATTTAAATTAGTATTCATTCATGAAGACATACTAGTATTGAGGCAGTTAAATGTGTGACAGGTACCTAGTGTACCTGCGAAACAAAGCTACAAGCCCTTGATATTTCAAGAAGAAACAAATTGTTTTAAAAATCACACACCACATGCTTCCCTGTTCTGGGAAGATTGTTGCAATGCAATTGCAAATGAGTTCGTAGTTGTTTTTAGCTTGCTATAAAGTGGTTGCCAAGCTGTTATTAGGATGTTCTTAGCAGTTGCTGTAACATTTCTAGGTAGGGTGCATTTACACAGTGATATTTCTGTATTTAGCAGTTGCTTTTATCTAAGACCATACACAGCGCATTCCGGTTTACCATTACAATGATGTGTTCTTAAATGGCTTACCATATATAAAGCTGCATTAATATTGTTGTTAAGTTTGTAGTATCCCCTTTTGTCTAAGGATGTCGATTACATCATTCTGCTCCCAAAGAAGACAAGGCAACAAATAAAACTGTGTCTTGAGTGTCAGAACTCACTGAGAAGATGAAGGCGGAAGATTTCAAAGAAAGGCAGAAAGACGTCTGGGCTTTCTGATGAAATCAACTTATGTTCCTAATTGAATTATTGCTAAAATTGCCAAGCCTCTAGTATAGAGATGTGTATTTGCTTATTTTGAGTATTATTCTATGATCTGACGCACTACTGATGCACAAGGTTGGGCGTTGGTGATAAGTTTAGAAACCACCATCTGCATCTGTGAAAGCATGAGGTTTTAACAGTTTGACGATGTTGTAGTGTCCAATCATTTGCATATTCGGGCCCAACGCTAACGTGTTACCGCATTGCAGGTTTGCATTACTTCAATGACACCATGTTCAACTCAAAGCATCTGCTACACAACCTTCGGCCTTATGCTCGAACATTAATGCCCACGCTGTCCACAGCCTGACTTCCACAATGATCTACAGTCATTAAAACACAGCCCTGCATCTCTGTCTTGTCTTTACACACATTTCCCCCAGCCAATTAGGCTTCAAATATCAAAGGGCGAACACAAAGGTACCATAAACAGGCCAGCCACTGGAGCTGCAGGTGTCCACACAATGTCACGGTGAGCTCATTGAAGGTATCGTTGGATATAACCAAATTAGGTGCGAACGTTCTTCTGTTGGTTCTGTAACATTAGCTGTCTTAGGAGTAATGTAGATAACTTGAGGAATCTTTGAAATTTTTTAATGATTGTACTTTGGTCACCTGGATGGTGCACATCTTGAATTTGATCTGAAAATGCCAGCTTAGCCAGGAATCTGACGCAGTAGTGAACGCAAACGATGGACTTTGTTTTCAATTGTATCAGTTGTCTAATGTTGTTATTCAACGGGGTAGCCAGGGGCAAGGCCACGCAAGCCCTTGCCCCTTCGGAAAAATAATTGGCCCCCAAGTGTGCCCCCAACCCTCTAATTGCCTACCATGCTGTTGATCTCGAGTAAAGCATTTCCGCTGTGTTCATTTTGCTGTTGTTAAGTGAACAACTCCTCCACCAGATTTAGACACTTTACGACCGCTTAAGTGACTTTTGTTCAGAAGAAGCGCACGAGGACAACCCCAGCATAGCGTTCATTCACTTGCCTATCTTGGCGTCTGCAGGAAGCACACTCAAAAAATGTCACTGTGTTTTGACGTAAAACAGTTTATGCTGCAAAAAATTTACATTTAAAAGCTTTGAAATTAAATAAATATACAGTTGGTAGTCATCCAGGATGTCTCTACCTCTTATGTCATCGCCGCGGCGACACACTGTAATGTGTTTGCTATGGTTTTCTTCTAAGCGTATTATCATGGATCTTTCTTCATTGTTTTAACTATGTTGAGTTTAGTTGAGTTGAGTTTAGTTGAGTTGAGTTGAGTTCAGTTATGTTGAGTTGAGTTGAAAGTGTTGAAAAGACCAACACTATCTACAATGGTAACGTTGAAAAGGCACAGGCACAAGTTATCATAATTAATACTAGCCACATATATAAACATTGTTCCATACATTGAATGCATTCCATAAATGATTTAGACCATTTAGGTTATATATTGAATATCATTTAACAGAATAAAAAGTTGGGACAGTATATGCTTTTTTAGTTTTTCGGGTTAAAGCTTCAAGTTTGAATCTGGTTTGTGGTTTGCAAATGAAGAAAAACAGCCAGTGTGTGTTTTCTCATGTGTATTGCGCATTAATGTTCTCTATGATGTCGTTGGATAATCTGAATAAATCTCTTATATGAAAGCACTGCTAACACAACCGTTGTTAGCCCAGAATTAAGATTGATATAACCATTCACATTCAAGGGTTAGAGTCTCCTGCTGTAGGCATTATTAATAATGTCGAGCTTTATAAAGTTTCTTAATGTGCCAACCAATATATGTTACCTCAAAGCCTGCACATGTCATCAGTTAAGCTTGAAAAATAACATTTAAGCCCATGAAATATGCATATGAAAAGAAGTTGTTGCATGAGATTGGATGTAAAATAAGTTTTAAAAAATTGCAGCATTGACAAATAGTTTACGAGTCTAAAATAAACCATATATTATATATTATTTAAAATATATAAAATATATTATTTGCATGTAAATTTAAATATAATGGTTTAGAAATGTGCAGAGAAGGGATTTTCCACCAGATAGTAATCAATGGATATGATGATGACATCTGTTGCATTTATTGTGATCTTCGACTTTAGATTATTTTAAATGATTTATTCTTAATAAATAACCAACAAAACTGAAACCCATAAAGGACTCATAACTTTTAAGACAAGCCCCGTCTTCATACTGTTATGAATAGAGCGACAAAATGCCCATCGATTCCTTACTTGCAATGCAGCCCAAAACTACTCGACTCAAGAAGGTGTCCATAAAAAGTAGTTTGATCTTTTAAAATAGATAGAATTCTATAAAGATTTTCTAAATCATTTTTGATAGATTGATTAAGACGATGTCAAAGATTAAACTACAGCTCTAAAAGGATATTTTGGCAAAGATCATCTGTTGCATTTACTTTCTTCAGTCTTACACTGTTTTTTGTTTATTTGTCATCCTGCAACACACTTCTGTCGAGTGTAAATGGGCCTGTGCGCAACCTACCAACTATATTCAGAAATGCACAGCAAATTGCCAGCTTTTAACACTCCTCCCCATCCCAAGTTCTCTGGTATGACTTGATATCAGTCTGGCAAGCCTGCACATGAAGTCAAACACACTGTTACTATAGGTTACGATGTGCTGGGAGACATCACTTTGTTGTTGTGTTTATTTCGTAGGGATGGAAGCATGCTTGGGTCTTTGTTGGGAAAGAAAGTGTGAAATCAAGTTAGATTTGGAGTGAGGAGGTGGAACATTCGCTCACCAGCGAGGTTAAGGGCTCTTAAAAAAAGCCACGTCTCCCCATCCCAGAAAAAAGGAAGAAAATCTGTTACAGAAAGCCTGTTTAGATCTACAGACAGGGACAGAATTATTTCAATAAATGATATTGAAATGAAACCTTAACCTTTTTTTGTAACACTTTGTTCAAGTAAAAAATTTTAGATTTTAATTTGGTTAACAGTGTCAATATTTTTCATTTTTTAATGTTTTTTATTTTAAATTGTGTGTATGTTTTCTTAGATTAAATCAAGCTTCTGTCTCTTAGGTCAGGTGCTATCAAGACACATTTAGAAACTTTAAATTAAGACAATTATGAATATAAAGTGCATGTTTTTAAGTTGAATTTTTTAATAATGTTATTACATTCTTGTCTTTGTGTCGTTTACTTTCTTCTGTGTGTGATCGTCTTTAATAAAAGCTGTGTTGTCATTGTTGATAGTTTAAAACTATTATCACTAAAATAATTATAAACCACAAACAATCTGAAGTAAAGGGAAATATGAATATCTTTAAACTTTTTAAATAAAAATGCTGTTTCATATATCAAGTTTGTCAGTGTAGCCTTCTTTTTTCGTTGCTTATAAATAAATATAAATAATTTTCTAATGGAAAAATTATTATTCAATAGCTATGAATGATATTATACAAGAGATATAAAATCGCAATGTCAGTGTCCAACATGTAATGGCATTGGTGAGTAAAATGCGCTTATGTTAAATGTATAGATCCTCTGTAATAGTGTCCATTATCTCCTATGCACATTTAAAAAGAAAATTCTAAACTATTTACTTTAATAGACGCCTACAATGATTCTGTATAAATTTGCTCATTGCTGCCAGATTACGCTTCTGAAGTGCTGTATATATATCTCCCTGTGTTTATTACTGAATACATTATTTTATTAAACATATAATATAAAAATAAAACTATTTAACAGTATTGTTTCATTTCTTTTAAACTGGTTTGCCCTCTATTCCCATACAGGCATGGATTTTCCAAAATTGTCTTCTTTAAGTTTTAAAGTTAAAATTTTTTTTATTTCACTGTTTACTATTAACCCATCATACACCCGTGGATCTGACATCCTGTTTGCGGTGTGGGCATGGTTTGCATCATAGTTCCGCAAAACTCACTCTAAATACATCACTTACTCTTCTTATATCTTTATGTTGCTTTCTATATCTTATAATTTATGCTGCAAAATTATAATTTATGCTGCAGAATTTAGATTTTGCTGTGACGTATATCTGATATAAAAGCAATTTTAAATCGCTACTACTGTGTATGAAATGTATATGAATGTATATAATGTATAGAAAATAATGTATACCAATAATGTATAATAGCCTCAGGCTGTTAGCTTAATAAGCTTCTAAATGCAATTAAAAAAGGAATCACTGTTTACTACTTGTTTAAAAGCTTACTATTCTATATTGATAATACATGTCATGCCTCATGATAAGTATAAATTATGGGAAAGTCAGAGGGCCTATGTTCAAAAGTCATGATTCGATACTGATCTTGTGTGAAATATTAAAGAGTGTAGATGAGAACTGAAGGTGTGGATTTATACATTAGATGGAATGATTCAGAAAGGCTGAGAAGGAAGAGACGACTGAGACATTTCACCTGTCTTCTGATAAAACTGGTGATGAAAAATCGCATCAGTCAATTCCTTCAGAAGCTATATTTAATATCGGTGGTTCTCGACTCTGGTCCTGGAGATCCATCTATTCCAGCGTGTAATGAAATAAAAAAGGTTTAAAACATGCATCCTGTAAAAAGCTTGTCCAGTCTATGCACTGTGTTGTGTTGACCTGCATAATTGAGTCATTAGTGATTTTCTGTATGTTAATTTGCCCTTATACACATTTGCCTAAATATGCATGAGCTGTAAGTGGATTCTGAAAATAACTCCTGATTAAGAATTAAAGATGATGAAGAGTGAGGGGTGTCAATGAGCAATTCATTCATTTGCGTGGTGAGCAATGCCTTCATTTACGTGCAATTAGAGCTGAATAACTTTCAAAGAAAGCCCTTCTAGTGGAAATTACCATCAGCCTGCTGAAAATGCTAAAACCTAACCACACTCACAGCGCTATAATGTTGAGACAAATTGAATGATGGAATGCATTATGCAGATCTAAACAAGGCCAAAACAAGACTCCCATGCGTGGAAAACGGAACAAAAGTGGTCAAACCCATCAGCCATGACTTACAAAAACATTACACACAAAAGATATGGCCCACACAAGTTGGCAAAATCACTGTTACACGATTAAACTGTGAATGTTTGGAAATCGACTTTACATTAATGTACAGCAAGAATCATCAACTTTTCTATACAATATTCAAAACAGTGCTGTCAAAATAATTGACTTCAATACCAGTCGGTACTAAGATCTCGTCTGAAGAGCATGACGCAATGTTTTTGTAATGATTGACGCCGAAAACGACAAAAATTTATTTTTGTCAATCAAAAACATTTATCCAATGAGCTTGGGAATATGAAAGCCAAGAGGTGTTTGATGATCCATTCACCTGTACTGCAAAGAATATAGTGCTTGTAGATGATTTCAAAAGAAAAGAAAGGAAATTACATTAGCTGGCAATTTAAAATATATCCAGTTTAATTGTATTATTTTGGAAACACTTCAGTGAAGTCCTCATCTGATTGCGTGGCAAAATTCAAGGATTAAACTGACAAACAGTTTAACTCATAAAAGTAAAAACACTGTTAACTTTTAAAGCATCCGTGGATTTACACCGGATTGTTACCATGCGGACATATCCATACCTCTTAACATGAGGCGGCACAAAACTGAACATGTATGAATAAACTTACTGTTAATCATCCACCCTATTGGTCAATAAAGTGGCATAAGTTACCAGTCTGACTTTGCGAGACTACAGTTAGATAAACTATCCACTAGCCTGACCGATCTGTAAGGTCTGACCTGAACTTGTGATGGAATCACAGATTACAGATTACTTTTACAGATTACTTATTATTTAGTCAAATTGCATTTTAAAGCTTTCGTCTTTCTATCACGACTAAAGCATCTTAAACATTTAGCAGCAATGCTCTGTGGTCTTCTGCTTGCACAAAGCATACTGGTGAGGTATCAGAGCTGGCATTTTCCGCCTGCCTGGCATGCCGTGTAACCTGTCTGCTTGCCTAATGCAATGCAAGCATGCATTCCTGTAATACATGCTTAACAAGTGTATTTCATTGCCCATTTCGCAAAGCTATGAATGCACCACATTCTTTCACACATGCTCTTGCACATTTCAAGAAGCAACAATACTGTAAATTGTGCTTTTGTAGATACATTATATGGCCAAAAAATATTCGCTCATCCATCCAAATAATGAAAATCAGATGTTTCAATCACTCTCACTCTGAATGGATAATTCGACAATTCCATGCTCCCAAGTTTCTGGGAACAGTTTGGATCTGACCCCTTCCTCTTCCGACATGACATCAGTGCACAAAGCAAGATCCATAAACACATGGATGACAGAGTCTGGTGTGGATGAACTTCAATGTCCTGACCTCAACCCGATAGAACACCTTTGGGAAGAATTAAAACTGAGACTGAGAGCCAGACCTTCTCGTCCAACACCAGTGTGTGACCTCACAAATGTTCTTCATATGCGAGTCAATGCAGGTTGACTTTTGACAATATCGTGTATATTCCTTTACATGTCTACATTAAGCGATTGTGGACCTAAGACAGTATAAGGCCTCCAGTCTTCATCTCATCTTTTTCTTGGTAGAATAAACGAAGCGATGCAAAAAACAAGAAAATAGCGCTGCTGTGTAGAAAACGGCTGCAGAGGAATGACTTTGATGGAGGTAACACGGGGAATGTCTGTGAAATGAAATTCTTCTAAGTCAACTAGTGAATAACAGTTACCAAAAAATCCCTACTGGGAAAAAATAGGAATGAAGTCATGTGTGAGAAAACGCTTTGGAATAATACATCAACGGCAAACTGTGAAAGTTATAGCGCAGTAGACGGCTGAGCGACTACTGTTGGACCTGCACGCTGTTAGTATTTTTATTTCCTTTTCATTCATTCGTAGGCGATGAAGCAAATGCGGCGAAATATTGCATTTCAAGTGGTCATGGTCGTCAAATGGATGGAGCTTTGATACATCCTTCACCCTGCTGGGCCGTGGCGAGCGAGAGATATATCGTACATGCGTTCCGCACAGCAGACATCGACGCCTTGACACTTTTTACAAGCCCGGCTGTGTGCTTTTGTTCTCGGCGTGTTTGACATTGAAGAAATAGACGGCGTGTATGTACGGGGGACAGCAAACGAAGAGCGTGAAAAGAAAAAGTGCAAATAGGAGACACGAGGACAGACGGGACTACACGACAATCCAAGGTCTCTCTTTAATCATCATCGTTCAGCTGTCAGTGGGAGTCCGGTCCAGGCTCGGCCCTGGATTGCCAGACCTCAGCCCCATCTGCTTCCAATAAGGTCCAACAAAAGGCTTAATATGAATAGATGTCCCATTTCTTCTCCTCATTTGAAATGCCTTTGCTCTTCGGAGACAATGAGATTCGGAGGATGTGCTGCGTGCCGGTTTAAATTGTAGCTGCCGAGCCCACGGACATAAACATTCCATAAGCATCAACATTCATAAGCATTATTGAAGATAATAATACGGGAAAGCTGTGAGATAAATATAAGAAGTCACAACAGCTGTTTTCTTTAGTGCAGACAGATGTGTTCTTTAAATTCTCTGTAGGGTTTGGCGAGTGTTAATCCTAGAGTTTGTGTACATGCCATGCTGTCTGTCATCAGTTACAGGACGTCAAAACCACAGCTCAGTGATGTAAAGTCATGTCTCATAAGGCGTTCACGTTATTCCCACGCTGTGGCGTGGACACAAGCACCATTGTGTAACTTTTCTTAGGTGGAAAACCAGAAAACAGCCTTACAAGCGGATATAAAAGGTTAGAACTCCGCTGGTGATCATTTACATCTCATGAGCAAATATATCGACGGATTTTGTCTCCCGGCTTTGAAATCGTTTGTTTCCGAATGACATTGTGGAAATAAAGTGTTTGGGTAAGTGAACGAGATGTATAGTTTAAAGAAGGAACCTCAGGGAATATTTTATTGCAAAGCATAGCTTGTGGAAAAATCTCTTTTATACGTGAATAAGACAATTATATTGTAAATATATTATAAATATGTTCAAATGTACAATTTCAACATTGTAAGGAAAATGGTATTTTGGAATCATAGAACCTTTTTACAATGAAAAATCACTTTTTGTTGAGAATTATTAAGATTCTACTTGCAGAACATTTTCAAGCGACAGAAACATTCGCCCTGCCAATTTTGATAAAATATGAAATCAGGTATATTAACATGGTATTTTTGTACTTTTCTCAAATTTACATTTGCCTTTTTGGCACAGATCTTACCAACAAGGGGTGCCTATGGGCACTTTACTCTCATTGGCCAGTGAGCGTCATGACCAGAAAGACGCAAAAATGAAACATTTAGCAGCAAATTCATGAACAATTATTGAAAAGAGAAACCTCAATAGTTGTTAAGAAATAATTTTTAAATCACGACACACTCTTACACATTTGTTAATCTCCTTTCATGATCAAACAAATGTTAATCTTTCCGATTGTAATTTTTAAAAAAGACAACTCATAAGTGTGCATTACTTTTTGTTGAAATCCGATAATATTATGGAATATAAAAGATCTTAAAGATCACCTTTTGTTTTTCATAAGATATTTTACTGTCACGAGCAGCCCATTCACATGACGAAGAATGGCAATCATGATTGGTCCTCTTGTGCACATTCAAAGTGCTGATTGGCTTACGGATAGAACCTTACGAACCCGAATCTTTTATAGCCTTTAAATTGTCCCAAAATGTGCACATTTACAAAAATAGCACAAATTACTTGTCACATTATAAGAAGCCAAAATGTAAAATAGAATCATATCATTCGAAGACAACAAGTTTTTTTTTTAACTTTAAATGAAATATGAGAATATTGGGATGTTTTTCTAGAAGAGAAAGTTGCATCTTTAGCATCTTTCTAGAAGAAACAATAAAGATATTAAAAGCAAATGAGTTAGGCCCTCCAAAGCTTAAATGGCGTCTGTGTTCATTAGAATGTTCTATAGATTGATCAGGCAGCGTTGGCAAAAGTCTCTGTCTTCCATAGGGATTAAAAAATCCAATTAGAAGCATCTACTGGTATCAGACTTTAACCCAAATGGAGTTCGATATGGGAATGTGCCAACTCATTGCAACGTTAGTTTAATAAGGACAACATCACATCCCAGCACAGAAGAGAACAAATTTCTTTCATTAACTGGTTACATGTTTTGTTCTGATTCATATACCAATACTGCATTTTCTTATTTCAACACATGGCATGAATAATTCTTCTAAGGCAAAAGAAACACATGCTTGTTTGCAAATGTAATCAAGGTGGTTTTTTTCACTGTACACCAACATTTGGCAATTAATTAAAATATTTTTTTAAAGATACTGAGTCCTGTGTCAAAAACTCCCTTAAAAAATGTTGTTTATCCTAAATGATCGTATTTGCTTTTTAAAATCCAATTGGATAGTACTCAATATTCTGTGGGAAATGTGTTATGTGTGTGTGTGTGTGTGTGTGTGTGTGTGTGTGTGTGTGTGTGTGTGTGTGTGTGTGTGTGTGTGTGTGTGTGTGTGTGTGTGTGTGTGCGTCTGTGTATGTGCGTATGTGTTTGTGTGTGTGCAATTTCATCCTGGGAATCCTCCCTTTCAAAGGTTTAACTGGATTCCTATTAGAATTTTTTATATTTCTTATAGGGATACTTTTCAAATAATAAATAATAAAAAAAATTAATAAAGAAAATAAAGAAATTAATAAAGAAAATAAAGAAAATTCTTATTAGAATCCAGTACAAATTTCTTATACAAATCCTATGAAATGGTTTAATTATATGATATAAATTCCTATACCTATCCTTAAAAAATGTACGGGGTGTTACTTACAAAGTTAAACAAAAATTGAACAGCTATGTTCAATTTGAGTACACTGAAATACATAATTTCGGCCAAACTTTTAATTTTCTGAATTGTGAGACCTCGTGTAAGTAATAAACATCCAGTAACATAAGAGAGTATGGAAAGTATTGAAATTATAGTTTTGCTAAATTTTTTTCTTAATTTGTCTATAAGGAAAATATGTACATTTGCATGGAACTACATGCATGCAAGTATGCTGATTAAAACTATGACTGCCGTATATTTAATAGTTCAATACGATTTTAAAAGTCTGTATCTTTACGTTTAGCAATAACAACAATTCCCTATAAGACTTTTTAATGAATACTGCAGATTGTACCGTAAAATTAGAAACAAAAACATGTATTTTATGATCATTTGCAAACACTTTAAAAAGCGACACATTTGTGTTGTCCTTTTTATTACTGTATCCTTCTTTACTAATGTCTTACACATTAAAAAAAATAAATATTGGCGAACAAGCTGTTGTTTTGAGAGTGTATGGTGGAATAAAGCAAATTTCTACAACTTCTTTTCACCGTTCCAATCGCTATTGGGCCCGTTTCTGTTTTTGGAAGTAAATAGGCCCGCATTGAAGTGACGCAATAAATGGACACAATATATGCTGAGTAAAGGCAAAACTATTAATAATACAAAAAAAAAAACTCATGACAGTTATTATAAAAATATGATGCATCAGTAGACTTGGGTGACTTGTAGGTATTTGAGGGTTGAGGCAATAGTTTAACAAAAAAAATGAATAAATATTCAAATAATTTGACTTTTTTGAAAGTCGTTCAATATTCACTGTCATTTCCTCAGCATGGCAGACTTCAGCCACACGAGCATCATTTTTTTTTGGCCAGGCCATGTAAAATCTTGACAAACGGCTTTGTGAACACACCGGTTTCTCAAAGTAAGTGATTTTCTTCAGCTGCTCTGAATAAATGAGCGGATGTCCCCAGTACATCTCACTTACATCCTCTGCTCTGTCTCATTGTCTGTCTTTCTCATGGAAATGAAGTAAAAAATCAACGCGAGTTATCTGAGTACTTTCCTTCATGTGCTGCACCTGTTCCGAGCTCTGACATGTCGAAGTACAAACACAACAGAACTCGCTGCTTCAAGAGAACACAGTGAGCTCATTCACCATCAACATTTTGTGCTACAAACACAGCTTTTTACCTTTAGAACGACTCGGAAAAGTCTCTAGAGTTAGAAATTTGACGTACACCATATTAAAGATTGTTGGAATTAATCAATTTAATTAAGTTGTGTGGAACCGATTCACATTGAACACAACGGCTTGTTCAAACTGCATGATTTAATCGATTTTTTCTTTTTAAATTTGTTGAACTTTGAAAATAAAGTTATGTTAATAAATGCATTTTAATCGTGTCGAAACAATCTACATAATTAAAACGAGTAATTCCAACAACTCTTTTTTTTCAGTGTAAAGAACGGTTATGTACATCATACATCCACAAGTGAGCATTTAACTATACTACATACATGCATAATCCAGCTTGAAAATCTTTGGAAATGCATAAACCCCCCAAAAAGTCAATAAGTAAATAATTTGTTGAATCACTCACCATAATAGCTATCATAGAAGACGATGAACTTCTGCCAGCGCAGCTCGCCAACCAACGTCAGCATGACATCGCTCAGACGGACGGGCGGTCTGGCTGCGAGGGTGTAGCGTTCTCCGTCGGGACTGGGATTGAGTTGGCAGGCGGTCCGGGGCGATCCTTCCGCGTTCCTCTGGACGTAAAGATGTGGTATGTGCATGGCGTCCGTCAGGGACTGGAGAGCGCTGGCTGAGGCACAACCTGTAGATGTGACCAAGGCCAGGATCCCCTGTGTCATCAGTTCACATGCTAGAAGATAAGGGAAAACAGATCAAATCGATTAGCTTGGGCGCTCCAGACAGTTCCCGAGAGTTTTCAGAGCGAAAGCAATAGACATTAATCAAACACATCTGCTGTTAATGGGGTCGATCATTTTTATAAGGGCGTTTTCTCGATTCCAGAGCGAAGGATGACTGCGATTCCCATGAAAAACTGTGAAGATACAACAAATATTCTGCGACATGATTTGCGAGTCATTTCTGAAAATCGGGCATTTAATCTCAAGTGTAATTAAATAGAGGCAGGGCTGATTTGCATATTTATGTCGCTCCGTATACTTAATGAAGTACAGATGTAGTAACGTTCAAGCTATTTTAATGCTAGAATACATTTTCGGAGAAAATTAAGCATTTCAATTATAAAATTGTTTGTGCTTTATTAATAAAACTTTTGAAACCCGTACAGAAATTATTAAGATATTTAAATAATAAAAATGATATATAATCATTTATTAAACGTAATATTTTCTTAAAAATATACAAGAATGTGTATGTATTTAAAATACAAGCTTATACATACCCTCCCAGACATACATTATGTTAACACAAGCGTTTATTCTGGATGCGATTAATCGCTATTCATCGTTTTGACGGTTCTAGTTTGTGATTTTCATAGTGAACATTTTCGACCACTGGGGGAACATTAAGCAGTTCAGAAACGGTCAGTGTTAACATCCTTTGCGTTTAAAAAAAAATGCATTATTATAGACGTCTTGATAGTCTTTTTGATTCTAAAGGTGTTTTTTAAATGTCCATGTTTACAAATGAAATAAGAATTTAAAGTTCCTTAATGGCTCTTCTTTTAAAGCGAGTACATGGCTTGGCAAAGTGTAGAACTCATGAAGAGGTTATTCACTGTTGACTTTTTAACTATTATGAAGAGGGCTATTCTTCAGCAAGACAAACTTGGCTGTAAATTCCAGAAACACTTTGGTTAAGCTCTTGGCAGCTGCCGAGTCCCAAACACAGATGAAGTTTTGTGCCAGGCAAACGCTTTTACATGGAGAATCCCCAACTGACAGCTTGATTTAGGTCAGGACAAGTTTGAATTGAATAGGAATTAAAGCAAGAGTCGCTTTAGCAATATCTGGACACGAAAGCATCATATATGCAAGGCCTTCTTTGACCTAGAACCAAAAGAGCAGATTAGGGCTTAAATGACACTTTTTATCATTTACTTTTTCTCACGTCATTCTACATGTGTGTTGTCATTGTTTCGCAAAAGAAGATATTTGAAAAAGTGTCAGTAAGTAATTAAGATTATAACATACCGTGTTCTGTTTTATTGGAACAAAGACGCTGAGATATTAAATAAAACTCACGTTTACTTACGGATGCATTCATATTTTTAAAATATATATTATAAATATAATTTAAAAAGAAAATATAAAACAAAGTAAATTATTGGGACTATGATCTAACATAAATGTAAAAAAATCTTTTAAGGCATTTCAGGTATTTTTCTCATACAGCTTCTTAAGATCGCACCCTAAGATGCTTTTTAAAGCCTCCTAAGTCCCTGTCTATCCTTTCTTTAATATTCAGTCAAAGTCATGTTTATCAAAAAAAAACATTATAAAATAAAATGCAGGTTTATTCTTGAAAAACTCATGAATGTTTGCTACTTTATATTTTTGTCTTCTGAACAAACTTCAGACACCGTCAGATTCATTTTTCCCAAACCTTTGACGGGAAGTGTTGAAGCCATTTGCATTAAAAAAGCAACTCCAACCTTAAAAGCCTCTGGACTGTTAAAGGTTAAATATTCAATCTTGAAGGTCTTGACAAGACTTCTGGCTAGGTCATTAAACAGAATAGCAGAAAACCTTTCAATGCGATAGACATACTGTGTGTCCAAGGGCAACGTTCCCGAGGCGGATTTTCACAAATATGTAATGAAATAATAGGCACAAGTACAAAGAAGATGAAGAGTCCAATTTTGTTTTCAATTTTGAAATCTTAAAACCAGTAATGAAATGTAAGATTAAAATCTAGAACGATACATACATCAATCATAAGGAGGACATTTTCTCTGAATGACGTTTAACGTTTAATCTCAGAAACAATATAAGACACATTGTCTGCCTTTGTATTAACAACATCAAATTAAGTTTTAAATTGACTGCTTCTTAATTAAAATCCTTGCTTCTGTGTTAAGAAGTTCAGTGTCATGGAACGCGATACTGACCCCGTCTGAAAAGCTACGGCTAAACAGATGACTGAATTTCATTTCCTTCGTCCTCTGATATGCGCACATCTTATTTAACTGCCGGAGCAATGCCAAGAAAGCTCCGTGAGTTCAACCCTCCAACCTCCTTGGAACTTTGTAATGAACAAAAGCTAGTCATTCATATCGCTCTGATTTAATCATATTTTAATGAGTTGGGACCTAATCCTATTAGTATATTCATACTATAAAGCTTACGATAGCAAAATAACAAGCTTCTGACGTAAGTGTGTCTACAGTCTATGAAAAGAGGTGAGTCTCATTATGTCTTCACATTCTCTGTCCCTAAAGCTGTGCAGATCATGAAGCTGAGGCCTTCGCGAAACTCCCAATTTACGGTTTAATCACCTGTCTAGACTGCCCTTTAAATGCAATACTGAGCTACAATACCGGTCAAAAGGTTTAAGACGCTTGAGTGAAATGTTTCTCAGTATTTAAAACATCTTTTGATTTGAAGGTGTATGACTAAATGTACGAATTGAGTTTAATAATAAAAATATAGTTTAGCAAACATATATGTTTTTCATGACATTGCACTTTGAAATGGAAGATGGGCAGTTGATGTGTTCCCGTCACCTTTTCCTGAAGATGGCATCCCTGTTGTGGTACTCTGAGACTTCAACATTACCCTTGGAAAACCCTTTGCTGCTGGCTCTGACAACCTGACGGCACCGCTTGACCTCAAGAGACTTCCCACGCCAGCGACCCAAAAGTCTGTTAACCAACTTGGAACTTATCTACACACGCTACTGCTCTTCTCATCAAGCACAGGTAACCCCGCGGCATACACCCGATCCTTTACTTGTCACTCTTGATCTGGACCTGACCGCAACAGACATTACACCCCCGTCCTGGCTTGTAACCACAACCTATGTGCACTCTCTCCTCTCAGCCTAACCTCTGCTCTTTCCTGTATACTGATCAGCACGCTTTACTAAACACAGACGTGCCATTGACTCTTCATGCTCCAAACTGACATCCTGTTTAGACGATTTTGGCCAAATCGCATCTCGACCGGCCTGTGCTACCTTATCTGCACTTCGGCTATCTGATGTCCTCCGGAAACAAAGGTTCAAGCTCAGGCTCGCTGAGGGAAACTTGCGCGAATCCAACGATCCTGTCGACACCTTCCTCTATCAGTCTCTTCTTTCTCCAAGGACGTCTCATCTTCTAGGCCTCAGTTTTACCAAGCAAGAATTAACAGCTGAGTTCACGCTCTGACTCTCTTCAAAACCTTCCAGCCTCCATGATGGCTGATGTTTTTGTTTCTTTGTGAATAAAACCACTGCCATGAGCAGTCAGCCTCCAAGTTCAAGTCCTGAGTGCTCTCTTCCCTCTTGCTTTCCGCTATCTGAGGACAACGTCGCTAAGATCATCGCCTCTTACCAGCCAAGAAACTACCTGCTGGATCCTATCCCCACCCATCTCCTTCAGGCTACTCTCACCCACATCATCAATACATCTCTAAACTCTGGTATATTTCCTACAACTTTTAAAGAGGTTCGCATCTGCTATTAAAAAAAACCCATTCTGAATTCTGCACTTCTGGAGAACTAGCGGCCTGTATCTCTCCTGCCTTTCGTTGGAAAAATCTTTCCTAACTCAGAACAACCTCATGAACATCAACCGGTCAGGTTTCAAGAGTGGGCACTCCACTGAGGCTCCATCTTCGTTTTTAGGTGTTGAAGACCTAAGACTTGCAAGGACACCCTGTACGTCAGAGGTTCTCATCCCGCTGGATCTTTCAGCTTTCAGAAAAGTTGTCCTTTACTCCTTCTTCTGATCTCTTTTCTCTGCTAAAAAGGTTTTGTCTTGCTTTGTGTCAGTTGTTAACTTTCTCAAGAAGCTGCTTGATAAAGAGAATATTTCTACAAATTCTAGTCAAAGCGTTCAAATTCTAGTCATTTTAACAAATGTGTTATTTCATTTTTTTATTTAAAACATATTTGTATGCATCTCTTTGTTTTTGTATTTTATTTCGATTGTAATATATCTGGTAAAAATATTAATGCATAAGTTAGTTCGCATTCCAAAAGCTTTGACCACAAACTGTTTGTCTGCAAAACGTTGACCTTTAACCTTAGTAAAATACAAAACAAGTAAGAAGATATTTAGATGAAGGTTGTGGTGGTATTCATACACTTTCTTGCCTGTTCACTAAAAAGTGCATCTGAATGCTTTCTTTTGTATTTTTATAAGAAAGAAAGTTATATAGAGTTGAAATGGAAACTTTTATTCTTGGTAGATCAATCGCTTTAATTCCTGATGGACTTAAGCTACTTCTACCACATTTTATATTAATAATAACGAAATGCAAAGTGGGTTTTCGATTCCAGTACCGAGTCCTGTGCTTTATGTTAAGCGGTTGAAAATAAAAAGAACGTTTGTGAAAATCCCTAAATTTTGATGACAGAAAATGAGACAAGTATTTTTTGGGGGGAATAATACAAAATGAACAATCATGAGAACAGAAGAAACAACTGAACAAAAGAAACCACCAAAAACAGCACATTCTTTTCACTTTTTTCTTGGGAGACATCAAGAAGACAACATTTTGTTTGCGTAAAAGTCAAAGCTCTTTCACAGCTTGAGAGGAGAAATGAAAAGTTTTATACCATGCGATCAATAGATGGATGCATCTCGATGAATCTCAGGTCTCAGTGAAGAGATATTGAAATGTCATTTTCAGGCGCTGCCTGGAGACGAAATGATGTCAGATAATCAACTTGCAGGAACTATTGATGTTACAATACTAAACAATACAGAGCGCATATTAAGAGTAAGACTGCAATGCCAGTGAAAATCAACTTCTAAACTGAACAAAGCTTTAATTCAATAGTTATGATGAGAAAACGGATTATAAGTGATCTGAAATTACAATGCGTTTATAATGATTATACTGTTCAAAGAGCTGTTGCTTTTCATGTCGGTCGGGGTTTTAAAACTGAAAACATACAATGTGAAATCTTCCAGATACTCATCCTGGCCTTTACTTATTTTTGCTTTTCAAATTCATTATTTATAATATAAAGCTGCAATCTGCTTCTCTTTTGTTAACGCCGATCTGAGCACTTCAAAAATGGGGATATTTTAAAGCTTTGAAATGAAAAATATAACGCTCAAATGTTGTGTTTATGTAAGTAAAATAAATAAGTGAATCTGATTAAATCAGTTATATAGATTAGAATTCATCAAAAACATTGGTGTATAATGCAAATTACATTAGCTAAATATATAGTTTTTTCATTCCATAAACTAACAAAAATATTTACAGATTTTCAACTGGAAAAAATCTAATGTTCTTAAAAGATTGTATAAAGTATATAACTGTTTATTTTGGTGATATATCCTAAGCCACATTAAATATTTTCTGCACATTGTGGTTTAAAGTAAGCTCATAACTTATGATAACTTTTTAACTTGAGATGTCTTGTATGATTATATATGAAAGGGTTCGCTTTCATACAGCATGCACGCATTTGAACATATGGTTTGAATAAATATGTTTTTCTGAAATTGTCTCTTTAAAATGCGTTTTAATCTCATTCTGTTTCTTAAAGGTCTTCACTAAACCCATTTGTTAGGAGGACTAGGAAAGCTCTTCCAATTCAGCGGCAGTCTATTGAAAAATGAAGAACAGTTTAAACAGTTAAACGCTCCAAAGAAAATGCCATATGCTTTCCATACGTGAACGAAAAGGTTTTTTTAAAATAATGGTTTATGCCCCAGTCATATCATATATTGAGTGTAGAAGAAAACGTGCATTGTACGGAGAAAAAAGATCATGCGTTTTTTTCCCCGCACATTAGAAATCAATGAGCTGCTCTAAAGCTGGAGACTTCTTACCAATGGTTGTATTTTCTTCTCGGGTTTATTTTTTAAAGCAGCGGGCCTTTACATCAGGGAAGGATTTATAAGAGCTGTTACCTAAAAGAACCCGTCGAAGAGCTTTTGGCTTTGGGGGGAAATTTGGTGAGCTTGGTGCAGTCTAGTTTGAAAGATTGAAAGCATTAAGAAATAAAACTCAGAACGTATCAGAGAAAAGAAAGTTCCCTCACTGGATTAAGGCTTTTTGCCGGAGGAAAGAAACAACTTTTGGGAATGTAAAAGTTTGCCTGGAGGGATTCATCCTTCATAGTTTTCTGGTGTTTAGGCTCTGCGCATTATTCTTTAGGACTTATTTGACATCAAGGTACAGTTTATCGGATAATTCGTGTCTGAGTTTTCTCTTAAAATCCATTCACAGCCCTGCGTAGAGCAACTTTTCCCTCGGAATATAAAGAAATATATACATTTAAACAGTGTAAAAATGTGTCATGTGGTTTATAAATATAAAACAAACAATTATATGTATTTAATCAAATCTTTTATAAACATAAAATAGAATGAAATTAGAATAGAAAAAAAACTTAAACTTTTCTAAAATTTATGTAATGATAAAATTAATTAGTTAACGCACATATATTTGTCAAACACAACAATATTTTTGGGGATATCTAATAGAAATATTTAACAATATTTGACTGTTACATTTACTTAATATCAAGATTTTTAATGCACTCATTCTTTTAATTTTAATGGTTTCAAGTAAAAACTCAATATATATTTGTGCTTGGCTATATTTTCTATGCATTAAGTGTCAATTTGAGATAGATGAGACTGATCCTTAGTCAGTACACATTCCAGATTATACAATGATAAAAGAGTGATGTGATATTTAATGGAATATATATGTGAACATGTATCGAACTAAATCCTTTGATTCTTTCTGCTTCTATTCACTAATACAACTGAAATACATCTCTACAGGTATTTTACATGCTTGTTCACAGACAGCCAATCAAAGGACCCATTTTATTCTGCTTTCGTATTTTCTTCACCCGTGGCATTTAAAACCGCTTCACAAAACAGTTGCCACGGAGCGTTAGCAACACTGATTACTGCCAAAGTGAATAGTGGTTTGAATAGCAAGCTCTTCATGCAAATACCAAGTTGAGATGAAACATCCTGCCGCTCTATGGGAGAGTATGGCAGTTTTTCCAGTTGGCGTGGGCAGTAAAGAGGTGGCAGCAACACCTGCGAACTGAAATAAAAGCAGCACGTGGCCTCAGTGTTGCGAGATGATGAGTTTTACCACACAAAGACCCAGATTATCTGGATAAAACAGCCATGTGACGCTGGCATTGTCAACTGGAAGATCACAGCGCTGAATGTAATGAGTTGGTTGGCCCTTAACCTTCATGTCGATATAGGATCGTAATTAAGCCTATTAATTACACTGGCGCCATAAAAGACAGTTCAAAATCATCTTTCTCTGCTTTGGCCTTTGTTGTTTATCTTCCATAGTTTTGCTCCATGTAGTGCAATTGTTGAAGACATGATCAAGACTTCAATGCAGTACTTGAAAGATACGCTTCATAAACCCAAAACCACAAGCTTTGACTGAAGCTGCGAGTCTTGTATTGAAAATCACAACTCTGTATTCTATTGTACTTAATAGGATGAGGATTATGTACAGTGTTAGAAACTATATAAAAAATACATCCTGTAATAAAATAGCCTTTTCTCCAATGAATACAGAGGGAGATGTTGTGTAGACAATACTTGAACCCGTATACTACCATAGTAGAAAAAATACTTGCCATTTCTTTGTTCTGTTGAACATAAACTGAGATGTTTTGAAGAATGTGGAACCGCATAAAAATATAAATAGTATATATTTATATTATTTGAGAAGAATGAAAATGTATAATTATATAATAATATTTTAATGACATAAAAACAATAATAATAACAAAAACAACAACAACAACAAAGAATATTATTAAAGTAATACTACTTATAACAGTATTACATCATATACATTTTTACGAATAATTACTGAGCATCCATCACTTTCTACCATACTGGAAAAAATTCTTGATTGATTCTTGTTTTTCATTTTTTCTCTATTGAGTACAAAAATAGTTTTTTAAAAATTTAGAAAGTAGAATAGGGTAGCTTGCAGCATAATACTACTACTACTACGACTACTACTACTACTACTACTACTACTACTACTACTACTACTACTACGACTAATAAAAAAGTAGAGTTCTTTGTTTAACACAGAATTAGATATTTTGACAAATGTAGATCAGCCGAATTCTGGGGCACTTCGACTTTACTTACGATGGCAGTCAATGGGTGTCCATACCTGTTTGGTTGCAATCACACTGTAAATATGTTTCCCTGTGTTTCACCAAACAAAGACATTATACAGAATTGATCAAATTAGAGAATGAATCATTTATAAAAGAATTTACATTTTTGGGTGTACTCAAACACCAAACTTGTGATGTTTCATTACATTATCTTTACACAAACGGAAATGCCTTTATTAACCGATACCTTTAAGGCCGATATATCGGTGCATCTTTAATTCCTATAAAGGTTTCTAAACACTGCACACGGGTTGTTGTGTAGTAAGCCAATTGGGTGGTCCCACAACACATTACTCCAGAAAGTTTGACCCATGTATGGTCTGTTTCTATTGTTGTTGCACATACATGCCTTTGGTCTTTGTAGAAGTCACATCCGTGTAGATAGAGGATGCTGGGGCAAGCTGTTAAAAGGCCACAGTCAGCCTGGTAAGCCTGATAAGAGCAGAGAGGTCATTGAGTATCTAAAAACAAGCTCAACACACGGATAGTGCTCTTCTACAAAAACCAAATACAGTTCTATGATGACTAAGCTCCCAGTGTGTAACACCGACGGGATGTTTACATACACGCTCGGGTTATTTATATATTTGACACTTGAGGCTTCTTTTTTAGCTAGACTCCAAAACACATATGAGAGCGTTCCTCGTGAGATGTTATCTCGTTAAAGGTTGATGCCAGAGGCATTCACCTCATTTATTTTCGCTTGAACGCATACATTTGCTCAAGTCACGCCTAGATGGGGTTTACACATGTGTACTGGTTTCCAGTGACCTTAATGAGCCATGTGACTACACCATTTTATACAAATCTACTACTGACACTATTGGTTTCTCTCTCAACTACACTATTGGGAAATCATCAAATCATTGCTTTGAAAAGCAGAGATGAAAGTTTACATTTTTAAAATAGTATTTACCAAATATGTCGGGTGTTGGACACAAACTCACTTATGCATTCATATTTTTTCGATTATTTTGTTATAATAATGAACTACGATAGGGCACTATGAAAACTGAAAAATTTAATACATTTAATAAAACTTGTTATATTGTGTCGTCTACAGTGAATTTGCAGAAATGGGTTCTTGTCTCAAGTAGCTTCTTAGAGTCTCGACCTGAGATGCTTTCTTTTGAATTTTTTTAAGGAGGTTGTGATTATTCTGCGATCTTATTGGCTGTTCGTTCGTTAATATTCAGTCAAAGTCATCCGTTTCAAAATCATTTTTATGAATAAACTGTAAGATTTCTCACGAATAAACATGTATGTTTACCGAAATATATTTAAGTCTATTAAACTCATTTCAGACATTTAAACATACACAAATATATCTTGTTGGCACTTAGGCCGGTCGGTGGTCTGGAAACATTCAGAGATGACATGTAGCTTGATGGCAAGTTATAGGTTTGTACCCAAGAGAAACACGGACTCAAGTCTTTCTGAGATGATCTGTAAACGGTTTGAGTGTGTAAGACTTTAATAACACTATTGTGGAACTGCTTCACATGTACGACCTGGTCAAATCAATGTTCATGTAAGTATACAGATCTCCTCAGAGGCACTAAGCAAAAATCCATTTGAATTTGAAAGCTTTGGGAAATGAATTAAATCACAACAGACCCAAAGGCTGAGGTAAGGTAATATAAAGTGATTTAAAATTGAAGTTTTATAATAATTGTGCCTTCAAACATCCACTTTATGAGGGGTAATAGTGTTTTATTTTAAATTTCTGAGAAGATATAAATGGATTATTCTGTATATCCTTCCATCCGCTTTTAAAAGAAAGCTATAAACAAGCTGATGTCTTGAAACTAAAAGGTAATACAGAAGACATCCCATCCAACTTATTGCAAATTTACAAATACACCACCGGTGAAAAGTGTGACATGTACCCACTTATGCCTTCACTTTTTTTATAATCATAAAAAAAGTGAAACTCATAAAGTTTATTAAATAAGACATAAGAAACTTTATGAATCAAGTTATACTTAAAAGACATCAAGAAAACATATTTGTAGTCATTTGCGGCTTCTTAAGATCCAAGATGCTTTGTAAAGAATTATAAAGTAATCTCCACCTATTCTGCACCCTATTAGGCCAACATTCATTCCGAATCAATTTAAAACCATCTTTATAAAAGAAAATGAAACATCTTGTCATGAAAATGTACGATTTCTAAATTATATTGTTGTCAATAAAGCTTATTTCGGATATAAGACCGGCACCTTCAGATAATAGGTCATACACCTACACGTCTCGCATGTGTTGACATCACCCAAGCTCTAAAAATGACATGAGCGCGGATGTAAAAAATACACCATTTTATGCCGATGTGAGTCTAAACGTAGGCCGTGTGATGCAGTTGACCCCAGTGGCCACATTTCTAATGATTCGGTGTATCATCACGAATGAAACCATAGGAACATGCCCTCACTTTTCTGCCCTGCCATCCACTGGGTCTCCAAAGAGAGTGATTACACCTAGAGTCAATGTGCCCATTTGCTTGGGTAAACAACGCTGTCACCATTGCTAAATCAAACCCATGGAAGCCATCAGACCGGTGTAATGGGGTCATTAACTGTGGCCTAGATATTGGATCTGGTGTCGGACTGTGAAAACAGCGGGGTGGCTCATCTCAAAGATCAGTAGAGTAAAATTGTCCACATTTGTTATTACATCACACTGAGGCAGCAAAGTGTCACCTCTTGTCTATTATGAAAAACTCTCTTCAGTTGGAAGAAAGGATTTGATTGATTTTTCACATCTGATTTGGTGGTCTACAAGAACATATTTCAACTCAACGAAAGAAGCTAAAAATGTAAAAACTGAGAAGCAATTACCTACATTAGTGACAATGTGACATGCCTTATTATCCATGCCGAATTCACACTTTTGAAAATGGATTTTTTTTTCAAATTGTAGCCACTGAAAAGTAAAGAGAAGCCATCAAAGACAGAAGTGCTAAAGCTTGGGTAGTTTGTACAGCAGAACACATAAAGATCCATCCCTGGGAGACTTATTATTAATAGCTTTTGGCTCTCAACATCTAACAGAACTCCTGCTTGTACTCCTTTTGAACAAGTTCATTAAACATGAGGAATCTTGTATGCCAAAAACACATTTGAAGAGTTCTTCTTCACAAGTTGTGTCTAAATAAGTTTTATTTCAACCTATGGGTCAAGCCATTAAAATCAGATATTTAAAGTGATAGTCCACCCAAATTGGAAATTCATCATTAAGTAGTTCCGAACCTCAAATTTCTTTGTCTGGTTGAACTCAATCTGCAATTTTGGGGCACCGTTTACTACCATGATAGAACATTTTTAGTATTGTCATGTTGAGGAATTTAGGAAAACAGTTTGGGGGCATCTTTGACAACCATTTTAATTTGTCCTACTATGATTGTCAATGATGCCCCAGAACTGTCAGCGGCTTACGTTCCTTCAAATATCTTTTTTGGGACAGACATCTACTTATACAAGCAGGAAAAACTTTAGGGTTAAGTAATTCCGGACAGATTTTTAGTTTTATTGGGTGCAGTATCCCTTTAAGTGACCAAAGCTGGAACATTTTTGCATATTTTTGGGACACACTTTAAGAAACTGAGACGGCCTCGGGTGACCCAAGACGTCTACTCACCCTACAACTGTTCGTTATTTTAGAAACTCTTGAATGAAAAAGTCATACTGAAATTTCACATGTAATGATCTTTCTTGCAGCATGCAGGCCATGCACATTGATATCCACCTTGATACTGTCTTCCATCATTCTTGAAATATGGAACTAAAGATCTATTTTTTATTTTTCCTCTCTGGTCTTTATGTACTTTATCTTGACTTACACAGCAGTGCATAAAAAGATTACGATAATAATGAGCCGTCTGAATGAATAGGTATGGGCAGTTATTCTCATTATATGGCTCTGTGCTATTGATTCCAGGTTGTAAATGCACAAGCATTTCAAATTCATCTGCCTTTTTTTGCTCGAAAAGCTGTTCGAAACAAGAGGCCGTATTTGCGGCGCTCAGCGTATGTTGATTGAACGTCTTCTGTACCTTGAATCTTAAACTATCTTTTTTTGCCATCTCTCTTAAAGGGTCACGTTGGGGAGCGGGGTTTCTCTTTAAGAAAAATTGACTGTAGCATGAACATAACTGTCATGGTAACAAAGCATAACTCATTCCTTCTAGTCAAGAATATTTTTTTAAAGATTACAAAAGTTTGGTCTTCACTGACATAAAGCTTCTATTAGGACACTTCAAACTGTATATCTGGCAACCATGAAATATATACTTGGGCTCTAACAAATGATTACTTTGACAATAAGTATTCTAGCTAAATTTGTAACAATTATTTGACTAAATTTAATTATTCCTTGGGCTTTAACTGATTCATTGATATACCGTTTTACCAATCAATTAAAAATATTAAATTTTACTTATATCTAACAAATAAAATAAGGACATGATTTCTGCTTTAAAGATTTATATCTAGCAATAATTATAATGGGTATTCGACTAATCACTAATGATGTTAATTATAATTCTGTAGACTTCATTGATTATTTAGTTTTAGCATTTCATTAAAATCTTGCATTTTACATTCAATTTTTTAAGAAGCAAGGACAACTTTTTCACTTTTTAAAATGTTTTACTGAATATCTAGTCAATTTATTTAGATTTATTAAGAAGGTTCTTGTTGTACACCATTTGATCAGAAGCATTAATATAAAACATTAATATATATATATTATTGAAAAACTCCCAAAACAAATGATGTTAATACTAGTTAGTACACCAACAATAAATGTTAAACTATACAGCTGATTTGCTTTTTATGACAATTTCAAAATTATGAAGTTCTAGTGATAAATACGGATTCTAAAGAATGATCCATATATTTATTTCGGATAAACTGGCCACCCGAAAAAATTGAAATCCCACAAAATTAATTTATGAAATTAGAAGGGGTTCCATTAAAATTAAAGGGTAGTGGCGCTACAGCGTCCCAGGGGTCAAATCATGTAATTTACGACTTCTTTACAGCGAAAATATTTGACGCCATTTTTTATTGTCAATTGTCAATTTTATTATCGATAATGTTGACTTATTGTGAATAGTATAGTGTCAGTCTGAATGCTTGGCTTAAGCATAGAAATGAAACAAATATAAGTACAATTTCGTGTGTCAGTAGTTTATATATTTCAAATCCCACCGCAGACGCTGAAGTGCTTTGACTCTGTGTGTAGACCGGTATGTTAACTCATTTCAGTCTTACTGGTATTGTGTCTCACAGTCCTCTCTGATGAAAATAGAGTACCGGGGTCTAAATGAGGTCTTGAGACGTGCTGTTGCCTCGGGATAGAATATAAAGGAATAAACTTGAGCCTGTGTTTCTATAGGCGAGAGGTCTGTGAGAGCAGGCGGCATGTCTTCCATCCATTATTATTGTGTCCTTGATGTGAATGCAATCTCCATTTTCTGTCTTTCATTATCAATCCAGTGATCCGCCAAAGGTCTAATGTCCACTGAATGCTGATGACAGGCTGGGCGGTGGTAGGAAGAGTCATTGCCGAAACAGATGCACCTTAAGACATCTAGAGATGCAGGATGTATTTTAGGTTTACGTTTTAAAACCAAAGGAAACGAGCACATGAAATTTCTGCTGAATTCTACACGCTTTATTTAAAAAAGACACGCATGGTATATGTTGTGTCAACTGTGGCATTGCCGTTGGTTTAGTTTTGCATCTTAACGATAAAAAAATATACTTTTGGTGCTTGTTTAATTAAAAAATTTAATATTGAGTAATGTTTCATTTCTAAATATCTTTAAAAATTAAATTACAATTCGTTGACTTCATTTCATCGGTCATATACTGTGACTGTAAAAGAGACAAAGATTATTTCGGAAGTTTCTGAAACATTTCTTCATTCATCCAGTCTTGGAAATGGGTTGTTGGAATTACTTACATTTCTCATGTATACCGGTTAGACATGACTCAATAAAGAAGCATAATTTTCTTGACATTTGCTGAAAAGTAATTTTAAAACGACTTAATTTTATCACATGGAACTGATTTGCATTATTAAATTAAGTGATTCCAACAACCCTTATTATTTAGCGTGCAGAGCGTCTGAAAACACATTAAAACAATGCAAAGGTTTTTATTTACAAGGTTGAATCCTGTACATTACCAACATTCACCAGTATATTTCTGTAACCACAAGCTTCACCACACGTTTCCACCCATAAAAGAGTGCCTTCAACCGGTCAACAGCGATTTATCCCAAGTTTACTTTTATAATAGCCATATGTGTGCGGACAAAATCTTCAAGACCCATTGAGTGTGTTCACAATGCTCCAGGTGTGAAAATACACTTAACCAAGCACTGCTGGCAATGAGAGACTACCGGATCTCCACGGTTATTATTATTATTTGACCAGCTGGAGAAAACTGCTTCTGTTTGTGGGCAGCTATCTGCAACCTGCAGTTCCCAAAGCCAACAAAAACCCATGAACATTATTACTGACCGCCCAAATATATGGCAAAAGAGCATATAATGACAGTATGTGCAGAAAAATTGTGTTACAGTTCATTGTTATTCGTCCAGTCGGAAAAAACTCTTTATTCGTATGCCAGAGGGTTTGAAAGCTTGTGTTTTTAATATCTGAAAAAGCAAAGTAGCGAGACAGCACGAAATCAAAGGTAGAAATCTGTTTTTCAGGTCGTCTTTGAAACTCCGGAGAGCATGAAATATCAGAAACATCTGTGAGCTTGAATATTTAGATGGAGTTTATTGCCGGGCCTTTAAGCGATAGAGAATTTTCTTGCACCGCCTTGCAGATTTTAGTTCCTCCAAAGTTACGATAGCATATCCCAAAAACTAAATTATGTTCATATCTAAACCGCTAACTAGTGAATTGTTAAATGTGTGCATGAGATAAAAAATATATCTCAGAAAGTGTCATTTGACAGCACAATTGCATTGCTAGACAGACTCCCCCAATAATTCTACTTTGTAAGAGTGTTTTATGCGGAAATGAAATAACGTTTGAGAGAAAATGAAAAAGTTGCTAAACTAATTCAGTTTTGATGAGTAAACACGGCGTGAAATCCAATCGTTGTTTTTGCAAATAGTGTGATAAAATACGTTCGAGAAATACACTACAAGACAAGATTTATATTTGGTCTTCTTCAGTGAATTTTCAGAAATGTTTTCTTGTCATTTTCTCAGGCAGCTTCTTAAGGAATTCTTCTTTTAAGAAATTTAAAGGAATCTGCATCTATACGGCGTTCTTATTGGCTGTTCTTTCAGCAATATTCAGTGTAAGTCATCTATGTGAATTAAAATAATAATAATCAAATAAAATATATTATATTATATTATATATATTATATGCATTATATTATATTATATATATTATATGTATTATATTATATTATATTTTATTATATTATATGTATATATATGTTTTTCTTGTTTAAATAATGACAAACATCTTCCGCGGATATCGACATTTTGTAATATCCATTAGAGTAACATGTAAAAAATATCATAAGATGGAAAGTGTCTTTATGTGTTGAACAATAGGTTCCAGCGGCTGGAGTTTTCTTTCTGGCTGCGTTTGAGAGTTTTTCTAATTGCAGTTTTAATGTCATTAAAACTATACACTTTGAACCAAAAATGATATAATAATTTATTCCTATAATGCCCAAACCTGTGTTTGACAGAGTAAAGATCCACTATGTGTCACAAAGAGAAATGTTTCAGTGATGTTTTGTCCATGCAACGGAAGTCAATTGGGGCCCTTTTTATTTGGCTACCGATATTCTTCTAAATACCTTCTTCGTAATGAGGTTCGTAATACAGAATGCCTTTAAGAATTGTTACCGGAATTCAAATGAAAGCAGAATCATCACAATTTCGTCATTTCTCGTGGCTTAATGCCAGCTGTGCTTTTTCAATCCCGATGAGGACTGAACCACAAGCCGTCAGCATCATATTCATAATCAAAGCACTTAACCTGGAAGAACTTTCCAGGACAGGGCTCAACCTGTAATAAGTCAGCCACACTTCAGATAAATGCATCTGCGAAATGACCGCTTACTTTTAAGTGTAATGGGTGCTTAAAGTGGGCTCTCATCAATACATGTCCGAGAAGCATTAAATGTGAACAGAATTTAATAACCGACATTAAAAAGCTGTAGACTTATTGACCGAATTCTTATTACAGTAGAGTATGTGTTAAAAAGAGCATTAATGGGACACTTTCAATATTGTGAGGTTATTCCTAAGGTTATCAATGTAATGGTTATCCCTAAACCTGATGCTTCAGGTCACCGTTCTCAGCTTTATAAAAATGTTTTGGATTTGAATAAATCTTAAGACAAAACAGCCAACGAGAGCGCATGATAGATGGTGACTCCTTTAAAATTCTTTAAGAAGCATCTCAGGATGCGATCTCAAGAAGCTGCTTGAGAAGACGACAAGACATTTCTGCAAACTCACAGAAGATGATCAAATATAACACGTTCAATGTTTTAGTTGTAACTTAACTCCCATGTGTTTCATTGAAGAATTTTAATGAGTTTATCATAATTATTCTAAAAGTATAAAAGTGACATTTCAATGACTTCATCTGAATGTATGGTACCGGTCAAAGGCCGTTTAGTTTGAAAGAATATCGGCAGATTGACATCAATTTATCTTTACACTGACTCACTCAGGATTATTGTTCTTGAAAATGATGAATATGACTTCTGGAGAAATGCATTTTACCATGTTTACCTTCTCTAACCCATGTGACATTCATTTCAAAGGTTTTAATTAAAACTGCCTCTGTTTAGAGGAAACGATGCGATAGATTTACTGGTGGCAGCAGAAAATCCATGAGGAGACAGACGGTTGACATTAGCAAAGAAATGTTAAATTGCTGTTTCCTTTCATAGATGAGAGGGCTTGTGTTTATCTCTTACAGGAAATTAATAAAGAAGCTGGTGTTGAACACATTAAAAAACATTCAAGATACAATATTTAAAACAATTATTTGTGAAAAACCTCTGTATCTCTACTTTCTTCTGCAGAACACAAAAGCAAAGATTATGAAGAAAGACAGAAACGGTAAGATGGTTCCCCTTCAATTCTTTGCAGAACATGCATGCCGTTACTGTTTGTCCAACAACGTTCTTCAAAATATCTTCATTCTTCATTCAACATGTGTGATATAATTTAATTGTAGAACAGAAAATAAGATATTTTGAGGAAAGATGAATAACTGAATCATTGGGGTCGCCGTTTACTTCTACTGCAGAACAAAAATCAAGATATTAAAAAAGTTGATAACTGAACTGTAGTGGAACCCATTGACTTCTTTTGTCGAACACAGAAGAAGATATTTCAAAGAACTGGTAAATAAACACTAGTCGCTCCGATTCACTTTAAGTGTACGGACACAAATCCTATGCAATCAAATGGATGCCGTTGCTGTGTGGTTAACAACATTCTTCAAAATATCTTTTTTGATTTCAAACATGTTTGATTTACTGTCTTTTGCAGAAATTAAGATATTTTGAGGAAAGCTGAATAACTAAACAGTAGTGGTCCACATTCACTTCTGCAGAACACAAAAGAAGATATTTTGAAGAAAGTTGAAAACTGTTATCGTGGGGACACAAAACCAGTGTAATTATATGGATGCAGATGCAGTTTGGCTAACATCATTCTTCAAAATATCATCTTTCTAGTCCTTTCAGACTGAAAAACTTTATTCTTTAGACACAAAGTTTGGGAAATATTTTGAAGAACTGGAAACCAAACAGTATTGGTCCCAATTTACTTTTTCGCAGAACACAGAATTAGATATTTTGAAGAATGTTGATAACTTAAACAGTAGTGGCACCCTTTCAATTCTGTTGTATGGACACAAAAGCAGTGCACGTAAATGGGTGTCGCTGGAGTTCGGTTGACGAAACAATATTTCTTCAAAATATCTTCTTTGGTTTTTCGCAGCAGAATAACATAAAGCTTATTTTCCCAAATGAAAGCAGTTTTAATTTGGGAAAATAAAATTTACAAGTGATTATATCTTAGATAGTCTGAACTTCCTTTTACATAAAGGTAGTAGAATATAAATGCATCTCACAAAGCCTGTCCTGGTGAATAAATATAATGATGCATTAGTATAAAAAGCATCAGTCTTTCTTTCATTCAGCCTGGATTATAGTCCTGGAGCCCGGGTCAGTGCCCTGTGAATGTTTAAAGCCCGTTATCGTCTCCTCTGCCTCAATCTTTCCTTTTCTCTGTTTCTCTTCATACCCTCAGACGACTGTTGAGGTGGCCAGCGCCACTAGACAGCGTCCTCTAATTAGCTACTATTTGAGTGCTGACATTTTCCCCCGCTGCTGGGATAAAGTGAATGAGTCAGATATCTGTGCGGCTCGGGGGCACGGGGAGAGATAGACAGGAGATGGGGTTTACCTAACGGGCCGACTTTAAAATAAACCATTTTAATATCAGCGCTCGGTGCTGTCTCCGGCTTGTTGGGGATATGATATGAACGCCCATGCGGGCGGACTACATTAACACATCTGTACCTGACTCGAAGCGAGCGTTGCAGCCGCAATACCAGCGAGGATTAAGCACTCTTAATCATTTTAATTGGATCAGCGGGCTGTATAAAATGATTAAATTAATGGGTGCTTTATCTCAATACACTTATGTTTGGGTCTGTCTAGAATACACGCATGAATAGTCATTAGAACTGCAGGTGAATAATAGAAATCACAATTAACATTCTGCTATGATCTGTAAGCGAGGGTCACTACTACCTTTGCAAGGAAAAATGAAATATTTCTAAATTTACTTTTATTGTGTGCTGTGTTGATACCGCTTTATCAAAATAGGAAAATAATAGGTCAATAAACTGGTTAATAAATGTTGATAATTTTGTGCAAATAGATAATCTGCTTTATTAAATACATAACATACAAATATACTTAAATATATCTATGTACATTTTGATAAATGTTTCACGTGGCTAAATAAATATACCTACTTAAACAAACTTAATAACATCTTTTTAAAATATTGTTGTTTTTTTAGTATAAAATATGAAACTGATTGATCATAAATAAACCAGTCAATTACAAACAATTTACATGTAATAAAAAATAAATATTTATTTAACAAATATACAGTATATTTGTCATGTATACCAATGTTTTTTTTATTCTAAAATAAATATTTTCAGTTAATCAGATTTACATAATTCTTTACTTACATATACGCAACATTTTACACTGTGTATTTACTTAATCTCAAAGCTTTTACATTTACAAACTTTTTAAGTAAATCGTTTCAGGTAGAAGCACTGTACATTTAACAGTTTATTTTAATATGTATATTTTTTAACAAAGAGGAGGGGTGCAGATGAGCTTTTCTTATTGTTTTTGGGGAACCCTACCCCTATGTAGCTTGAGAAATTCTCATCTAGATTCATGCCTATATTTTCTGGTCCAAGTATCACAACCATACAACCATGCAAAATATTTCTGAATTAAATATTTTCTTTTCCGTTTTGTTACATTAATATTAGTTTACTTAACAATGGTTGAATTAATATATTGTTTAGTGTCTGAAAATTAAAAAAATACCAGAATCAATATAAAATATGAAAAAATGGTTGAATAATATGTAACATAACAAATGTCAATAAAATGGTTAATGTTTTGTAAATAATTTTATTCTTTTTAAACTAATGCATTGATGCCTTTGTAATGTTAAAAAACAATATTAAACACTGTAGCGCATATAGTATTAAACCCTGAGCGGAGGTTACACTTCTACAGTATTAGCAAAAAAAACGAAAAATCATATGTAGGATTCAAAGAAAATAACCTGTAATCCACAACTCCACAATTTATACTTACTATAGCAACACCCTATATTTACATTTATAACACTGCTGAGCCCAGAGGAAATTCCCTGGAAACAACCACATGCCCTAGCAACCAACCCCCTAGCAACCTATCATCATTGCTACTTACATCTTCTAAAAAAAAAGTTTTTAGCTTGACCTTTGACCTAGTTATTCAATCAATGTGACATTTTCATGGAAATATTTCTTGATCAATCATTCTTTTCAGTAATCAGTGGAAACTATCAACGCAGCGACAAATGTGAACATACCAATTAGGTACATAATTGTTTCTAATTTGCATCATCTGGTTTGATTTTTAACCCCATTTATATCATTCTGAGAAAGCGTACACACTACGATCATCACGTTTCTTGGTTCTCCAAATATGACATGAAGCACCAAAAACCCAGTGCATTTGAATACTATCCGTACACAATCCTTCCACATCAATCTTTCTGACACCCAAACTCTAAACCATTCCTCAGTTTGTCCATTGTGCGCCTAATATTCGTTAACTACCTTGTCACATTAGCATCAATGTACACTCGAAGTTCGAAGCACTAATGGTTTCTGGAAAGACGCCCTTGAATGTCAACATGGTTTCCACCCCTAAACCTTCCGGCTCACAACGGCAGGCAGTCCAAAAACATTATTCATGAAAAGAGGATGGCTTGTGTGTGCAAAACAAGTCTAAGTGAATGTGACAGAATCGCAGTTAATCTCATGATTATGATTATAGGAGCTCAGCTGTAGATCTGGGAGGCGGATGGGATGCGGGCAGCAGAGATGTCAACATCAGGGGACACGGTGTGTAGTGGATGAATGGTATTCACAAACCCAGAACAACGTTTTGTTGTCCAACAAAGGGCTTGGATTTGCATTCACTTGATGAATCTCATTTTTTAAGAGTGCTATTCAAGACTTGAAGAAGTTTAGTTGAACACTACAGCTGCTGAGCATCCGTTTCAAGTTAAACGGCCTCATAACTTACTTAAGAAAATCGAAGAATCTTTTTAAGAAAGTAGAAAAACTCAAAGTGTCAGGACAAAAGATACAAATTGTTTAAAAGTGAAGACTCACCGGATTTATCCCCGAACGTCACATGCTTGTATTATTCGGCCATGCTCGCAAACCGGTTAAATCAGACTATTGATTACAAAAATATTTAATATTTTCATTTCATTTGGGTGAATTCTAATAAAAATATTTTAATTGAGCAGATTTTTTTTTCACGTGAACAAAACGATTGTAAGCAGTATATGAAAATTTTTTTAAGCATTATATTAAATCATTGTTTTAGCTTTAAACGTTTCAACAGTGTACGAACTTTTCGTTCCGACCAAATTCTGTTTGATGGTGACGCCATTACTCTGTAAAAAATATTCCTGTCCCTTAGTTAATACCACAAAAATATAAATTGCTACATTAACTTTATGAAATCTTTTTAATTAATTGAATCGATTTGTCTTATATGTATAAATATTTAAGTATATGTAATAAATAGAAATAGTCATTTAACAAATATATATTTGCTATATATAGCCATATGTTAAGTGAGTTCTAACTGAAAATATTTGAGTAAATAAGATTTACTAATTTTACTTACATTTATAAATGGTTTTGTGTAATTTGTTTCATAAAAAATCATGGCAAGTTCAATATTCAATACCTGACTCTTCAAAGTCCAGAATTATTCATGAAGGATGACATCCTCCTTAAAAGTTCTTCCTTACTCGTAGCTCTCAAGATGACCCCTTAATTAACAATTTAGTCATAACAATGGTCTCCAAATATTAAAGAATATTAAATGAAGTTTTAAGATACATATAAATACCAAATGATAATAAAACCAGCTGCCTTATTTGCTCCAATTCTAATTCTTTTGTGTGTGTGGACGGCAACACTCCAAAGATGAGCCAATAGAAATCCACAGTTACTTCATTATGAAATGACATCGGAAAGCAATTAAACAGTCAATGTTGAATTGAAACAGAGATAATGGATAAATGAATTGAGTTCACTGAATCCCTTTTGTTTCAATTAAATGTAACAGAAATCAACCCACTGAGATCTTCATCAGGGAGTTTGCATTGAATAAAGGCCCTTCAGAAGATCCTCGATGCCATTGTTTGCCGGCCTTTCATGTTCGTTCGGCCTCAGAGTAAATGACAGCGACCGCTTCTTTATTATGAGCCCGGTGAACTGAGCTTTTGTTTATTTTCCTCTCTGAAAGACGGACAGATGCAGGTGCGAAGCCCATTAGCTGTCTGCTCCAGCGTGCCGGGATTTTTCACGGGTTTTAAAGAAAGAGATGTGATCGGTAGAGGGTCATCGCATCATTACGTCTCATCCCTTCCTCTAAAATCTCTCCATCCCCGAGGGCATCAGCGGCACATCGAGCGAGAGAGAGCATCAGAGAAATCAAAATGACACTGTTCAGAACGCCCGAGTCTCTCTTGTTCTTTAAAGCAGGTGCGGAACCTGATTCCCCTTCTTCTCACTTTTTTCCGAAGCTGTTACTCAAATTTGTGGAGGACGTCCTCTGGGGTACGAACACTGAAACTAAATGAATGAAATTGTGTCAAGAGAAGTGAAAGCGTGATGTGTAAGATTATAAAAATAAGTGAAGCAGGTAACACCGAGTATGAAAGTTCGCGGCTTAATAAAAAAACTCAACTGGTGCGCTGCCCGCGAGCCATCATCTCTACGTAACAAATTACGCCTGGACCGCTGCTTTGACTCGATAGCTTTTGATCACGCTCTCGGTCAAAACCAACATCCAAAAGTGAGAAGAGGTCGCTGCTATTTCTGACAAAGCATCATGGGAATAAAATCCCCACATCTGAATACATATTAAATGTATTTGCAATCATCATCTATTGCACTTTCTTACTTTTCTTTCACGTGGCTGGTCACATTCAGAGATTGCGTTTAGCCTTTAGGACACAATATTGTTTTCAGTTCGACCTTCTATTTCCAGTGTGATGAGTGAACCTGAAGTAATATCGTCCAGGATTTTTCTTCGTGATTCTTTATTTAATCATACCACGCAAACATTCTTGTAAATAACCGTTTTATCTGCAAAATGATAATGATGCAACGCAATGAAATCAGTAAGCACCGTATTATATTAAAACAACGTGTCGTGTTACACTAAGTGTGAAAAGTTTTTGTGAAAATCTTTTGACCCGAAGGTGTATATCTAATTGTCTGAAGTGAGTTTAATAGAAAAAATATAATTAAGCAAAAATACACGGTTTCATCGTGACAAATCTTACATTGTATTTTGTAAATATGTTGGAAATAAATTATTCCAACTGAATATTGAAGAAAGAACAGCCCATTAAAGAGCACAGAATAGACGGAGACTCCTTTGAAATTCTTAAAACATCTTCTCAAGGTGACCTCAAGCTGCTTGGGGAAATGACCAAAAAATCTTCTCTGAAAATTCAATGAAGATGATCAAATATAATTTGTTTCATTTAGTTTTTATGTGATAACACAATACACACAGTGACCTTTTTATTTCATGATAAGTCTATCACTATTCTACAAAACTGAAAAACTTTTGATTGAAAGTGTACTTCATTTTTTATAACTTTGCGATTGAATTATATTCAGAAATTCTTATAATAAAAAACACTGCATCAACATCTATTAACGTGTTTACGGTTCTTTTTTTCGGCTTGCATTTTTAGAACTGAAAGCATGTAATGATGAGGATGGCTCTTATTGTTAATAATAAACAATGTCCTTGTTGTAATGACTAAGCCGTCTGTCATCCGTCTCCTGAGTTACAGTGTAAGGAGCGAAACCCGTCTTATTTCAGCCATCAATTTTAAGGCTTAGCGAGTCCCATCAGAATTACACAAAATAACAAGTTGTGTGTATATAGAAAGAAAGAAGGAGCAAAACTAACAACCAGCATAGCATAAGTAACATTATAGTATAGGACATTATAGTATTCGGCTTCCTGAGAACACAACTAATTGGTCACCACGCCTTAACATTGCCTTACCGTAGAAACTATAATTGAAACAGAGTACGATTTCAGAAATGTAAAGGTATATTCTATACTAAAACAGGCTACATGAAAGTTTTTTTCTACTATGCAGAATATAAATGACTTTTAAACGAATAAGCGAGGCTTTGCGCGGCAGTGACCCGTGCTAAATATAAGGACACCGCTTTAATGCTTCTGTGCCCAAGAAGTATTAATGAATCATATTTAATAATCGTTCAGTCGAAGCCTTGAAACAATGTAATGTTCTCTTTGTTCCTCTAATATTCTTCTGCAGAATGTTGTTACGGTTGCTGTACTGATTGTTGCATACAAATCTATAAATATGTACATTTACATCTAGTAGGTGATTTTATTTAAAGTGATGAGGATGTAATCTACCCATGAATGGTTTTGGGACTTACTTTGCATTTGTATTTTTCCACAATTTAGAACTATAAACGTATTCAAAGCATGAAATAAAAAATATAATAAACCAGGTTCGATCATCTTCAGTGAATTTGCAGAAATGGTTTCTTGTCATTTACTCAAGCAGCTTCTTAAGGTCTGAGATGCTTTATGAAGATTTATAAAGGACTCTCCATCTATACTGCGCTCGTATTGGCTTGTTAATCTTCAACATTCAATTAAAGTTCATCTTAAAAAGTGTCTCAAAGCTTTTCACTGGTACGGTATCTATTATTATTTTTCATGGGGATTGATATTAAAGCCAAAAATCTACAAACTTGCTCCAATTTGTTTTTGGTTTTGACATTCTTTTCTGACGATTTCATGGTGGCATCTGTCAAGCCCATGCCACCCCTGCCCTGTGGCATGGGTCTTTGGCCATAATCGTGATGAATTTATTCAGACATCTGTTGTAGTTTGGCAATCTGAAGCAGGACATTTGAACTCTAATACCTATATTCCTAAAGGATGTTCATGACACAAGCCCAGCAAACATTTAGACATCCCCTAATCCGCGGAGGCTGGTTCTGAGGGCTTCATTATCTCAACCCCACTCATCTATAGTTCAGCATTGGCAGGCATGAGGGGGTCGTGTGCTGGCATATGAAAGACTGAATTTCGACATAAATTATTTTCTGGCTGCAATGCCTGCGGCGCTGTATGCACAACGTGATTCTGTTGTCGCCCGCTCTGAGACGAATCCCTGGGGAAAGGACACTGCGTCCTGTCTGTATATGTGCACAGCGATGACAAGTTGTACGTGAGATCAACTAAATTGTGGGAATATCCATGTCCCAAGATGGATGATAACTGACTTGAGAGATTTATATATATGGAAATTTGGGGTCGATTTATAAATATGACATAAAGCCAGAAGGCCAAAATATGAATGATTATATAAACTAGGCATCACCATTCAACAGTCCTGACATCGATTGACAAAGCTCTACAGATTTTTTCTAATTTCAGTAATATTTATTCCGAGACACAGCATATGTTGGGATGCTCATCTGTTACTATAACTAAATTGAAAATACTACTAACACAAATGTGTTGTTTAGCAAAAATTTCTATATTGCAATAGAGAATTGTGACATATGAGAATGTCACGTTATCGTTTTTTTGTAGATGCCACAGTTCGGCCCGGCTATTTTTCTCCTCACACTTTTTTTAAAGTAGGTTTTGGCACACACCTTTATAGTGGGATCGCAACCCACTTTAAAACTAGAAATAAAAAGAAGTCAAGATTGTGTAATAAATATTTGTAGTAAAACCCATCAGATGTAGTTTAAAGGATTGGTACTCATGCAGTATGAAAATGTCAATAATTTCAATAATTTGACTCATCAAGTTTTTCAATAACCCTAGGTCATCCGTTTCTCGTCAGAACATAAAATACGTTTTTTTGAGGAGCTTTCTAACTCTATAAATGGAAACCAACCAAACACTGAAAGTGAGTTACAACACGGTTAAAATATTCTATGCGACTGGCCTCTTGCATTCAGTGTTATTACTAAAACATATGTATTGTTAGTACATGCGATTTTGTATGGCTTGGTAAATATCACAAAAATAAACAGTTATATTAAGTTAATACAAACTTTTTTAGGTGCAAAATGAAAAGTAATTGATTGAAAATGTAGCAGTTAATTTCTCTTGAATTTACATTATTCAGAATCATTATTTAACGAATATATATTTGTAATATACACCTAATATTATTGGTGGGTTGGAATATAAATACTGAGTTAATTAGATTAACTTGTTAATTTGACTTACAAAATGTAATCCGTATATGTAATTTTTGTTTAAAAACACAGGTAAACCTGTACTGTGTATATCTATAATGTGCACATATTCTTGTTTTCACATTAAGGAATTAGCATAACAACTTAAGTAAACCGATTTGCACGCCAATGCCGATAATGTGTATAACTATGCTATTAGAATGTTCCGTGCATTCTAAGTTGGCACTATAATTTCCAATTTAATGTTTGCCATTGCCCTGGCCGTCATGTCTTATCAGCGTAATATATTTATAAGGGTCTGCTACGGATTTCTTGATGGCGAAACTAACATTGCTTCAGTGACAATGTCTGCCATATTGAGAGCTCAGGGGCCAATTACCAATTCATTGCTTCAGTAAAAGGCCGGTGGATCGATAGATCTTGTTCGCTGATCTCGCCCCAGACACCCGTTCTGTCTGAAGCAACGGCCATCGGACTCCATCAATGGTTTGAATGGTCCCGTTTCCCATTTTTAGGCCGAAAATGGACATTCATGAGTGTTGCATGCATCCTTTGTAACACAGATGGTTCTGCTTATCTCATCCAACAAACACTTAAGTTCATTGTAGAGAAGCACTTTTGGCCAACTGTAGAATTGGCTTTACATGGTCCTCATCATTTGCTGCATGAGAACGTTTATAGACAAGCCCAGAGATGTCTCTGAAATCAGAGCAGCGGTGAGGACCACTAAACGTATCGAGTTGTTAGTTCTGCATCCAGAGCATCTATAGGATCACCTCATGTGTTTCCCAGCATCATTTGTGCAGACTCAGTTCTTACACTCATCCCTGGGTATTCCAACTATTAGACGATGAACATTGTTGGCTGTCGACCTTTAAAGTTCAAAGGCTACACTTTCTAGAGTTCAGAACTGACATGCTCTCAGTGGATTTAAGTGCGCAGTGCATTAGGTTATGTGCAAATAAAAGTTATTGGCCATAACACCTGAGTTATTGTAACAGTTATTGTGACCTTTGTAACAAGAGGTTCTTGCCAGCAGATTATTAAAATTATAAATTATAAAACCACCAAAATCCTTTATTGCTGCAGCCTCTACACCATTTAAGCATTTTAAAGTTACGTCACCACCGTGAAAGACCCGCCAATGAATTAATTCGGACAGTTGTAAAATGTGACATGACCTCACTGAAGTTGGCGCTTAGAGCTTTCTTTCAGAAATGCGAGGTGCATCACGTTAAAAAAATAACTTTCATGCATTTATAATTCCACACGTTAGAATAATAATTATAACCTCATCTAAATAAAAAAACATATTATATCTAACTATCATTGACATATTTTCAAGCGGCTTCTTAATGGTCTCACCTTGAGATGCTTTATGAAGAATTTTTTTGGCTCTCTTATTGGCTGTTGTTTCTTCAAAATTCTTTCATCCATTTTAAAAATATTTTTATAAAATGACATACTTTTTGTCACGAGAATGATCATGTTTATGTTTGCTTAGGTATATTAAACTAACATCTAAAATGCCGGCATTCACATTTTAAAATAATGACACTTCCCTCAAGTGTGTCAAAATGTTGGACTGGTAGCTATTTCAGTCTCTTCTTTATTCATACTTAAAAGCCAAAAACAATCATCATCCCCATTTTGAGACCACTGAGGGCTGAGGATGTGGAGCTCAGACCTTCTTGGAATTTGCAATAAGTGCCCATTGGTATTTCCTCTGAATGTTTTCCTGAACCCTGCTCCAGCAACTCAATATAGCCCAACTCAGCAATGTAAATAATCTTAAAAGCAATTAGTTTCAATGGATTAGATAAACAACGCTCATAACCGTTCGAACGAGGCTTTGTGGGGATCTACAGCGGCTCATGACTAATACAGCCATCCAGCATCCGATCAAAGCACTTCCATCTCAACAGTATGCATTCTCCTGTTGACTCAAGAACCCTACAGTCTCCATGATTTAACTCTGCCGTACACATGCCGTTAGTACACCATATCGACATCTTATGAATCCATGACTTTATTCATATATTTACTTATGTACTGTAAAAAGTTCAAATTAAATTTTTAGGCCAATACTTTTAACAGTGCTTGAACTCACACTCTTGTGGGTCTAACCAGTAACAAGTGACCCTCGGTCCAAAACCAGGTTTATAAAACGCAAAGAGAAATCCGCCAATTGTGACACCAACAGATTGTATGACAAAACAAGCCATCTATTCTCCGCGCAACACGCTGATGAAACACGACATTTTAATTCACTGGAGGTCACTATGAACACTTTACAACTGTACACTGGAAACGTCTTTAAAGTCCACGTGTCTCTTTCTATCAAATCTTGTTCACAAAGATGACTCACCAGCATAGGTCAAAAATATAACCATAAAGCATGAAAAACAAGCAAAGGTCTATGATAAAATAAATATACTTTGAAGAAGTGACTATCATTTATGTTCGCTTTCCTCAAACTATATTTAGGCTTTGCGCCAACGCCAATTCATCATCAAAATGACATCAGAAAAAACAGCTTTATTATAGACCGACATGAATAATGTTTTTTACTTTTCAAAATAAAACAAAAAGTTATGTTTGCAGACGAACTTAGTTCTTTACTCAAATTTTTTTTTTTTATGAAAACAATTATTCAAAAGATTTAACATGCAGTTTATTCCATTCTACTTTAAGCAGTTGTGTCTTATGTGATTTTACACATTACATTTGATTCTGAGTATTCAATCCCCGGGGTTCGAACCCATAAGCATGACAGGAAAGCTGCAGAGAAGCTATATTTTGTATATTTCGTTTTAAAACCATGAATGCAGAAAATGTCTTTATAATTATCTATTCAGTGACCATGGTGTTTACAGGCCATGTCATGGATTAAAGATGGAAATTCTCTGGATTTGAACGTGCGACTGCATAACCTCTCTAAATTGACTTCAATCCCCCTATGTGTTCGATCCAAAAATACTGCTTTAACTAAACCGTTTCTTTTCATTCGGTTTAATGGGAGGAACGTGCAATTTGCTTTAGCCAAACTGCACATAACATGTTAAAAATGGAAACAATGATTTGCAATTACTTTCATGTAAAAATGCACTTGTTCGCCATTTGTTTTCTCTTTTCTTGTCTATTAAACTACTTTCAGACATTGAGTCGTACACCTTTAGATAATAACGAGAAACATCACTGAAGTGTCACAAAACTGTTTAATGGTGTTGTGTGTGTCTTGAATGATGATCACTTATATGTAAATACTTCAAGTGAAAAATGTGAATCTGGAGAAAAGAGAACAGGGCATCTTATAATACACTACTGGTCAAAAGTTTTGAGAAACTTATTCACTTATAACATTTATTGTTGAGCTCTTATTGGCTGTCCTTTCCGCCATATTTAGTCAAAGTCATCCATTTCAAACCAGTTTTTTTTTAAATAAGATGTAAGATTTGTCACAAACAACATGGGCTATTACGTAAAAATGTCAGACTTACCATGAATATATCGAGGTTATACCAAAAGTTTTCAGTATACTTATGGCACAACATTTTCTTGATTAAATACCCATGTGAGGTCTTTGTTTAAATTTTAAAGCAATATTTTTATTTAAGGATTGTCACATCCATAACGCTACATTTTGCTCTTAAACAGACACATGCATATTAAAATATAGTAATTATTTTATTATAAAGAGCTATACGTTGGCCATTTGTTAATTATTTTTGATTTTGGTTTGTGCATTTCATTTACATGAAAGTTGTCAGAAGTTGTCTCCCAAAAACGGTGTCGTTTTTTGTCACGTTCATAACGCAGGTTTATTTCCCTTTATTAAAATAGAAAACTTAGACTGATATTTTTCGGATGTTTAAACACTTTCAACAAGTGTTTTGTATAGTATAAACAGTTGGTTCGGTTTACTGGTGTCAATTAAACGCTCAGATCGTTTTTATGTCACGTACATAACGCAAAATGTCACACCGCTGGAATCGCCCGCGTGTATGTGTGCTAATTTACATTCTTGTCTGTTAAACTAGTTTCAGACATTTAGTCTAGTAGATAATAAAGAGAAACAATTCACTCAAGTGTCACAAAACTTTTTAATGGTGTTGTATGTGTTTTGAATGATGGTCCCTTATAGAATATTCAAACTTGTCATCACAAGAAGTGATTACAAATCAAAAAGTTTTTGTTATGTTAATGTATTTTAGTTCATGCGTTTTAATATTTAACTTTATCGCCCTTGTTGTGTCATGAAAAACAATGGTCAGGAATTTCCACCATTGTAAAGAAAAGAGGAGTGTTGACATTGTTTGAAAAATGTCTTCCATGGGGTTCTGTCTTTATTGGTGTTTTGTTGAGCACTGGTGTGAAAGCTGTTCCAGGATACACATCCTTTATTATTGGGCTTGTTGTGGGCTTGCTTTGAAAGACAAACCATAAAATAACATTCGATGGAACAGAAGTGTGTCAGCAAAGGAAAAGAATGTGTTTGTATTCTTCGCAAGTGAATGCATATAAAGTATGACTACTTTTATAAGAAGATGGACATGACCAGGGCTGGATTTCAGGCAAAACAGGCCAGACTGCGGATGCCAAATGCAATCGCTAATAAAAGGAATAATTCAATGAGCTATTGTATTATTTTAGGTATTATGATTTTGCAGTTCAAGAGCTTTGTACAGTCAGAGTCAAATGTGGATTCGACAGCACAACTTCACACATTTGGCAACTTTGTAAATGGATATAAAATCACTGATGAGTTCAGGCAACATGATAGATTCCTGATACTTTGCGGGTGACGTGTTTGTAGGGCTGGTAAAACCAAGAAATGAGATTTCAACCTGTGTCCTGGATTTGATCAGGTGATTTACCTTTGGAAAAACCTTGGAAAATATACAGTTAAATACAATGCAATACATAAAGCATATTTCTTGTAGTGTTGCCGAGTGCTGTAATTTTACCAATATATGTTTTATTTAAGCCAAACTCATGTTATAGCACTTATATGATAATATAAAAAATTATAAAGTATTACCAATTTGAATAGAATAAAGAATTTGAATGACTGAATTGAATTGAATTGAATCATTTATCAGTAAAATTTTCCTTGCGGGCCTTTAAATATATTTGTTAAACTTTAATACAATTAAAAAAACTATTTTAATTGAGTTTTTAATAATATAAAAACAATTTACAAGAAACAATTTACATAAAAATTTGTAAATTTAAAAGCTTTGAAATTAAGTAAACATTTATATTGGTTATTGCCTGAAATATATTTATTAGATTCACAAAATATATATTTAAATTAAATCAATATTTTTTCATAATATTAACTTACAAATTCTTGATACATTTTACAGAAATTAACTGTTGACTGTTTACTATTTATTACTATTTATTGTAACATTTTCCACCGAAAAAAATGTATTAATGTTTTTAATAGATTCTCTTATGTTAATATAACTTTATATATATATATAAATATATGTATAATTACTCTTTACAGAGTGTCCCAGAATATCATATTCTGCCTTCTTTCTTTTGGAGTGGTAAGAAAATATCTTAGAGTTTTCAGAAAAGTCATTTAATGTCATTTAAAATGTTAAATAGATGTTAAAAAAACCCGCAGAAGTCAAGATGGCAGAAGATGTCCCAGATAACCCGAATTCACCCTGTATAAAATGTATTAATATATTGACAGTTAAAAACACAAAGGTTCTTATAACACAAAGGCTCGAGATGAATAAGAAAAATTATTAAAACTCCATATTACCGTATTCTTGAGCTAACTCTACTTTACTTAACTTGTACTTATGTTAAAGTAAGGTCTTGGCTGATTATAAATAATGTCTTGAGAAAAGCGAAAGAAACACTTCAACCAGTATAAGCCAAGCTGTATTTGGTGAATAGAAGATGAAAAGCAGTCTTTTAAACGCTTTGTGGGTAATTGTATTGCTCTGTTCTTTCTCCACTCTTCCCGCTCACCTGCGGTTTGTTTAGGCCTTTGAGGAAAATCTCAAGCGCAGCTCAGCAAGCGCTCATTATGAATTGTTTGGAGAGTCTCTGTTTTGAGTTCTTGTGAAGCTGTTGGTAGAAAAGTGCGACACGAGCGACTACATCGAGTGTCTGATTGAGCATTGATTCAGAACATCAAAGACACCCCGGCACGACCGTCATGTATTTACATGCGATGAGGGGCTTAGAGAGGGGCCGCTGCCGTCTCTTTCTGACTGTGTTTGTGTTTTATTCACGTCGCCGATAGGACAGAGTCCCAAGAGGAGGTAATTACTGTTCCGATCCTGCTGTTTGAATACAAAAAAGGGTTAAAGTACACTTCTCAAGTAAAACAGGGTAGTGTTTAGAACAAGACTCCACCCAATGGTGTAATAAATGTGACTTTTGGTTAAAGAAAATGAATAAAGTCAAAGATATGCAAAGTTGCTTTCAGTGAAATGTAAAATTATGGTCGTCCATTCTCCATTGGATTTAAAATAGATTGCTTTGACTAAAACTTGAATTAAGAATAGAGTGCAGAATAGACGGGGACTGTTTTATTGTATTTTTCTTTTTTTTTCGAACAATTCCCTTAGTCTCCTTTGATTTGTGTCATAAAGTTTTTTCTTTTTCCTCAATGTGGAAAAAAATTCATTGAAGTAAACGTTTAAAACTTTTGATCGGTAGCGTACAAAATGTCCCGAAAGTCCTTAAAATTGGATGACAATGTGCTTAACATTTTACTCAAAGGTACTAACACAATTCTCAATTTATGACAAGCAAGACTACTTTAGGCCGAACACATCGCGCTGATGTTACGCCTTCTCTTGTCCTTGTTTAATTTAATACAGTGACTGTTATTATGATGAATGGTTGACCGTATTATGATACCTCACACCTAACGAACATTAAAAATATCTTTTCCACAACCACTCTTAGAAAGTCATAAATAGTACATGCATTTTCTTTTAAGACTGCAAGCCGTGAGAAACTCTATTCCTCAAGAGATGGAAATAAATGCTGGTAATTGGGCCTATAACTTCTGCTATTACTCAGATGCAGAATTAAAGCGGGTGACTGTAGAGATAAGATACTCGTCCTGATGCTTATTGTGGGAAATACTGATACTGCAAATACCTTTCCTAGGCCGCTTATCAACCCAAATCCAACTGCAAATCCACAATTTGTCAAGTTAAGTGTACTTGAGTCAAATGTGTCTTATTGTTTTTAACAAAATAGATCTAAAGGTATACGACTGAAATTAGTGTAATAGACAAAAATTTAGTGAACAAACATTCACTTCATAAAATAAATCGTACATTTATTTAATAAAATGTTTTTGAAATAGATGTCTTTGACTGAATGCTGAAGATAGAAGTCCAGTATGAATGCAGAATGGACTCATTTAAAATTGTATTTAAAATATTGTAATAAGCTTCACAGGGACAAGAAAAATTTTTTTTAATTTTTTTTAAATGATAGTGAAAATGAGACTTCATTGAACACCATGAGATATATGTTTGATAATATTTTTAGTTATATAACATAATTCCCATTGTTCCGTTTGTTTATTTCCTAATTACAAGATTATTATGAGTGTTAAATATGGAAAAACGAATGCATACTGTATGTGTCAAAAACAGTTTTACCGGTTGTCTAGTTGTGCGTATGTGGCTACACTTGATGAAGTTAAACATCCATTAAACATAATGTACCTTGTACAACATCCTTACGCTTACTGCATTTAACATTCAAACATAAATACTGTATAGTCCCTTATGAAGGAACCTTTAAAGTAACACTTTGTACAAAACCAAAGGAAAACTTAGTTATAAAACTGACAAGGATCCTCAAGGATCCAATAGAAGAACAATGTATTGGTGAGGTGAAGACCAAAACAATCTTGTAGACTTTCTTTAAAAGTATGCCTGAGAAAAACTCACTGTGTCCAATTACTGCAGCTGAGGTGATACTGCCGGTGATGTTTGCAGACCGACAGTTCTTCTCTCACTGTTAATGGTGTGTAGTTCGGTAAGATTTCCCCCTATCTGACCTGCTTCAGTGTATATTCATTCAAAAAGTCTCCCGGGCTTGCTTTCCATCCCTTAAGTGTACCTTCAAACTAGAACAGGCCGCTGTTGTTTACCTGTTTCTGCCCAAACTTTCGTTCACATTCTAAGGACAATGCTGGGTTATTTAAACCCAATGTTGGGTAAAAACTGGACAAACCCAACTCTAAGGCATGCTGGTTACTTTTAACTCATCGGATCTCAAAGTGGGGGGCTCGTATGCCAGGGGGGGCACACGGGCACTGCATGGGGGGCATATCATCAGCAGGAAAAGAAAGGCAGGTCAGTCAAAATGTAGTTGAATGCAGAGAGTTGTTATTTAAAAAATCATTTATTTATTACTACGTGTTGTCAAATTATTTGTTAGTTTGAGGTGAGGTAGGGGTTCGGGGGGCTTGGTTATTTTATGGAGCAAGATTCTTTTGGAATTTTAAAGGGGGTCCAACCAAAAAACTTATAGAACCACTGTTTTAACCCAACTGTTGGGTTTGTCCATTTGGGTTGAAACAACCCAGCATATTTTATAGTGTTGAAACATATAAAGCTCCATATTCACAAAGTGACACATAAATACAAAATATTTGGTGTAAATGTCGGCCGAGTGGTCGCTAAGTTGCCGTCAGGGGTCTCCGATCGTAGATGTGCCTTTGGTAGAAACATTACTGAAAGTGATTTTCTTCCTTAGCAGGTGCGAGTAATGAGATGTGTCCTTCGACTTCGAGAGCGCACAAAGGACCCGGGTCACGCTGACCTGTGAATGACATCAGAGCCTGAGCCCGGGTGCCGAGGTCTCTGTTTAAGAGACGTGGAGATTTTTCCAAACCACCAATCCATCCCTGTGGATTCAGTCTTTATCAGGAACAAAGGGAGAGCAGCCGTGCCCGTAGAGTACAGAAAATCATGGGGTTGTGAAAAGAACTGGCTTCTGCATGTATAATAACAAGTGCATTAGCCTTTTTTGCCAGATCCTCAGTGGAAGTGGAATACCGCACACGGTGGGTGCCACATTTCCGTCCTTAAGAAAACTGCAGCTTTATAGACGGATTCAAAAGCAACCTTTGAAGAAGGAAACGCATGCAGTAAAATGAAAGTATGTGGTTGGTGTACGAGGCCGGTTTAGCGTTTTCACAAATGCATTTTAATGCATTAAAAAGCTGCATGATTGCCGAAGCTCTGTTGGAGAATGAATAGGTGGACTACATTTACAACCACATTTTATGCTGAAAGGCCAGCGCCATCACTCATTGTAAGCTACGGCGGCGAAAATAGATTCTGTCAGACATACGATTTTAATGCAGAGAACATTAATGCATGTGACATCCTTTAAGCATGGGCCAAAGATGGCTCCCAGGCTGTTAAAATCAATGTAAAAGTGTCAGATTCACACTAGGCTGGTGTAATTTCTTATCATCATGGGCTATTCTAGCTTTAATGGCTGCGGCTTTGGTTCAAAAATGCTGCGGATGATTTTGGCCTAAATCTAAATAGCGTATAATGACAACATCATCAACTGAAACTGACATTGACAAATTGTGTCATGGCCAGAAAATGCCCATGTGTGTGAAGAGTCAAGATGACATTTTACAATTTCATTTGATCAAACTTGACATTTTCGTGATAATGGGTAGACCAGCTTCTACTTAAATATGTTAAAGACGAATGAAGGTTTTAAATGTTGCTTACATGTTTATTTGGTGTTATTGATATGCTTTAAAACCAACCATGTGCCAATCTATTATTTGAAACCATTGCTGAGTATTGTCGCCATAAAGAAGAGTTTACGAAGACACACTGACAAAGACATTTCCAGATTCTTTGGGGATTACATAATTTAATCATGTCCATTGGTTACACACATTGTGAATTATTTAATTTTCAAGAGAAGTTACATTATAATAAGTCAATTCAATAGTATAGAAAGCAACTGTAGTTAAAATTTTTTGATGTGCAGTTTAAAATTTTTTATATCTGATTTATTTAATGAGATTAAGTTTTTTTTTCTTTTAAACATGATGGTATGTTATATGGATAGTTGTACCAGAAATTACAATTCTGCTTGGATAACTCACTTTGCAGTTGTTCTATTTCATGCAAAATTTCTTTTTTCTATCAAGCTCTTAAGAAGATATTTAGATGAATTTTGGGCTATTGACAAAGTGACAATGGTTGACAAATGCACCACATCATTTTTGGCTGTCCTACATTCTTCAAAATATCTAATTCTGTGTTTGAACTGTAGTCAAAGGGGTTTAATAACAGTTGGGTTATAAACATTCTTTTAAATGTATTTCTACATATTTATCAGAACAAAGATATGTACATGGATTAAAACAATTTAAAGATGAATAAATACTGAAGAAATTTTACTTTTTGGGTGAACTATCCCTTTAAATGCCATATGTTTAATTATAAAATAACCAATCATTGCATTATATTATGAATTCCCGGGGTCTTGAAATGTTAAGAATGAAGTCCAACACACATTTAAAGGTGGATCTGAACACTAAATTCTTTCGTCCGCTTTACATTACGCACAAGACCACAAAACAGATCGAAAATAACCTTTTTGGAATTTTAACGTTCCAAAATGTCTCCCACACAAAATAGCCTTTCTCAGAGCTTCATAACACAAGCCTTTTCATAATAACCTGCATACTGATCAATTCCTTACTGCAGCGGGAAAAGAAAAGAAACATAATTATGTTTTTGCGCGATGTCTCGTGGGTATGCGTGTGCCAGGGAAGAAGTGAAAGAACAAGTGAAGAAGTGACAGGGAAACAGAAAAGCATATGGAAGGATTGAAGAAAAACAATTTCAGGCCCAGTGTAATTGAAGATTTGAAAGACAGCCGTTGAGCTATGATAGGTGGATATAATGTGATTACAGGCGCGCTCCCTATGGCCTGCTCAGGTTTAATCATATTGCATCTCGCTCCAGCTCCAGATGGTTTTATCTTGCCACAAGTGCGGGGTTAACATATAGCCCGTAACTTGCCGTCGGACGGAGCTCGCCAAATTGAGACGCGAGTCGCATGATTTGTTTCATTTACATTCATGAGCGATGCATAAACAAAACCATTGTTCTAGTCACTATTAAGTTAAGCTTGTAGTTGTAGATCATCTACGCTTCAATGAAAATGCATTTACTGGATGTTAAATCTAATGAAGCACTTGTACTGAAAATGCACTTAGTATTGCCAATTGAAGGATATTTTTGTTGTTTGTGACCTTGTTGTGAAACCCAGGGTACAATTTGCAACCCCACATTTTGAGACTGTAAGAGCTATTGAACTATTGAACTATTTATTTCCCTATGATTTCAATCTTTTACATGGTCTCATTCTTACAATATTAAATACATCAATGTTATATTCTCCTAGCATTTTATTTATATGGAATGAATGAATTATAAATGAATTATAAAGGCAGGGTCACATGTCTTTAATAATGTGAATTGAAATTCTATAGGTACCACAAAGGTCCTCTGGATGCATAACATGCACACCAAAGATGAAGACAATATAAAGAGACATCGGACATGTGAAGTGACACAAGCGTGGAAGCAATTTTATAAAAAGCTCTGAACGGTTTCTTAGCGCATACGTGATCCATTAGAGCGACTTAGGAGCAAGAACAATATCTGACCTGCTGTATCACTTTCAGTCGCTGTGACCTTGAACAGACTTCAGGTAACAAAGATCTCCGCCGACATTCCATATATGCACATTAAAAAAGAATTTCTGGGTTTTTACGTGAAACAATTTTAAACTAAGAAATGAGTCATTGTGCGTATATGTAAATAAAACAGTAAGTAAAAATAAAAATATTTTATTTTAAAAACATAAAAAATATTGGTTCATATTGTATATATGTTTGTAAAATTAATACTTATTTTTTATTACATAAACATACAAAATATTAGTTTTTTTTCTGAAACATCTGTTGAATTTATTATTTAAACCATTATTTGTTATTTTTTTACCGAAATGTTTAAATATTTAAAAATTAAGTCATATAAGTTTGAAAAATCTGCAATCATTTCTGTTGATGATTTTATGTTTTGAAGATGCCTGACACCCATAAAATACCATGTTATTTTCTCCATAATTGTATGTTGTTCTGTGAGAATAAAAGACTGTTTGATTCGGATATGGATATTGTGCCTTTGTTTATATATTCAATAATTATCCAATATATATGTGTTATACACAACTAACATTTTGGTGATTTCAATATTGAGTTAACCAGATTTACTTTTTATGTACATATATACAATTATAGTTCATTAATTTATGCTTTAAAATGTACTTATTTTTGATTGTAAATTGTTTCACATAAGAGCACAGTTGGCATGTGTTTGAGGGCATCGACTCCATAATAGAAAAAATTTGATATTTTAACAAATAAGATATTTTGAAGTGTGTACTGTAGGGCACCAAATGGTTTTAGACCAGTTTTGATGTCCCTATTCCTACCATAGTAGTGGGTTTATTGGTTTTAAATACTGTTCTCTTTGTTCAACCAAACCAAAAAATGTATAAAGGTCTGGAACAACAAAAGAGTGTGTAGTTCACGATAGATTTTTACGTATCGGTTCAACACAATTTATATGATCTAAAATGACCATAAATACAACCAAACGCAATATCTTATTAAATTCTCATAAAGCGAATTACCACGGGTCAATGCGCTATATGAACGAAAGGTTACAGAATAGGTGTGTAAGAGTTTAAATGGTGTAAATCATTGGTTTTTATAAGGTCAGGTATTTCCACCCAACGCTGAACTGTCCTTCAACTTAAAGAGAAATACAAACACAGAAAGCAAGGACCCAACATCTATTCTCCAACAGTAAATGTGACTTGAAATAAAGCAATAAAAAACCGAGGCCCTTTAAAGTCAGACCTTGGAATTCAAGAAAGCATCGCCGTTGGTTAAGAGGGTACGAGCACGCTTTTTACAAATTAGCATGCAGGATAATTCCATTTTCCAGACGGATCAGGCAAGCAGAAGAATAAAAACTAAGGAGCTTTTAAATAACAGCGAATAGATCAAAGAGCACTGCGATCTGTAATATTGATGGTCTCATATCTATCATTTTAATCACGTCTCCAACACAATGCTTCTAATACATTTCAAGGTTTCGGCTCGGGTCAGAAACTAAGTTTCAATCACGCTGTTGTGTGTCTAATCTTCATTTTAGCCCAGTTGAATTCCTTCACACAAGGTTTCTTTTCGCTGACACCACTTACAAGTGCTCAACAGGAAGGGCACGGCTGCCAGCCCATAGGAAAGAGACAATTAATCTCCTTCCCTTCGTCCTCATCATGCCCGCGGGAGAGGGGGGGTGTTGTTGGGGAGATACGGTTTCTGGTATCCCCATTAACAAAACGGTAATTAGAAACGAAATCATGAGGCATTTTGTGAATTATGATATCCGGGATGACTGGCTTCCGACGTTTTTGGTGAATTCCATCAGCATCGTATGGGAGATCCTTAAAACACAATTGAAGTATAAAGAAATGAACACTGTTGTTAAGATGCTTCATTTCTCTCTGTTTTTGCGTCCAATGCAAACATTTACATGTGTTATTCCGGTATCTGCCGTGCGTTTGTGACATGTATTTCAATGGTCCCGTGCCAGATGGTTGTGTTTTTTTCTTCTGTTTTGTTGTTGCTGCGTTTGTGGTAATTTGATGTCTGTCGAGTGCTTGTGTCTGTGGTTTTCCTGTCTGTCATGATGTTAGGTCTGGTGTGTGTCTCTTTGTTGTATCGTTCGACGTCTGATGTTCTTGTGTCGAGATTCATATCAAGCCATGAAAAAATAAAACTCAAGCTCAATAAAATGATGTTATTTGTCCTGGGTTTGGCCCATTAAACGTAACGATGTTGCATATTTAAGCTTTACTTATTGCATTTCAGAATAATGACAGAATTAACAAGTACAGATTTATTAGCAAATTTATGCAAACTATTTTAATGCTGAACTACACATAATTCTCATTATACCCAGTGACTTATATTTGATTATTTTGATTATTTTGTAAATGTATTTCATGCATTGAAATTAATATGTTATAAGTAAAACTTTTAAATGTAGATGTGTGCCAAGCAAACTCACAAAGACAACACTTTTTGAAGCTTCTTCTTTTTTTAAAAATACTGTCAAATAATGGCTATTCTATGCACATTATTGCCGTTGTGGTGTTAGAACATTTCAATTTTAATCATTTTAATGTTCTCTTTTAGTGACATCATATTTAAAATACGTAATGGTTTGTTTGGTTAAAAATTTGTATATTTATATTCTTTTTAGATTATAAGTCTTATTTAAATACATGAAATGTAACATTTTATTGTACAGCTTTCCTTCTTTCTGAAATATAAAATAAGAGGCCTTTTTGGCACACTATTACAGTTGGGTTAAGGGGAAATCAATTGCGTTCACTTTTGTGCGTGGTTTGTTATTTTGACATAGACAAGCAAAATCAAATAGACCATTTTTTTCAACAAAAAAAAACCCAACAGCCTCTTTTTCTGAACATCCATTTATCCCTTTCCGGAAACCTATCATCTTTGCGGCGAGCGTGGCAGGCGCCACTATTACTCAAGCTCCTCAACACTTCAATAAAGCATTTTCTACATGCTTATGAATGCAAAATGTGCATTCAAGCAAATATGTGAACATCTCTGGTCTGAGCCCCGGTTCTCCGCTCACCTTCTCCATGAATTGTCCCTTACACACTTTTGTTCCTTACTGCACCTTTCATTGCATCCTACAGTTGAACAACATGTTTGAATGCGTTAAAGATAGACGACAGTATCTGAATTCGAAAGTGTCGCTCGAACACTATAGCTCCCAGATGCAAAAATGCCAAGGTACATGATGTTCAGATTCACCCGGCGGGCTAATGATCCGTAACCATGAAGAAGGTGGACGTGCTTCTCTAGTAAGCCAGCGGTGATTAACAGACCTAAGAGCTATGCTAATGTCCACAGACATGTGTCTTTATTGATGACTTGGCTTGCAGCGATGCATTACGTGCGGTGTCAAAGTCACCAGAAGCATTCCTCTGTATTCTAAGGACAAGTACGGGCGCACACACATTTAATTGCATAAATTTAACCTCAACGGTGCAAGTGTCCCGACTAATGCATTCTCACTGAAACTGTCCAACTTACATGCTTCATACCCGGTGGGAGCACTTAGCACTGATCCAAACTGCACATAAAGTTGGGCTCTACCGCACAACTACATGCCGGGAAACGCCAATCCAGCACTTCCGTGTAACATGCTTAGAAGCCTTACACTTGCAAGAAACATGAACAAGAGAGTCCTGATACATCCCATGCATCACACCACGCTTGGTGTATTGAGCTAATAGATGATTCCCCGCATTTTTTTCGTTAATGAAAGTCTTGATGGTGGAGATAAGTGACGGTCCACTCCTTCCCTAATTAGTCAAGAAGCGCTCTCACGACCTTGAGCTGATTGGTTGGGATTAATAAGGCCTGTCTGGAGAGGACCGCTCTGGTTCGCTTGTCGACATGGAGGAGGACACCAAAGACTAAAACCTTGTTAATGCTAAGGAAGCATAATGTAATGTAATTAACTGGTGGGATATGAACCTCGACAGAAAAGCCTCCATCTATTAATTCGCAATTTGAAGCAGAAACAAATGAGTAATAACGGAGTGAGCTCAGACGACATGTGAAATGTACTGTACCATAAAGTCAAGCCGCCTTCCTGCGCCGACGGGACGCGCATTTCCAGCCGTGTCCAATTGTCGAGGATTACCACTTACAAAACCACTTGGCTCGCTCTATCTCTACCTCTCTCTTATGATCCATTCTCTTCTTTTCCCCGAGAGCAGTAGTGTGTTGAAGGTGACACAGGATCGCATCCATTGGCACATTGGTTCTTTAATTAACTTGTTCCTTTTATTCGGTGATTGATAGCACTTCTCCCGAATCTGCAGACCTTTTGTTAAGCGCACAAGTGAGCTACAAAGGCCTTAATATGAACGGCAGTTCTAATTCGTCCGAGAACGAGAGCCAAGCAATACGTATCTGAAATTACCATTCCCCATTGTGCCGCCTTCGACTCATATGTTGGTGTCATTTCATTATGTCTGGAATATGAATGACGCATAAAGCACTGCAGTAATAAATACGTGATGGGAGCAAGAGATTCTTTTCTAGCCTCTTTGCCAATGGTTGTCCCTATCAGATTCAACTTTAATGGAACCCGAAACTTGCCCTTCACGTCCGACATGCTTTACTTAATTCCCGTTATCAAGCTCATGTTGATCATGTGCTTTTGCAGGGCAGTTGGGAAATCAGGTTTGATGTAAGAAAGGCAGCAAATGTGCTTTTATTGGGCAAAGCTCAATAAAAGTTATTTTAATAATCAATTCATCTTAATCGATGATATTGAAAAGCATTCAAAGTCATCATAGCTACATTGATTTGGCTGGAACTGGCACCACTGATTTACCTCCATGATGCCCTTTTGTTCATGGGCACTCTAGACATTGTGCCAGGGACTTGAGCTGTAATTTTCACGTGACACATCTTTTACAACCAAATGTTAATTAAGTATGTTTATAGAAAGGATAAAAAAAGACTGTCTACAGCAATGCCATTGATTTTTTGTTTTTAAAGGAACAAATTCCTTTCTTACCCTTATATATATAGTAGAATATTTTTTTCTAAGGTCTGTGAGCGTAACAAAAAAGTTTTTTCTTTGGCTTGTCTTGCGCAATACTTTTCAAGAGAGCCTTGGCAGTAGACTAACCCGGACATGAAGAACACCAAATGAAATGATGTCATCATGCCAGTGGTTGCTCCCAAACCAAGAGTGCCGTCAGTTCTGGAGAAATTCTTCCCGAAAATGGAACCTAGATGATATCAAACAAATGCCATTTGAAATAACTTGTTCATCGGTGTCATTGTGTCAGTATTCATGGCGACCAATTAGATCCTCAATTGACTTCCATCACAATGCAGTGGTATAATATATTATGATATTATAATAATATATTTTTGAAACAACAAAATCTATAAAGGAATTCACAATTCTGTTCCATATGAAATAGGCTCCAGAACACAGTGATGGATGTTAAAGATTACCAAACTGCAGAAAAGCTCTCAAAACAAAATAAAGTATGCACTTTTAAGAGATTCGGAAGAAGTGTATTCTCCTCTCGCATCACTCTTTCTGCAAAAGTTCTCTGATGAATGCCTCTAGCGGAATAAAGTCATCACTTTAACTTGCTATTGTACTGCTTTTAAAACCCCCTCCAGTGCTCAATTCAATACGTCTTCTCTATGCCATACCTCACATAAAACATGAGTCTTTTTTATATATAATCTCACAAAATAAAAACCGAACAAAACATATTTTATCGACTATGAGAGATCCAGCTTGTTGTTCCGTTGCAGGGAACGGAAATCAATAAGCAACCTGTGTTGTTTTGGAAAGTCACAAAATCCGCGTTTCCGGAATTTATGCTTAAGAAACAAAGCAGCAATTTTATAAACAGAATTACTTATTGAAAAAATGAAAAATCCGCCGAAGCGAGGGGAATTTTTTAAGCCCCACTGCAGAGTTTCGCCATCTGTAGTGTTTCCACGTTCAATGCGCAAGATAAAAATGTTATGTGACTTCTTTAGCTTTGCGTTTTGACTTTCACAAATGCCAAGTACACGCCACAAAGTTTTGAGGGTGACGACTGAATTTAAATGCAAGAACGATTATGATTCCGTGTTGGTGGGGCTTCTGAAAGAGTCGACAGGGTGATAACTTTCTGCCAGCTTTAAAGAATAGCATCTTATACATCAATAACAATACCATCCATGCATTTGGCAGATGCTTTGAACCGAACCAACAGGCTGAACATAAAAAATATCTGTTCGTGCACAAGTTTTCTACTAAAAAATGGAATAAACATGCTTTTTGGACGCGACAAACAAATGCAAGATTTAAGAATTTCTGTGAATTAAATTCTGTACAAACTACAAGCAATAAAACCCAACAAATGGACAAGAGCACTTTAAAGATCATTAAATAGAAACTATATTTTTATACCTACAGTATGTGTCTATGTATGAGTTTATATATCATTAGGGTTGTGACAATCCTCAAAAAAGCCATAACTTGAGTATGAAAAATCAGGAACTCAAAAATTAAACAAGGGTTTTACCTTTCAAGAATAGTATAATAAAAAAATAGTATAACACAAACATTTACATTATAAGATTGACGTTTTCACTGAATCGCCCAAATGAGCGACAGGAACGCACTTAAATCAAAGGTTTGTTTTCTTACCATCCACATGTTCTCCTGATCCAGAATTTAGCCTTACCGTTTAAAGACTTCCTATCAACATTCTTATTTATATCACATATGATCCATCAAATGTCAATTGTAAACTGATTCTGGCGTTAATGCGTTTCTGCTTGTAATTATCCAGAATTTTTGCAGAAATGTAAACGATCTTAGTAATTAAGATTATTTCTCAGTTGCCTGGATTCTCTTAGCTTTCGATCTATGTAGCAAAAAATACCAAAGAGGAAAACCTCATTAAATAAGTCGTTAAGTGCGATTCCTGCACTGATTTGTGTTTAAACGTCTACAATTTAGCTTCTCGTGCAGTTTCTCTTCTTCTCTTCCATACATTGATTTGGACCTGAGCTGGCCGTGTCTTTGGAAACTCCTTAGGGAAAGTCCTTGGATAGGCCCTAATATTGCTGTGTGTATTTATGGTTTACAGTCAACAGACCAATGAGAGGTAGGGGCTTCGACCTTTCAGCCTGGGCCTTTTAGCATCCACTTGCACTTTCGACATGGCTTCGTAAGCCGGTTAAATCTCCCTGATTCAATCGCCTCTCCCATACCGAGCCGTGGAAGCATGTTCACGCTCATCACCAGACTTCATGCTTGTGGGGTAACTAAAGAATGACAAACATTATTTATAAAGGAAGGAGAAGCAAACGTCACGCCAAACACGGTCGCCGTGTAGTCGAGGCTCGGAGATAAGAAAAGGGGACTGTGTGCCAAACGCGTCGATAGGGATCGCAGCAGCCAAAGAAGCATTTAAGATAGCCCCCTGCGCAGAGCTTGATAACGTCCATCTAAAGGATTTAAACACATTAGGAAAACTTAGATGAACCCTCCCTCATATAAACTCCAAAGGAAGGACATAACGGACGATGTAGTTGATCTGTGGGCAGAGTCCCTTAAGGCGCCCATGGTGCAACAAATTGCTTTCGTAATCCGAATTTCGTTATACTTATCAAAATAAACCTGAGCAGCAACTGTCTGTGTTGAGGATCGCTGCTTTGATTTAACTTCACAACAAAGCAGACCTTCCATATCGCCGACGCCGTCATTCCCTCTGGTCATAATCTCAAAGAGAAGACATTTCCTCAAAGCTCTTAACCAATGCTGCCTCTGGCGCCGGATGAGTCAGTTCATCCCGAACTAACCCGTCGTCCACGTCAAGGCGCATGAGGTAGAGCTCACTACAACGCTCTCCTAGTTCCTAGGTGTTAAACTCTTCCCTCGGGCCACGATCATTTCCATCACAGCCGAGAACATGAAACCTCGTAATTTAGCCTGGGCGGTGTTGTTTTCCTGGCTTCAGTGGATTTAATTTGTAGTGATAACAAATACTGTAATCCAGGGGGCTTTTGTGCCAGCCAATAAATGCATCTTTCAAGTTTCTTTGTTGAGAACATTGAAGGAAAGGTAAAATGAACAAAAGCCTTTGATGGTTATTATAAGATAGAAACGATTAAATTGTTACATGTGAGCTCAAATTCGCTTTCATTCATTTGGTTTATTGTCCTTTGCTGATGAGTCCTGTGGAGTTCCATCAGCGATATGAATGTCACTAAAGGGTGTTGAGGGAAACACAGCCAGGAGTTGAAAACTAGAAAATCACACGCACTTAACATAGCAAACATCTATTAACAAGACTCGTTCGCATGCTTTCCAAAAGACAATTTCAAAACGCCAGTAGATTTGCCGGCCTGTGTTGAAACGTGAGTTAAGTCATGGCGCGGTTAATAACTTAATCACTTAAACTGATCTTTGACCAGCGAAACTAAATATTTTATTCCTGCCTTAAAGAGCTTGAACGCAACTCATCAGACTTATTAAGTATACGCCGATACATTAATATGCAAATTAGCCTCGCCTCCACGTTGTTGCCAAAAACGACGAATATCAACGACTAGGTCATGATAAAATACATATAAAATAGTCTTCAAAACCTTATTTAACCATCACTGACTTGATGACACATATTGTGTATTGGTCGTTTTATTGCAGGCTGAGTCATGTCACATAATAGACATGTACTGGGAAGGCCTGGTCGAGCTTTATTACATGCCGCTACCCTTAATCCAGCAAACAGAGATAAAGTTCAAGACAATCCCATGCTTGACGCATTCTTCCCGTCATCTCAACATTTGGTGACATTCTGAATTGCAGTATGGATCTCAGCGCCACAAATCCGTCATAAGTGACCCAGAGCTCGACTCGGAGCAAAGAAGATTACACAAACCGCATGAGTCACACTTTTAACCCTGCGTTCACTTTGCGATGAAACCAAGACGACCAGACAGACATTTATTCGACGTGCGCTGAAACATTTTCCATAGTCTTAGGCTTATCATAAACATATTTATCATAAGCTTATCCGATCCTCTACTGTAAGTTAAAGACTTGAAAACACGAAAACATGTTCGGCTAAATCTGTGTACTGCACCCGAACAAATGTCAAAAAGTCACTTTTAAGCTTTGTTATTAAGTCAATAAACTGTTTAAATGTTCTGTTTATGTATGTAAAAATAAGTAAACTTGATTCATTCAAATATTTATATCAGACATTCCTCCAAATATATTTTTTTGTGATGAAATTAAAGACATCTTGAGGAGCTGTGGAGGAGCACAGATTGAAGTACTGTCACATGTGTCCAAAGACAAAGGACGTATGATTTTCAAGGACTATAAATAATAAAATCAATAACAATAATAATAATAATAATAATAATAACAATAATAATAATAAATATACACACAATATAAAGATGAAACCAGACGAAGAAAAACCAAGTGGGATTATATGGAGTCCAGATAATGACATGATTGCTGGCAGATGGATTGATTGAGACATAACAGACTTTTTTCTTTCTCTTTTTTATTATAAACAGAGAAAGATATTTAAAAGAATGCTTGTAACCAAACAACTCGTAGACCTATGGAATAGTAATAACACTTTTTTTCTTCTGTTGAACACAAAATGAGATATTTTGAGGAATGTAAGACAGCAAAAATGTCTTGAGAGCTTTACCAATTAAATTTTTTCTACCACGTAGTCAGTGGGGTCAAAGAACTGTTTAGTTATGAGAATGGATTGAAATACCCATGTGAAGTCTGATTCTGAAGTTTTTAAAGAATTTGCTATTGTTTTTTTTTTTTGTTTTTTTTTATCCATACCGCTACATATTCTCAGTAAATTAATCCATAAAAATTTAAATATAATCACTTATGATAACAAGGTCTTACATATGTTGGGTATTGTTGCATTTCGTTTGTGTCTATTATTTCATGGCCTCCTCCAATAGAGCTTCTTGTTTCAATTCCAGTACCAACTTGTGAAAAGCTGCCTTCTAAATATTCGGATCTTATCCGTAAAGAGGAAGTGGGCACTATTTTCAAGTTATCGTTTTTTCTAATCATTAAGCTCCAGCGAATTTGGTATCCAAACATTCTAAATTACAATGAAATAATTCAATGAATAAACCCTACATGTTAACCTATGATATTGAATGCTCCAAGTTTGTCACATTTCATTGTTGATCCTCATATAACCATTTTATAGTATACATAAGTCCTATTGTAGTATAAGGTATGTTGTCGGTGTCAGGCTGGGTTTAGTTGTAACATGGGTTAAGGGACCCTTATACCATTCTAGTGAATGTAGTATTTCCCAATAAGTTGAGTGGGATGTCTTTCACTTGGAGCGAGGAACAGGCTCTGTATGTACCTAAACCCTTGGGAAGGGTTGGTACACTGTATGTATGAAGATGGTAAATCACCCATATGGACGCATTAATCACATTAATGGACACATCAATCAAACCTCGGGCCCCTCGCATCGTATGAGTACAAAATATCAACATTTGGCAATGCTTATTCCTAACCATACTTTTCTTGCTTTATATTTGGGTCATAAAAATAGGCTGCCATGCTTTCACTATCATTCATCCGTCCACAATGCATCTGCTCTAGCTATAATATAGGGAATAGGTTGGAGGAAAAGACATTTCTCATGGAGGTTTGGGGGAAAGTATACTGATTAAACAATACAAATGCAGCCAGACAGGGATAGGTGATGGTGTAATATTATAAATACAGTACTAGTGACAGACATAAGGCAAAATAAGGTCTTTTTTGAGACGGTATGAAGTGCAGACACAGTGCACATAAGTTTGTAATTGGGGTTGTTAATTTTAATTTGTTCATTTAGGCCTGTAAACTTTTGTGCTTCGGGCTGTTTCGGCTAAAGACCCGTCAGGGTTTATTTTGCGATGATGACCAGCTGACTGAACATAATGCCACACACATGGACTCACCATGGACCACAAACCGCTTTGATGAATATAATATAGTTTTAATGGTTTCAGTGTTTTCAGTACTGGTGGTCTTGTGGATTGGGTGCCAGAATGTTGCCCGGAAGCGCTGCAGGCCACCTGAGATGAATTCCTGGCTTGTGATTCCGTCCTGTTTGCGTTTTGGATAGAGACATTTCATAAAAACCACTGCAGCATTACTGAAATAAGCTACTAGTGTACGCAGGCCTATTTTTGTGCAATTATTAATGTTGATTTTCGAAGGTAGACAAAGAACGATTTACTTGAGTACGGTACCTTTCATTTTTTAGCATTTTATGTCTGGGTTCTTGTGAATTTGTCTTCACATTAGAAAGCCGAAATCATACTTTTTACGACACTACAATTATAAAGCCTTCCCAAAGTATAAAGTCATTTTCCAAGTTTTTAAATTTACAATTTTTTCATTCAATGGTCTTTGGTGGGTTTTTTTACGCAATCTGGCAACCCCTGGAACTTCCCCGCTAAACTAATGGTCTTTTGTGGGTTCACATAAATGTGTGTGATGCTTTAGAGTGTCGAGCAGTCAAAAACATAGTAGACACTTACATAAAATTTAATTTCATAAGACTATTAATAAATAACATATGCACCATTAAAGAACTGTACTTAAGGAACTTAAGTGTGTCTTCCTCTCTTATTGTGCGTTCACACCAGATGTGAAGATATCACTAAGCGCAAGTGATCAACATGGTAAGTCAAAGCAAAGACACGAATAGACATTCCGTGGAGCAGTTCACCTGCATTATCCGGATTTACATGAATGGCGCAGAGCAATTACATAATTGTGCGTTTGAAGTGTGCCAGCGTGTGATTCGTGCATATCACCCGACTTGAACAATCTGACCCTTGTTGCGCAATTCACGTTTGGTGTGAACGCAACGTAAGAGTGTGGGTCAAAAGCAACTGGCCTAAGTCGGTTAACACCATTTTGGAAAGTCTTCATGCTGGAATGTCAAGTAGACATTCCATGTAGAATAAACTTCCATTGATAATTCAACACTGCCATCTATATCGGATTGGAACAAACACTGCATGGCATTCACCGTGTTAACTACACAACCAAAGTTTTACTGTAAAGTTAATGTGAGTGCAAATGTTTTTGTGTGCAAGTATATTATATAATTTGTTTTTTGGCTGTCGATGTTTCCTGTGAGGTCTCATGACAGATGTAAAATAAATGCTTTCTCCAGCGTTAATAATAGCAAGACTTGCTAGGATCTCTCTTTGTAATTTAGAGTCTATCAGAAAGCAATTTGGGTTAGAAAAAAGCAGGTCTTAGTATTGCACGCTGAGTTTTCAAATGAACAAATCAAACATTGAAGCTCAGGAGTAGTCAATCAGATTCCTTTGTTTGCTTGGGCCCTCGCTACGGCAGAAAGCCCGGAATGTCATCCACCCCTTTGTCTGTTGCCGTCCTTGCACGGAAAGTAAATACAATTAAGAATTAAAGAAGGACTGCCGAATTCAACCGAAGCTGTGGCCTCCGGCCTTAGTCTTCCTTTATTTTTCACTCGTTATCCCATCAATCTTCTTGTGCATAAACTGAACTTTAAAATAATGTACGTAAATCAAGCAATACTTCAAGAACGAAGAACTGGGACCTTCAAAGTAAGTCAACCATGTATGGTAACACCGCGAATGTTCAGCAACCATTTATGTGTAATATTTAAATGAAAAACAAAGCTTGCTAGCATAATGGCTCTTTTCATCTGCCGTGTTCTTTTGTGTTTGTTTATTTTCACTTTTCTTTATTAATTTACTTTTTTTTGGCTTCCCACCAAACAAGATTTTAACAACAAGCCCATTACAGTTCTGTGCGTTCTGTCCTCTGAACTGTGAAATAAAATGGATTCAGTTCAGAAGCACGGGCCCGGGATGAAAAATTAAACATTTACCCAAGCAACACGCGTCATTTCGCCCCCAAAGCGTCTGCAGGGACGTGGAGGGTGTTGACATTGACTGCGGAACGCACAAACCGACCCAAAACAAAGCCTTGCATACAAAAACCTGTTTCTCTTCGTAAATGCCGGTTTTGTAAAAGTGCGCGTAGACGAAATGTTCAAGCGTTCTCGAAATGTGTCATTTCATAATTACATTACAATAAAGTTTAATCCTCCCCAGTCCTCCCAAGACATTAGGCGAAAATATGACCGTGCATGATTACGTGTAAAGGGGTGGGTTTGATACGTTTAAGAGGAAAATGCAATATGCTAATATGAGAATAAGTAATTATATGTTGGTGATGATTTGCATGTTGATTTGAGTCTCCGTTGTAGGTAAGATGTGATTGTTTAAACAATCTGTCCAACTGGAGGGTCTTTTTAATCATACTGGAGGGTCCTTGAAATCACTGTAAGCAGTCTGTCAACAACACAAGTGCTTTCGGATTATTGTGGCGTTTCCAAGAGTAAGTCCATTTTATGGAGACATTGGGAAAAATGCCTTATCCTTAACACCTAAAAGTGAACCTTATATTAGACATATGGATATTGTACCACCTAAGGAGACTATCTTGCTGAAGCATCCTGGTTGTCTTGGCAACAAGTAGACCTGAGCACAGGCATCCCATCAGCCTAAAGATTTAATCTTCGCCTAATGAGAAGCTCTTTTCACACGGCTTATATCAGCGCTTTCGTTATGAGCGTGTTGCCTAACTATGACCTTAAAGAGCCCCAAGGATATTGATAAACATGTTTATAATTATATTCCTTAAGTCCTCAACTATACATAAATCCAATTAACTGCTAAAAGAATGCATTGTTAGTTTTATCATTTATCTTCTTGCTTTGTATCTTTCTTTAAAAAAACTCGCATTTAGTCCTTATCTCCAGGCCAATGTACTCCGATTGGTCAAACGCCAGTCTACTGTTATTGATCAAATCGGCCTTCAGTTCCCCAATCACCACCAATGAAGAAGCAGACGTCATATCAATCCAGATTCTCCAGTAATGCGTCGTCCCTACAATCCCGGCGTTTTTTGCAGTCCAAGACACTAACTTGCTTTTTCGTGAACGTTGGGATTTGATAGAACGTTTACAGGTACAACACACCCACACAAGCACACAAAGGAAATGTACACGTGGTTTAGAATCCCAAGTGCGCTTTAAAGTAGAATCACGGTTGGGGGATTTGGCAAGGAAGCGGGAAGTGTACACAGCTCTGGCTTTGTATCACATAATGTGCGTGCATGCATAAGCCGCATGTACGTCAGTCTCTGCTCCATCTTGCTTTGACTTTGCAAAACAGCCCAATAATGAAATGTCTGCAACATGCCCATCATTAGCTGTGCTTCAAAAGCTCACCGGCAAACAGGGCAAAAGATGAATTCGTCCGTCGCCCGGCGTTACGTGATGATTCATTCCAGAGTTCAATGTATTGAAGAGCACTGCCTCGAAACAGAAGACGTTGGCTTGTTTTGTTCTCTTCTACTTACATCAGATGCTCCTGAATTGGGATGAAACACGTTCCATTTTCATCATGTTAGACACTTCTGCTTTCATCCACGCTCGGCCAGAATCATCAATCTCCCCTGACGAGAGCCCCTCTGTTTAATGAATGCTGATGCTGAATTGATTTGTGGATGGGATAAGTTAATTTTAGATCTCCGTCAGGGTCCCTCATGATCCTGATGGTCCCAACAGAGCGTTGCATACATCATTTCCGGTCCCCACATGTTTCCTTGGTTTACTGTGTGTTGCTACTTCTAATTTTCTGGCATGAGAAGTTGTAAGATCACGAGTGTAATGCCATGTGTGACCGGAGACCGATAAACATGCGTGAGGTCAGACAGAACTGCTTTGGGCCAGTAACATTCTGACACCGTTGACATTTTTTAAAGAAGTAAAAACTACTCAATAATACAGCTTGAGGTCATTTCCAACAACATCAATAGGTCAAGAGCGACTGCATGAATGTAAGCATTTGCCACAAAAATGAAAATGTCAACCATGTTACAATCCACATATGTGAATACAGCCCGGCCATATAGAGGAAGTGTAAAAGATGATTGTTTGAACAGCACACGCAGTGCATTCATGAGAAAAATTGTTGTGGGAATTTATAATAATTACTGTTTTAAAAAGGCTAATGTTTCTCAATCCGTGGAAATGACCTGCAATCACATTTTATAAAATGTAATTATAGGTTATACTGTAGTGTGTGTGCTGCTGCAATGCAATGATCCGTCTCTGTTGCCAAATAATGTGACTTTGAATCCTCATCATGTACTTGAAACAAAAATACTCAAAACAACTGTAAAAAGCAGTTTGGGTCTATAATCACACATGTATATTAAAAAAAGTATAAATGCTCCATGTGGCTTAGTTATTGCTACAAAAACAAACACTTTTGTTTACTTAATAAAATATTTTAAAAGCAATAAATATATTTTCAGCGGAATATATATAAATATTAGTAAAATCCATTTCATTTTATTTATTTTTGCACCAATAACTTTGGTGATCGGGCAAAAATATGAATGTTAATTCACACATTTGATGAGTTTAAAATGATGTGAAAAACATGAATACATTATCTGCCCCAAAACATTTGACCGGTTGTATTTTCCGAGTATTTCGCTGTTCCAAACTTCAACTCATAACTTAGAAACAGGAATTACGTTTATCTTTAAACTCTTCGACTATATTCATTTAGGAGATGCAATAAAGTGATCTATTCTATATGAATAAAACATGAGTTAATGTAGATTTATCCTTGTCTTGCAATAATTATTTATTTCCTTAAGTAGTTTGGTACAATTATGAAAGACATTTGGTTTATAATTGAGTAACTTGGTTGCAAACGGTTCTATAATATTAACTTATGTATAATATATATATTTGTTGCCTTGTAAAGACACATTACAACATCACAATGATCATTTAAAAATAAATATAAAACATCTGTCGATGATTTTAGTGCATTATTCAGATATGACGGTTGGCATGAAGCACACTGCTCAAGCATGCTGGCATTTAAGTGCAGCGCCAACATTTGTAATCTGCATTCTATTCTAAAGCATGTTATTGATTTATGCCTAGTCAACAAGCTTCTATTCAAATGGAAAGCAATTTATCACACGTGTCGTGTGGTAAGCGTTTTGTGGATGTAGTTATTGCATACGGCAGTTAAGCATAGTACAAGACCAAAACAGAGGAGCAAAATCTCGGTGTGTTTCGCAGTATGTGAAAATCATTGGCTCCTTGTAGAACAACCTTCATTTAAGTGAAAAGGGATTTTTCTAAATCTGTAATTGATAACAGAGAATGAAATGGTGGGTGAGTTTCTATCTGCAAAAAGGGCACGTCAGTACCGCAGACTGACGGACGGCTTGATCAATAGCTGTGTTTGACGTTCTGGTGTCTGGCCTTGCCGAGCAGCATGCTATTGATATTTCTCAAACCTTCTGGTGTAAAATTATACCTCTGTTTCATCCGAAGGCAATGCGTGAAGCAAGAAATTGATGGTACCTTTTATTTTAGAATGTGTAAAAGAAATAAAAGAATACAATTGAAAAATCCAACGCACTTTATGAACGCAATTTTCAACATTCAAAATGTAACTGTCAGTGAAAGGATTGTCATTAACACTTAAATATAGTCACTGCCTACTGTATTGATTGCTATCTTTTTTACGCCAATATTGACTTCAGAAGATGTAGATGTTGTTGCTTCGGTCTACATTTACATCAGACTATGTCATAGTCCCTTGACACTTAACACTTGAATAAATGTTGGTCGTTATTTAAAAAAAATTATGACCTGTAGGGTGAAGGCTAAATGTCTGAAATTTGTTTATGAAATGTTTTTTTTTTCATGATAAAACTTACATTTTATTAAATGGATAATTATGTCTTAATATTGAAGGAAGAACCGGAAATAAGAGGGAAGACAGAGACTCCTTTGAGAAAATGGAAAAAGGATGTAAGTGTGAGATTGTTTAGAGGTGCTTTAAGGAATGATAAGAAAAAATGATTCATAATAATACGTTAATGTTTATGTTTTTTTAATTGACATTGTTCCTTTTTTTATTTGAAAAGTTTATTATTGTTATAAAATGTGGAAAAAATATTAATTCATACGTGAGATAGTGTCCCAAAACTTTTGGACGGTAGAGTATGAATCCAATATTATAAATTAATTTAAAGGAAATGGGTTGTGGTAGACACAAATGATGTACTTTATTTTTTTTAAATACGCATTCATTTAGTTTGTACTCCTGAGGGTTAAGTAAAACCAGAGGTCACTTGGATCTGCGTGGAGGGAACTCCAAAGTTTGCTGAGCAATTTTCATTAAATGATAAGCATGGATATGAACTCTTTAATTTCCTTTGAGTTATTGCTATTAGCACTTCTGTTTAGTGATTCAAGCGAAGGTGATAAAAACCAGGGACAGCATTGGAAAAAGAGAATTGCGTGTGTATGGCATTCCAGCACATATGATATTCAACACTTTGTCAAGGCCTTGAGTTCAGCAGACAATGGTATAAAAACATCTTTTGGCAGCTTGGATGAATAATAACCTTCAATGTGAACCACTTCGTAGAGTTCCATTTTTGTTTAACAATTTGCTAGATTCATTGTTAAACTTAAAATTCAGAAAGCTCATCTGATCCACAGTTGATCCTTGGTAAAACAAAAACTGGCAAAAATAAAATGACATTTTTTAACCATGGATCAACCTTGGATCAGATTATCCAGTCATGTTCAGGTAAATACAGATACTCACAGTGACATACGGTGATAAATGAGCCGCTGTGATGGCTGGCGATCAGTAATGGATAGGTCTTGAACCCCCTGAGGTCTCCAACAAGCCCTGCTCTTAATGGGCCATTATAGACCTATGGATTGTCATGCGTAACCACTGCCAGTGTCTGAAGCTCAGGGGAATTATGGGATTGATATAGAGGACGGGAGCTTAGACTTGCCGAGACACTGGGAGCCAATGATTCTAACACCATTGGGCTTTATAGATGTCACTTGTCTGAGTTAAAATGAATATTCTTGATTGTAGGAGTAACGCAATGTAAAGACAATGTTCAAAATCACATTCGTTTACAAAATAACACACATTTTAGCATCTGGTCTTTGCCCGGCCTCTCGGAATCATGTCGATTTTTACAAAGCTATATCGATCCAAAACACAAGGTGTGTTCTGATTGGCTAATTAACCAGCGCATTGGGATTGGCTACTTCTAATCTAAAATGTACGGCCCTTACCATACCTGTAATCTAAACATCCAAACCAATGGCAACTAACGATTGATGAAATGGCATTTTATAAATATGATCCTGAATCTTATACTGAAAATAAAGATAATCAACTCAAACATCAACTTTAAATTGAGGAGGATTGAGGAGGATGTAAAAGAATACGTTGTATTCAAAAAATTGTATGTTAAATACTCTGGACAAATAGATATTTGTTTACCTTTACAAACAATTTTTATATGATCATCTCGACATGTGAACAGCTCATCGACAACTCTAGAGTTACATTTAAAGTAACGCTCTCTTTACTTGCCCATAAAATTAATTGGTCTTAATCAAATCATACATTTTTTTCGTATATTTATTGAGAAGTGTGATAATGATGCGTTTCAAGCAGTCTGCATGAGCCTTTGCTTTAAGATTGTGTGTTCAAATAGTTTTATTCTTGCCAATTTACATACCTTGTAAAACACTTAATACAAATTTGAAATCTGAATAAATGACCCCTTTAAATGTCATTGTTTAAAGAGTTATTCTGATATGTCTTTTAAGCAGAATGATGTCAGACTGTATCCATATACCGCTCCAAGTTTATCTACATCCAACAAAAAATAAATACCGACAAATAAATGTGCAAAACTTTTTTAGGTAGGCCTAGATAAAAAGTGCATGCTGGGCCAATAATGGTTTCCATACAAGGAACTCCAGTGCAATTTTTCTACAACAAAGAAATCAGATGACCAATGTCTGACATTTGAAACATTTGGGAAATTAAAGTATTACAGATTGAATTGTTACTAAGAGTCTGCAAACCTACACTTACAACATTTCCAATTCGTCATAATGTAATACATGCACTGATGCCCTCGAGTTTCATTTCTTCCCTGTTTGTACACCCAACGCTCACAGCTGTTTGTGAATCAAAGCTGAACATTGCTTTCTTAGGGAGGCTGATCTGGAGGATGCAGGCCGAGCAAAGCCCAACTTCAAAGTCATTCTTTAACCATATGGCGGCGGAGAATTGAAGCCCAAAAATCCCAAAAAGCTTCTTAAAATGCACTCTTATGGGAATGTTGTTGGAAAATCTGCTGTTTGGTCCAAACTCTTTTACTCTAGTAATTGCTGCTAAAGCGTAAGAACATCATAAGCACAAATAGATAAAAACAAAATTATTATAGAGTCAATTATTATCGGAGGCATAATGACCTTCACAATTTTATTACGCATACGGAATTACGGAATACGCATAATGATGCAAATGGCTGTGCCAGATTTAATCCTTAAACTTGGATATCTGTTGCTCAGAACCATTCTCTTCATAAGTGAAATTTGCCTTTAGTTGCTTTCACGTTCTTATTTGAAATATTCTACATGAGAAATCTCCGCATGAGTCCATTGAAGACTATTTAACGCTGTTATCAGATAAATTCACCGTGAACTTCTTGAAATGAAATCACTCAGTTCAGTCCGACTCGTTTGACGGAACAGAATGTGTGATGGTGATCATTGTCCAAATGCAACTATTTAAAATGTGCCGAAAGGGTGGAAAATGGAATGAAATGGAACGAAATGGAGCAAATGTTTAAGATTATATATAAAATAGACACCCGATAAGAGTCACGGAGCACTAGCGTAATGCATTTTTCATACACCCAATCCGTGCCATTCGCTTTGAAAGCGGTCAATAAAGAAACACTTGATTGAAAGGAGTGCCTATGCAAACTCCTTATAAGTGATAGCACATGGAGTGTGATGTCATTTACAAGCATTTATAAATATTGATGATGCCTGAAGTCGACTCCAAATGTCAGACAGCGACTAATCTAGCCTTGGCGTACAATGGGTGCTCATAAATAATGCATGGGACCGCTAATGAGGGTGACATACACTTCTCCTTCTCCCGCGAAATGGAACTCGCTTCTGACATCAAGTCAACTTTGTGACCTGTCAATTTGGATTCATCAGACCTTATTTTTAACCCCTTTTATCTCTGCTGAATGTACGATGTAATATAATGCTAAGCAGCATGTTTTATATGTAGGAATCGCTGTAATGAGGTTGACCTAGGGGGTGGTTATACGCAACAGAATTACCTTTGATTAAAGCACCATGGTAAGGCAAATATTGACCGATAAAAACGTGAATGCGGTGAATGCATAATAACATACTCATGATTCCCATCAACACTCTTTAAAGCTGTCGCACCAGGGACAAACGGTATTATTTCATTTAGGCATTTGGCAAACACATTCTTCTAAAGGGACTAACATCGTATTGTAGAGTTGATTTGGATTTGAGTATGTGGCATCCCTGGGCTTAACCCATGGCATTGCCAAGGCTATACCCTAACCACCAAGCTACAGGACAGCTGGTGATAGGTCGTAGGATCTGAATTGCTTGAAAGCGATCTTGTTTGTTTGGATCTCCTCAACATGATGAAATTATTCTTTACAGTTTTGACTTAGTTATTAGTTTCAGTATGTCAGTTATTTTATTCTGTATTAGATTTCACCCCGTTATTTCATCATAAGTTGAATGTTGCATTTGTATTGTCTTCACAAGTAGATTCTCAAGGTTCTTAATCAATTCAGATGTTGCTCTTAAGCCGTCATTTTCCACACTTCGTGCTGGTTTATAATACCTGATGAGTGTATTTTCAGTCAGATGACGTTATAATGAGCTGGACGAAACAACAATATGCTAGATAAAGTTGGACGGAATCCGAGTTCCCAATGGAGATCTGGACGGAGTTAGAACCAGCAACTGATATTCTCTTCTTTTTAAATAAAGTGCAAATTTTATTATAACATCACTTACTTTGTCCCCTGCCTTCGGTTCTTCGCTTCATCTCCCTGTCTAGCTGATACTCTTTAGATCCAAAAAGTTCATGATCAAAAGATAAGAAGAGAGATCTTATCAAGCCTATGACTGGTTGCAAAAACCCTTTAAGTCCCCCGGAGGGCAATCATTTATATCTTCAAATTAAGCTTCAACCATTAACATTACACATTGAAAATCAATTGGATACACATAAGTTCTATTAAGTATATGTCTATAAATAAATTAAATAATTAGTCCGGCCTCTACTCCATCATAACCAACATTTCGAAAGGTTGCCAAAACTGAAAATGAAACCAAGCCAAATTATTGTCCCGAACATTTTTGCCTATATATTAGATAGCAACCCCTACTATCGGCCAACAGTTCATAGCAACCAAAACCAGCTGACAGACAGGGCCGATATATCCTGTCGATCGAAATTTACATTTGTAATCTGTGTAATATAAAGTGTTTATAAACATCACCAAGGTAAAGTTTAATACTAAAAGTCATTATATAATTGTAACATTATAGTAAGAACATATACTTAACCTTAAGAGGAGAAAACGGTAAATGCAATTAATATTACCAATAAACTATCGGTTTCGGCAGATATCACTTAAAATATCGGAATATTTAGTATCAGCACATTTCTAACTGCTTAGTCAAAGCATCAAATGTGTTGCGATTGGTTACAGGATTATGATGTCACTTATCAAATAGTTTCAAATTATTTTAAATTATTTTTGAACTGTCTTTGGTAAACTGTCTTTTGTCAGACTCGGTCTCTATCTTCAAATAACACCTAAAAACTCATCTTTTCCGGCTACACCTAACTCACTAACTCACTTCTTTTCTAAACTACTCACTCTATCAAAAAAAAAAAAATTTACTTTTTAAAATACTTTTGTAACTTCGCTCTCTGTGTAACTTGGTAACATTGTTGTAGCACTTGTTGACCTATTGTTGTATCGGCTATTTACCGCTTCATTGTCTCCTCGACTATTGTAAGTCGCTTTGGATAAAAGCGTCTGCTAAATGACTAAATGTAAAAATGTAAATGTAAACTTTACTTTTACGAAAAAATTTATCAACAATGGTTTAAAATGATAAGTTTGCATATAGTTTGTCTTGGAACATATTCATATACTAAATAAACATATAAACAACTTTTAAAACTTACAGGTGATCTTAAAAGCTGGGAAAAGTTGTGAAGAACGAACAAACCAACAAGTTACTACAAACTAACAAGATACACAATTGATGTATTCAAATTCAATCGTCTACTCTAGTTATGTCGTTAACCCGATGAATTGTTGCAGTTCTTTAAAGTGTTTGTGCAAAAAATGACTTAATTACACTGATGAATTCACTTTTAATGTATGATATATAAACAGTTACTCTGGAAATGACTGTGATCTGATTAATGTATCTCTTTGCACTCACCTAAAAATAGAGCCGGCAGGACCAATTACCCTCTATTTGGCACCTGGGAGGACTGAACGCATGCCAACAGCCGCTTCTCATGCCATACTGAGAACAAGCTAAGCGATCAGTCACAAACCGGCACTCGCCCACCAACTGCGCCCGCTACATCGCACAAAATAAGGATACAGATGTTTTCCGGATATCTGCGGATATCACTTTGGCTTTTTCCAACAACTCAGACTCATGACCAAGATCTATTCATCCACTGGAGATAAGAGGACACAAACCATTTTCTATTCCCTTTGACACCATGTTGATTTATTTACACAAGTCTTGTGGAAAGCAATGAGTGTGCTGAGACAATAAAGGAAACTGTGATGGTTTGATAAAGTTTTGTATTATCTTATTTGCTCATTTTCATACACTTGCTGTAGTGATTTTAGATGGAAAATGTTCATCAATGTTGCATAACGATGCAGAAATGACACCTCTGAAATACTGGCATTGGACTTTAGAATGGGGCACAGCATCATTTGCACAAACACTTTAATTGGCGCCTATAACTCTATTGTATCTGTTAACTTTGTTGCTTTCGTGCCATGCTGTGTCTGTGTTGACGAAAGGCCAAAATGAAGAGAAGATGATGCATTTTAAAATAAAAGTGTATTCGTTTGGACAGGCACTCAGCATCCGGCAGCTGAATTACACTTCATTCAGCCATCTAATACATTTAAACACAATCTGACACCAATAATTTCGAAGCAATATATCAAAACATTCCTAACATTTTCACATCGTTCCATTAGAGATATATTAGTTCCATTTGTATTAATTCTGTGACACATCAGAAACATATAGAGCGTCCACAGAACTAATCTATAGGCAAGCACTGGGGCATTTTGAATACAGTATTTTGTGTATTGGTGTATTTGTGAACATAGCGTATATGACAAATGGCTTGAAGTGCGCATTCACTAGACTTTGAGGTTTTTTACTGTGGTTCTAAATGGACAAACTGCTTCACAGAGTGAATTGTTTGTTGTAAAAATACTTCGGCAAAGAAGAAAAACCCAACATCTTTGTCCTGTGTTAGCCACCGGAGTGCTGTGAAATAGTCGGGTGGGCAGTTGGTTGAACTTTGTAAGCTCGCCGCAACATGTTAATTTCACAAACTGGACCTTTAATAACGTTTCTCGTAGTTCTGTTACAATAGTAATAGAAATGTGTCGAACTAAACTGTTTAAATAAGCTTTTCAAAGAGAATCCATTTGGATAGATGTGGCGGTGTGATGTGGAGGCCTTCGAAAATATAATTGCGCTTTTCATGTTTTTCGGCTTCTCTCGTGTTACGCTTTACGCCAAAGATGATACGTTTACACCCAGTTATTGTTTGGCAGCTGAAGGACATTTTATAGTGTTTCCGTAGTTTTACGCAGAAATATCTCGACCTTATTGTCGATATGTTTCATCGAACACAATGGAAAACGCCAGACAGATTCGACAGGTTGAAGCGGTTAACGTTTTTACTTATGCGCGGTGAATGGATAAAAATACTGTAAATGTTTCAAAAGTGTGGATGAGCAGCTTTAAGAAACACAATGAGTTTTAAGCACAAATGGATCCGGATAAGATCGTCTTTCAGATTTTGAAAGTCCCAAATGGGTTAGGTGGGGGGTGTTGATGTGGGGTAGGCCACTGACATAACTATTCTCACACTGGCAGCTAATGTTATGACGTAATGGCTCTTCTCCTGTCCATGAGCGATGAGTTGATTGACATAATTAGCCTCAATGTGATAATTGTTCCTGAAAATCTGTCTAATGCCCTCTGACACAGCTGTGTGCTTGCATGTCAATGACGCCTTACAGCTGGTCCCCGGTTTCTTATTGCTTTCTTTTTAGACAGGCTGGCCAACATTTTGTCTCAAAGGGGCTACCATTCTCGATTTATCCAACTTCACTTTACCCACTCCTCCCGATTTAACAATAAGGCCAGGAAAAGCAGCAGGAGGCAGAACAGACCCTTCTGGTTAAATCTGCTCGAGGGAAATGTGACATCCAGTTGCCAGTCCCTTTGAAACCTAAACAGCCTCATAATGCACCGTGTGTTTATCTCGCGTTGTTTTCACACATGCCTAGAGGATAATTCAATGGCATTGAAAAATTGGCGGTTCTGATTGGTCGATTGCAACATTGCAAAAGTAGGGATGCTCTTATCCTATCAAAATCCAATAAACTTGAATACAGTTCTAAAGCAGGTATTGGTGACAATTATGACACTAAAGTGCCTAATCTAATTCAAGTTGAAATTTAAAATCCTATTCCCAAAAAGTTTTTAATTTCCCTGTTTTTCTTGTTGTCATTTTTTGGTGGTAAATACTCTACAGGTCAAAATCAAAAGGTGTGTTTCTGAATGTCTGAAATTCGTATTATGCATAATATACATTTTTATGACAAAACGTTCATTTGATTAAAAAAACTGTATTTAAAACTGATACATTTGACTGTACAATAAAGAAAGAACAGCCAATAAGGACGCAGAAGAGACAGCTTTAAATTTGCTTTAAAAAGAAACTCAGAGTGAGATCTTAAGAAGCTACTTGAAAAAATGACACGTTTTATTTAACTTGTTCAGATTTTTCTTTGTAACATGATTCCTCTAGTGCCCTTTATGTTATGAGTTTGTTAAAATGTGGAAAAAAGAATCCATACGTAACTATTTGACAGGTAGTTATATCCAATCGTGCTAAGTTGGTGAAATTGTTGATTTATTTACACTTAAAGAAATATACTATAATATCATTTAACACATATTGAACTAAATTAGTGTGTTGACTTTGTTTAACAAGATTATCATGCAGTTTATAAGACAAATCTGAACTTTTTACTTTAGTATCGATCGGTATACAATATCAACCGATAATGAATCTTGGGTATCGGAAAAAAGGTAAATCAAAACATCTATTCTTCAAAGTCTAGAGGACTTTTCCTACGAGTTGGTCTGGATGATAATAACGGAATCGATTGATAAGAAATACGACTTAACTATTAAAGCAAAATTGTTGTCCATATTCCGCATCATAACCAGCCGCGCTTATATAACTCATGTAATATTCCTATTTGTAATAAAAGTATCCACATTTCTGTGCAAATCTGCTTTCAGTCACAGCAGGGGTGTAGATGGTATTCATAAGCCAAAAAGCCATCAACAAATATTCAAAAGGATAAATCTTCTCACCAGGATGCTTTTAGAAAACAGAACATTTGTAACGCGGCATTGCCTGCGTGTTTTTTCTGAATTCAGGACCTCCGAGGAAAGAGCGATTTGGCACAGCCGGCTTCAGAAGATGAATGAGGATTAATCAAAGCAGCACTCAGACAAGAAGATCCACAGCTGACCGGCCAGTAATTCACAGAGATCCCACGTGTAAATCAAGCATCAACAGAAGCCGTCTCATAATATCTGTGCCGTCAGGGCCACTGCGGGGGAACGGTTATCTGACAGCTGGGTCAAAACAGACCTTAAATGACACTATACAGCCAAGAAAGATGCTTTTAATATGTCAGTATCAATGTTATGTTTGGGTAATTATCCGCCGCGCATGCTGGGCCGTTCGCAGGAATAATATTCCTGATTGACGTGTGCAGCCGAGAGCTCTTCTGCCCTGAATTACAACAAAGTGCACACTTATGACCTTGCCGGTCACGGCTATCTCTGAACCTCAGTCTCTTCTGTGTTTTTACAGACTCAGCCGGAACGCCGCGGGGAGAGGAACACATCACTCACGCTGTGTAAAGTTAGCTGACCCTGGAAGTTTGGGGGTATCTACACTTTCACACACAGGGGCTTTTATATTTCTACTCACACACACACACACGCGCGCGCTCACACACACATATACAGTAAAGACAGAAATACCCATCCTCTACAACCTCTGCACCGGACTGATAAGAATATGATGAGGTCTGTCAAGGAAAACCATAAACATTTTCAACTCATTATATTATATTATATTATATAACTGCTGTTTTTTTCATATAATAATGGAACGACTGGTTATAATCATTTTCTAGGTGTCATTCACAACATACACTAAACAGAAATATAAACCCAACCCGTTTGTTTTCGCTTCAATTTCTATGAGATGAACTCAAAATGACAACTCTGTCATCATTTATTCATAATATTGTTATTTTAAACCTTTATGATTTTCTTTCTTGTGCAAATTAAAGAAGATATTTTGAAGAATTTAGAATCTAGAAACTTGTCCCAATTTATGTTTGAATTATTTATTTTTATGACGTGCGTCAGATCCACACGATTGAATAAAGATTTCAATTAAGAATTACATTTAAAAAGTTAACTTAATTAAACTATTTTATTATGTACAGTGGTTTCACACATAGAAATTCAAACAAGCCATATTTTTGTTTACACTTCTTTCCAAATTTTTTTGGAAATATTAAATGTTTTTTGTGATTTTTAAAATGTTCGATCTGAAGATATATGACTACATTTATTCACAATTTTTGTTAAACATACATGACAAATCATACATTTTCTTCAATAAAAATATTTGGATGACTTTGACCAAATCTTTAAGAAAGAACAAACAATAAGAGTGCAATAGCTTTAAAGGAGACGGAGACTCCTTTAAAGTTTTTTACGCGGTGGCAAAATTCATATAAATCCGGCAATTTTATTTTGCACGTGTTGGTTCCCTTTTAGCTCAGTTTGATTCTAATGGTAAAATGTTTTTGTACAATTCGCTTCCTACGAGTTAATTTGAATTAGTTATAATGACGCTTTCGTTATCAAATGGTTGAACAGTACGTGAAAGCTCTGGTTGCTGTGGCAACCGGTCCAAAATCTCCCTGGAAATAAAGATCTGCTTCAGGGAAATAAGTACGAGAGAAAGAGAAAGTGGAGGTTTTTAAATAAACAGGAATAAGAATGCCTTACAAAATGTGGCTCAATATCCCATAATGCTTTATGTGCCTCCAGTGTAAGATACATACTTTAACCTACTTTTAAAAAATATATTTTATGATTATACAATCTGGAAAACATATGAATGCATAAGAGAGTAAGTGTCCCCAAACCTTTGACTGGTAATCTATGTGGTTTTCAGTTTTTGGAGATTTCAGTTTTTTATGAGCTGTGTTTTGGGAAATGATACTAAAGAAGAAAAAATAGAAATACTCACAATTATTATTAAGTAAAATTTGCTAACAAATGTTTTTCTATACTGTGTTTTTATTGTTTACTCATGATTCCATTACTCTGCCCTCTCAGGCATTGTAGCATGTCCATCAGATATTATTAATACTGAGAGTTTGGGGGAACATGTAAAGATAAGTAGGTTGCCGTTCCCTTACCTCTGTGTTTATGTCTGCATTCCCTGTCCGCGTCGAAGGGTCCGGAACCAATGTAACGCATGAATCAGTTTCAATATTTACTCGGCAAGCAAGAATAAAACCTTTTGAAAAAAGCTCCCCAAACATTTAAAAGGTTAAGTCATATTGTATGTGGAGGGTAAGGGATGTTAAGGTCAAAAGAGGGCATGAACGGTGATTGACTCTGATTTTGTTGCTGCTTTTAAATCAAGGAAATTCGGACACATGGTTGATCAATACCATCACAATTTTAAACGATCTTGTAATGAGTTTTCAGACTGAGAAAAGTACCCTAACTGGACAAAAAAGTTAGTATTGATGTGTGTAATTATAATGCATATTTGAGTTTATTTTAGAAGTTAAGGTGACAATTTGAGTTATTATAACTTAATCGAAAATAGCAAACTGCGGTTTGATTGAAATTATCGGAATGCACAGTAAAGAAAGCGTTAAAATCACTGTTATTAACACTTTTCCCTTAAATAAATAAAAAAGAACTCACTCCACCGTCAGGGAAATTCCGTCTTTATTCTGAGCGATGGGTAGAGACTGTCGTCTACAAGACTGTCAAACAACTCGAAATTAATGACAGACGGGTATGCTCGGCCTCAAGCGCTCTCTATTCCTTTCGGCTTTATGGTAATTTGTTTTCCCTAAAATGTCACGGTGCATTTCGCTGAAACACTACCTCTCCTATTCATCCGTCTGAAGTCTATTTATTTAGAGGAAATAGCAAATCTGTCGCCGCCGTGGTAGCACTGGCCGTCACAGGGTAGAACAGGTGCGAGTATCATGCAAGGTTTTATCTCTGCGATAAAAAGCGGATGTAGAGCTCTATAATTCATCTGCCTTTCTTTTATCAGTTTTTAGATCTCCGCAAAGATGAACGAAACCTACCAAGTCATCCGTGGGCTTCACCTCTGATGTGAAACAGTTCGGTTAAATAAAATGAAAGAAATCTATTTTTCATTGTTTAAAATAACAAAGAGACACCGACGTGTAACCGAGGGCATCGATGCTGGCCTGTCAATGCTGGACGGCTCTACTGAGTTAAATGACCTCATTGGATGGACAGTCTATACCAGCACAGATGTGTTGTTTGGATTGTGATGAGATGGTCTTGACAGACACAGGGCTGACTCACAGACATGCAGGTGAACTGGAGTGTTTCAACTCCGTTAAAACAGTGAACAGAACGGATATGTTTGTGTTTTGACATATATTATCATAAGAATATAAAATGCAATAGCCCATACACTACCAGTCTCTACCGTGTTCCTCATTATTTGATAAAAAAAAACATCTGATCTGAAGGTGTATGCCTAAATGTCTGAAATTCATTTAATAGACATTACTTTTTCATAGATAAAATCATTCTACACATTGTAAGAAACATTCTGTGAGAATATAACATAGGTCTATTCCACATTGACTAAGTGAGACCATTTCAACGATTAAAATTATTGTGAACTTAATAGGTCAATTCAAACCTTAATGCTCGTTTCCTCAGAATTAGATTTTCCCTCCTTAGCCTTTTTCTTACAGGCAGTGTCACATTAATGTTTTTAAGGAAAAACAAACCATTTATTGAATAAAAATTAAATGGAGGACTTTTTCTGAATGTTGAGGAAGGAGCAGCCAATAAGATCGCAGAATAGACAGAAGCATCTTAAAATAGCGTCTCGGGGCGAGACCTTAAGAAAGTGCTTGAAACAATGACAAAAAAAATGTAGTTAAAAGGTGACCACACTGAACATCCAATTTATTTATATTTTATGATTTCTCAAAATTTCGGGATGTATAATTTTAGAGTTTACAATAATTATTAACTTGGAATATGAATGCATATGTGAGCAAGAGTCCCAAAACTTTAACCCACTACTGTATAATATTATGTGTGCTATACTGCTATATTATCAAACTTATCATTCACATTCAACTGTGTGTCTAGAATATTTGGGTTTGAGCCAAGACTTTCAGCACGGTTCCTTACTGTACTCATATGATTGCATTATAGATGCATAAGCCGTTTAACAGCCCTTTGTCTCTCACTCGTGATGTATGGGCGGCATTTTGGGCCATAAACGTCCCACTCTTTCCAATTCAATCCGGCAGAATTGATCCAGTGCCAAGGCGCTTCAAGCCCTGAAAATATCACAATTTTATACAAATCTTTTTGATTTCAGGTCTTTTTCTTCCAATAAAGATCCTAGTGTGAGTCATAGTGACCTGCTAATGTTGATGCACCTCTTATTGTAGATGACTTTTACACCATCATTATATCTATCCTTTGTCTTGGAATTTTTCCGGATACGACTTTCATGAAAGGAAAATCATGTTATTTGGAATATAAAGTAAATTAGTGCATTTTGGGAATTTAAGTACTGGCAACTCTTACAATGTACGACAGTTTGATTGACACCAGCGTTTTAAAGTAAGAAATAAGATTTTAACAGATGATAATATTGGCTAAGGTCTAATAGTTATTGCCCACTACATAAAGTAAATGAAATATAAAATAAATGTGGATTGTAGAAGTAAAATACTAGAGATTTGGGTAAACTTGACAATTGATTGAGTATAAATTAACAATATTGATATTTTTTTGCAGATCTCAGTTTGTGGCGTTGAAATATCTTTTTAATTTGCCCATTAATCTCATTGAATTCTAGAATAAATAACTGAGATATGAAGGGGATTTTCGTGCCGTCACAACTGTTAACAAAATAATCAAATTAGAACAAATTAGAATTTAAAGTTGTATTCCTTGAGAGATAGATGTGACAGTGTCTCTGGTTTTAACACTCTTGATGTGACTCTTGGTACACCGTGAACTTATTTCATTGTTCTTTGAAGCACAGCTGAGGATTTCAATCATTTCATCATTGGATCAACATCTGAAACTAAGTCTAATAAAAGACACGTACACATAAAGACATCAAAAGAGCCTTGAGCACCTGTTCTTTTCCCCCTTTTTCCTGCCCATCTCTGCTATTTATATATATAAATGCATAAATGAAATCTTATAGATGGCAAACAATAAATAAAAATCCCAATATCATGGTAAGAGAGTAGAATTATCAGAGATCACAAATATATATGTCTTACACAGAGAAAAGAACTAACCCAGTGGGCCATGTCGAAAAATCAAAGAATGAAATCAAAATTTTGATTTTTGAAAAGACAAACTTACTTTAAAGCTAAAACATGTTTGAATCATAATTATCCGGTCAACCCTCCAGAAATAACAACCTGTATACATTCCAGATCCTAAAATATGTGTCGTGATAAGAGATCAATATTAATAATTGAAAGTTAATGTAAAGATGGTGTAAACTGAAACCGTCTGTGTTCTTTACACGTGCTTGATACCAGTGTCCGTCACATAGATAGACTGAAGAAAGTCTCTTCACATGCAGCTATTAAGACTCAGATTTGCATTCACCTGCAGCTCCATTAGCCGGCGGTGCACTGCTGAGCTGTTCCGTGAGAGCAGAACTCATGATGACTGACTAATGAATAACTGAGACTCCACCACACTTCCCCGCCGCACTTCCTCGGACCAGCGGAGGGAATAATGGCGCTTGAGACAATTTTCATACTTCAGAAACGGCCAGTCGTCTGTCGAGATGCGAATGAAAAACATCAAAAGCGTGAAGGAAAGCATATGTGTCAGTAAGTCTGATGTGATGGACGGAATCAGATGCTAGAAAAGGCCGGCTTCCGGCGGCAACAAATTTTGAAGACAACATACAACAGTGTGAAACCCGATCGATGCAATGCCACAAGGCTTGGAAGCGATATTGATAGTGAAATCAAAAGCAACTTGAGATGCGACCCAATTTTGGACACACTTTAAAGTGCCCGACAGCATCACTATAACAGCACACAACATCTGACACTGAAACCCAGAGAGACAGAGCAGAAGAAAGAGGAAGAAAGTCCGTCCAAACCCCATGACAATCTGGGACTCTGCGAGCAGGTGCACACCGCCGGATGATCTTCATCTCTGCCACTTCAAGAAACTCAGGAAGCATAAAAGCAACACCAGACTTCAAACTGTGCTTGACTTTCAGGACCTTAGATCACAAAGAGCCGGCCTCACTTCGAACCTATAGCATTATACGCAAGATCCTATGTTGCTGCGGACCTAAAGTACTGGAATAAACCTTAACCTCTGAACATGCAGTTTTGACACAAATGAATGTAAAACAAATACACATATGTTATATGGGAATTATATTTATGTAGATAGACAGGGACTCGTTTAAATATATACATATATTAAAAGTTTATATAACAAGTGCGCAGAATTGACTGGGCATATATATCCATATCCATATAAATGCAATGAATGTTGTATCATAACAGAACTAATATTATATTTAATACAAATGAGTTTGAAATTGAGGATTTTGACTAAATACAGAAGAAAGAACAGCCAACAAGTGTGCAGAATTAACAGTGTATATGTACAATATGTATATATATACAATATGTGTGTGTGTATATATATATATATATATATATTTATATAAAATATTAGTTCTGTTATGATAAAACTCTGTTATGAAAAAAATTATATTTCTCTCTCTGTTAAACCGATTTCAGACATTAAGGCATACACGTTTTTTTAAATAATGAGACATTTTTGATAAAGTGTTCCTAAATGTTTGACCGGTAGCGTACATATAAAAACACATGGTATGGAAACATTTTGTGTTGTTCGTGGAATCAACAATCTCAGATCTTCCTAAAGAATCACAATCTAAGGGTTAAATCAAAAGCGGACGGACTCAACCGAGTATACGACTTAAAGAACATTCAGAAACTGCAAGATTCATTGTGGCAGACATTTGTTCATGACCACCTGTAAAATAACACATCATGCCTTACTTTGCCTTATGACTTCGGCAGCAGTGAGAAGCAAGGTGAGAAAGAGAGAGCAAGTCAAGAGAGAGAGGTCCATCGTGTTTGTTCAGGATGAATGAATTCAAAATCAGAGAGCGAGCGGTGATCACTGCCGCATCACTTCTGGTTATGTCAACATCATAACCGGCTCGCCTCGTACCAATTCAAGAAGCTTTCAACGGTCATAAACACAATGATGCATTGTGCTGAGAAAATCAAAATCAAAATGTAAAACCACCCACCATAAGTAGCTGTAAGAGATATTTTAATTAAAAAAAAAAAATACTTTTATATTCTTCAATTGCAATATCCGCTTTCAAATCAACATTATTCCGGACTCTTCCACCATCTCTTCCACCATCTTGGCCTTGTATTATTTTTGCACCCAACTTTTTTGCCGTGCATTGCAAAACTCATTTTAAAATTGTTTTTATCTTGTAGAACAGCTTTTGCATTGGGCGCCTAGCTATTCTGTACTGAAATGTTTTGCGCTTTAAAAAGAAGCCGCAGTTTTTACTAAATAGTGTAAAAGTGTAGTTTTCTAACATCGTTAACTGAATGCACGGCAAAAGGACGATAATTAAACTTAGCACAATGATAGCGCAGCACTTTTAGCCCGGCTAAATTGATTACATTGCTACATTTGTCAGAGTGCCGGCAATGGCGAGCAAAATTGGTTTCCTTGCAGTAAGCTTGCTTTAATATATTTCAAATTAGGCTGGTGTGGAAATCCTTTATGACACCCGGCTACATCGGAAATAAGCTACTCAAGTGTGGAAAAATGTCCCTTTCTTCTCATTTTCGCTTTCTCCTCGTACAAGTTGTGAATAACAGTGAGGAAGAATGAAATGTCAAGATTTTCAATACATTTAGGGTATCTCAGATCAGTTCTGCAGAGCCAACGTGATTTGTATTTTACATAAAAAACACGATTTACGTTAAACGTTAAACGTTTAATACCCAGCGGTGGCCACACTTTAGTGGTTTGCAAACATTGGCGAAGGACTAATCCCCTACAAATATAGAACTAACGACACTACCGATATGTTTGATACCTGATAAAATGCATTCAGGAATCATTCGATCTTATTTAAAGGTCGCCAATTTGTATTATTTTGTAGGATGTAAATCATTATAAACCACTGGAGATACAACACCACGTTCAAAAACCCACCTCCATCCCCAACTCCTCTACATCAGTTGTGGGTGGTGGTTTGGGAGTTGGACTTGTGAGAGGAAGGTTGTATTCTTCGAATCTGAGTGTCTGAAACGTCATTGTCTGCTGACACTCAGATTCGAAACATAGAAACCTTAATTGCCTACTAAAGTGTCCTTGAGCAAGACATCTTACCCCTGTGTTGCTCTAAAGTGATAATTGCCTACTGCAGAACTCTGTAAGTATGGATAAAGGTATCTGAAAAATGATTACACGTAAATGTAAATATATATATATGATCATTTTAAATTTCATCCTATGTGTTTCATGTTTTTCCTTTGTTTTGGTATGGATCTTCAAATAGGATCATATTAAATAAAAAAAAACACCGTAAAATAGTTATGAATTTCCATGAAATTGTGTCAACAAAGATTTGGCATCCCAAGTACCAGGACAAACAGTGCCCACAAAGCTCTTTACCTTCAAAAATATTTGTGTCCACACGAATTCTAACAGTGGCCCTGGGTTGGTGTAAATAGTTGCTATAGAGACAGATTCAAATTCGTATCATGTTTAGAAATTTAATTTTTCGTCTGTGTTTCTACTGTACTGCCTTACCAATTAATCATGGGATTGTAAAAATTGACTGAATTAAAGGTTAATCAAACATCAAATATTTTCATTTTTATATTTCATTTAAAAAAGTTTTTTTTTGCAGATCTGTATGATTTTAACAATATTTGCAATGATTGTAAATACCATGAGATGATTTTTCCCAACTATTACAGTTCAAGGAGAATGTCGGTAACAACTTACAATAAGGTACTGATTGTTAACATTAATAAAGGCAAACACATTAGCATACAAAAACAATTTTTCAGTATTTATTCATTTATTCATTGTTAATGTTAATTCAAGTCAATACAGTTATTCATATTAGTTCATCGTGAATTAACTAACACGAACCGAGACAACAGAGTCGTGCTGGAATTTAATGTAAACCAACATGAATAAAATCTTATAAAATATTGTTTATTGTTTGTTTGATTTAGCTAATTCTAAGTCATTGTTAACTGACGTCACTTTAATGTAAAGTGTTTTCAGGATATCTGCTGTTCTCTGCAGAAAACAGACCGCAGTCCAGGTCTGGCAGACAGGGAGCACGATGTGCTTAAGTCACAGCAGGCCACAGAAAAGTGAGAAGCGTGTAATGGATTATGAGCGGTTAATTGGCTTCGTCGGTGGCGTCCAGGTTTTGCACCCGCTTGGGAGGGCAGATCGGCACCCAGCTGTTGGCGGGATGGAGGACGCGGCTGGGTCGACACTGTAAATAAGCTCGGGGACTTCGTTCCTTCATCATCCTTCGCCGCCATGGCTTAAAAGCCCAGCGAGCTGCCAGCAGCTTAATGCAGATGCAGTCATGATATGCGCATGACTGTTTGTGGCAATAACAGATACGAGCTTGCCCCATACGCGCGATGGATCATTCCTGAAACTCGGTGTGCGTCTTCCCAGTTTCTTCAATAGAACACTGTCAATCTCCCAATCCTCCCTGTCGTTTCTAAACCCCCTGTTCCTGCTTTTATTTAGCAGTCAAAGAAAACGCTTCAGGAACCGATAAAGCTTCAAAAGCGCATACTAACCGTTATCCTTCAGGCTCGTGAGTTGGAAAAGGAAGTGGAATAGCGAGAGTAAACATATTGCTGCTGGTTAAATGTGATGTATTGTTTCATCTGCAGTCACTCGAAGCCATCAGTTTGATCTGAGCTTGGTGTCTCGGTGAATGCGTGGCTCTTTCTCCTCAAAAGTCTATGCGCACCCTACTGATCCGGAGTGTTTGATGAAGCATGGCAAAGCTCCTGTTTGTGCCACTTCATCTCGTTGTCACCTTGTTGCCATGAAATAAAAGATGCATCAGGGATCTTCCCAAAGATGAATGCAAAGCAGCCATCCAATCCGATGTATGCGTTCGCATGAAACTTCGCATTAAAAATTTCACATCGCTTTTATCATCCGTATTCACACCGAACCCAACAGAGAATGGATGCACTCCACAATGGCTCTAGTCCTTGCTGGCATTTGTGGGCAGCAATGTTTAATTGGTTTAGCATGCTCAAAAGGGGGCTTATGAAGAAAACAAAGGAAGGGGTCCAAGTAGTGCAGGTGGGCGTATATCGTGCCATGTACTGCGTCAACCCGTGCCACTGTTACCAATCCATCTGATTACGAACCGCCAAGAGTATTAGAATTAGAGTACTAAATAAACAAGCCGTCGTTATTCTACACCGGCCGAGTTTTGGGTGATTTCATGCTAGAGTTCTTAACTATTTTAATTAGCAATTACACCGATTAAAATGGGCAAGCAAAGAGCGGAACAGACTGGCAAGCCCTTGCATGAGCTTACATCAACCAATAAATATGGTTTGATCAAGCTTGAATACACTCAAAATAAAAGTATTATTTTGGGAATGTTTTACTAAAAAAAAGACATATGGAATCTGATAATTGGGTGTGCCAAATCTCATTTCTCTCAATACAGAAGGATCCAGTTTCAACATGATCTCAATTAAGAACCAACTTTGCTAAACCAGCCAATAACTTTTGTCGGTGGTGAAAATTCTATCAGCCAGAAATGTTTAATACTGGCTGATTGCCATTATTATATAGTATACGTACGAGTACTACACTGATTTTTACAAATTTGATTCTTTATTTTCCAATTGGAATGATATGTCTGCTGATGTCTTATATCTAATAGAGCATTCAGGTAAGTTCAAGATTTTCTCATGTAATTACAAGCAGTGTTGACATGTAATGAAGCTCTCATCAAACTGATCATCAAAACCACAGTTTCTATTCTGGTTTTAAGAATAGTTTAATATAGAATTATAATTATACTTTACAGTATTAAAGCAGATATCCGTTCAATTACAAAACCTCAGACGAGGAGCTATAAAGTACATTTTAATACATATATTTGCAATATCACCATACGTTCCAAATATTTCATAATGTTACTTTTTTTGTGACTACTTTGATTGAATATTAATGAAATGTATGGGTCCCGGTTAAAGAAAACGTCATTTTAAGGAATCCATAAAAAAGGATTTATCTTGTTTTGGAAAAGACAACATTTATACGTTCTGCAAATCCGCAATGGTAGATTTCAAGTATTGAATCAATTTTATTTCTTTTACCAAAGTCAAATTTACTTGCAATTAGTGCCGGGCACGTATTTATTCAAAATGACCATTGATCCCGATGCCCGCTCTTCACCCTCCTCCCTCTTCCCAGAGGATTCTCCGTTGATGAATCGAGAGGGCTCTGCAGCTCCAGGAACACTTCCAGTTCTCGGTGTTCAGTGTAAATGTTTAGACAGCCCCCAGTGGTATGATGGAGTGCAGAGGAGACCCAGAGGAGTGCTACCGGGGCATTAGACTAAAGACTGGGAGAGGAGGAGGACCTAATGTATCATTGGGTGAGACATCATACAACAACGGTCATGGTACATGAATTCGCAGTGCCTTGCTGAAAGCAACCATTGTGAGAAGGCTATAAAGACTTTTAGAAACTTGAATATTACGTGGGTTTCAAAGAGAGTGAAAATAAAAGCTTTTATTCGTTCATTCCATTAGATACAGCTTGGCGTTCTCAAAACAGTTTTAGGGGCTGTGTTAATAGCCGATTAATCTTGTTAGTAAAACATTTAACAATTGTGGGGCAAGAAAAAGCTTTTTAACATTTATAAAAAGCACTAAAGACAATTGTTAACTCGTCGCTGGTTTCAAAAAATCTAAATATTTTAAATTGCCCTCCCAAACCTTCGAAACACTGACCACCAGTCAAAAATTATTTATAATTTGTCCAACATTTTAAAAAATAAGTACATTTAAGAGATATTTAATAAATATTGTAATTAATAAATGTAATAAATATTATACTTGAATTTCAGTAATATGTTTAGTAATAAGTCAATTTAAGAAGAGTTAAAATAATAATATGTTTAATAGAAAGTAATTCTAAAGGAAACCATTTAAGCAGAAAATGTTTTAAAACCTTTTGACTTGTAGTCTAGTTGCCAACACGGGTTAAAGTAACAAATTGTGTCATCTTTTACTCATCCTCATGTTATTTCAAATCTCTTTTGTGTTGTCTCACAAAAGAAGTAAGTTGAAACCAAACAGCAGTGTTCCCCATCCACTTCTATTGTATGGAAACAAAACCGATGAAATTGTGCCAGCTTCTAACATTCTTCAAAATATCTTCTATTATGTTCGGCGGGAGAACGAAAGTCATATTGTTGTAAATGACACAAGGTGGAATAAATACTGACAATATTTATTTTAACGTTAGCTATCACTTCAAAGGCCACCTAAATACTGTACGTCACAGTAAAAGTGCATAAAATTCCCATTAATAAGTTTGCTTCAAATACAGTAAAAGCAAAGATCATTATTCATCCAAAGCCTTTACAAACTCTGTTTAAATATAAAATTGCTCAATATAACAAAGTTCTCTTAACTTAATTGTATTAAGTTAATAGATAATTTAGTCTTAACTTACTTATTCCCACAAAATCCCACCAAAATGCACAAATTACAAATCACGATTGTAAGCTAACCATTGAATATTGGGGTTAGGAGTTTGTTTTACTTGATTAATTTATTTTTTACCAAAAAACGTTAGGATTGCAACTTTTAAACACCATTATTGTCTACTTTTGTTTCAAACGAACCATGGGCTGTGCAATTAATTGTAATCAATTTAAATTTCAAGTTCAAACAATAATTGCATAACACTCAGTTGTTCATTTATTTTAATATTTATTTATTATTTATTTGAATCAATACACTCATGTAATTTAGCGCTTTTTTTTTGCTATGAATTTATAAATTACAATTAAAGGGGTTGTTAAATTTACTCATTAAATCGTGGACATTGGTTCCATACAAATTAATTAATAGCATTACTTCAAATTCTCGTAAAAAACATTTTTTAAAGTACTGGCGTGAAATATCCGGTACATTTTCGCTTTACTGACATTTCTGTTCATTCTAAAATGTAATTGTCAAAACTGTAAAGTACAGGTAAATCAACTTTACAAAATAAATATGGAAAATTTTAAAAAGATTTGACAGTGTATGTAAGTAGATCCTTATTTATTAATGTACAACCAATGATTCGGTTTTGTAAATCCAACAACTATTCTTTCAGACAACGTTCAAAATTCAAAGTATGTCTAATTGTGTTCAATAATCATGACCTAAACGTTGGGCAAAATATTATATTTTATATTAATTCATAAATAATAATAATATATAATGCTATTTTTGTTATAAGCGAGCAGTCTGAAAAGCCTTAAAAAAGTATTTGAGTCCGTTTTCAAAAAAGGCGATACTGTAAAACATACTGTATTATCACCCACCAGTGTGATTTTATGCTCGCTCTAATAATCTCTCCTCCTCCACTCGTGCCGGCTGGAAAGCTGATCGAGTGGGTGGATGATAAGAGGGCCGGGGGGTGTTTGTCAGGAGAAAACATGCAGGTCATCCGTACCCAAAGAGGCTAATTAAAGGGTGTAAAACACTCACCCCGTTTAAAGTACCCTGGTCCGGCGTTCCACTTGCCCCTCGTTGACACGCTAAAGAGAGAAATGGTACGCTGCTACTCAGAGGAACTGTAAGAAGGTCGCGCAGTCACAGAGCACCACCATCCTTCTATTTCTTCACACATCTTCGCACGGTATAATCTCATAATGTGGGATGTCAAAATACGTCAATCAAATGTTATCATGAACAAATAAAAGAGATTTGAGTAGACCCTTTGCATTAGATCGATGACAAATACTGTCTATTCTAACAGTTTTGTATGTCTTTGTGTTGAGAAAATGTGAATATGTGACTCTTCAGCAGTATATAATATTCCAGTTCCCCTTCATGATCTTTTCTTGACATTTAAGTGTCGGCGATGAGCAGGTCATCAAAGCCGTCTATTAAGCCATAAGGTCCTTCAGTTAATGTTAACCTTCCCATTAAAGAAGTCCCCGTCCGTGTGCACATTTTGGCACATTTCTACAAAGACAAGCTCATTAAGAAAGCTATTTCCGTTCCCTTCTAAGCCCAATTTTATTTCGCACGTTCGGTAAGCGAGCTCTGACAAATGAAAGCCGATGAGACTAAGCTGGTGAGGCTTGTGGCCTTCGCTTCTGTCACTGTTACTCCTTAATTCTCAAACTGAAGTTTTGTTGCGAATGGATTAGCGCAGAGGCGTGTTAAAGATTAGAGTTTGAATAGAATCAACAGGGGTGAGGAGACATTCTCTTGTCCAAAGTGCTTAATTCCGGTTGCTTTTACCGGCACTCTCTAAAATCCAATCGACAAACAGAGAACCCAAGGGTGGAACCGGCTTAACTCGGTCTAATAACTTCTGATGAGTCTAAAGATGCTTTTCTCACGCTTTGTCATGAGATTTTCAGTAATGCTATTCCAATTCTATTCCATTCATAAACAAATTCAAATAACAAGACAGATTTCTCTGAAATGCAGAAACACAACATGTGATTTGTGTTCACTTCCGGTGACATATTTCGGGACTCACTTATGAATATTTTTTTACATATTTTAGAAAAATAGTTAAATGATCCAACTATGAAATAGAACAAACAGAACAACACTGTGAAATAATACATAATTATTATTAATATTATTATTAATATATAATTCATACTTTATTTTACATCTTTATTATTATATATTTATTAATAAAATTCATTAATAAAATCAGCTGAAAATATAAAAAACTCATTAGAAATGCAACAGATAATTTCTTTATAATGTACTCATTTTTTATGTAATGACAAAAAAAGTATTTATTATATTAGTAACATAAATAACATTTTATGGTGAATTCTTTTATAGATATTTGATTTAACTAGACCCTGAAATGCTTTAAAAGAATTTTAAATGATTCCCTGTCTATTCTCCTCTCTGATCGGGTTTTATTTATTCAATATTCTGTCAAAATCAGCCATTTAAAAAAGTTTTGTCATTGCTAAATTATATTTTTGTCTATTAAATTCATTTCAGACATTTAGTCATAAAACCTTCAGATCAAACATTTTACTCGAGCCTCTTCAATCTTTTCAACTTGGCTGTATGCTTGTATTGCAAGTATCTAATGTAATCATAAACTACTCTTTTATTCTTTTTCTAATGAAAAATAAATAAAGATTTCATCATAATAATACCAACAACACGGCCAATATGTGTCCTAGAGGCCTATGATCAATCATAATATGACATTAGATGATAAAAAATCAATACGCTATAGTACCATGATACTCTTTTGTTCCAAGCTTGAGCCAAGTATTGATCTTTAATTATTGTTAATAAATATTTCAAGACTTTGACATTTTAAGCGTATAAAAATGTGTTTTCTCAAGTTTTAGAAAGGGCAGAGAAAAGAACAGCACTGGAGAACAGTTGAAATCCGATATGCAATTTAATTATACATCATAATGTACAGTAAAAAGCTATTCACAACAATATCTTTCTCTTATTTAGAGGATTACAATGCAATGTTATAAATCTATATTATATTCCTGTATTTGTGTTTTCCCCCTGACTAGAAAGTAATTTTTGAGAAGATTACCTTTTGACCTTAAGTCAATAACTTTTCATTTGTAATTGAGTACATTGTAGCAGTTCTTGTACTTCATTACAAATTCCCAGTACTCTTTCTACTTCTGCCCACTGGTTAATAATTTTGATTTTTTTTGTTTGTTAAAATGCAATATTTCAGGTGTGAATAACACAACCTTTTGATTTTGGATTTCTGTTTGACCTGTTTTGAGGAAATACAAATACAGTAAATACAATAAATAGTCAATATCCGTTAGTAACCTTATTTAATTGGTTAGGTATTAATGTGTGTGTTAATGAATGAAAATGACTTTAATCCTCTGGGTGTTTACTGATCTCATTAGAGAAATACAAAAGTAGCTTGGTATTAAGCCATTATACTCAAATCCTGGTCGATAACTGTGGGTGAGAGTTAGAGAAGCTAACATATAAAATGCTTGATACTTTTGCTTTGTGGCACAGACATGTTATGGGTAAACCATGTGTTCTACATTGTGACCCTCTCAAGATTTCTTTTCAAGGCTGTATAAGAACCGTGGTGTTTCTGGGAATGCAGATTTATTAAATGTCAATTTACCATATGAAGAGACATCAGTCTACGTTGTACTCTGCGGTTCTATACTATGCTGAAAGTGCTTATATAACTCTGCAAGATAAAGCTATAAAATCCTCTCCTAAAAAATATTGTTAGTCTGTTAACAGCATCCTTTAAAGTCTCCAATTTAGGTAATTAGTTTTAATAAAGTGAAAATAATTAAATTAAGTATGTAATTTCCCTCTTAAGCCATGGAAGTGCACTAGCTGAACCAAATATGTAAGGTCCCAGTGTACGCCCTTGAGGCACTCCTTATCTTATCATTTCATCAAAAACATTCAACAGATACAGCGCAGTAGAGACAGTTACCAATGCTACCATGAAATGAACCCCAGAGGATGAGGAAATCCCAATACCTCGGGAAAAGCAGTCAACCACTTTGCCTCATGTCATAAAAGATGCTTATATATCAGATAAACACCTGCTGCGCTCCTGTTGAGCAGCACACCAAATGGCAAGGGAAGTTTTTTATGCGATTAGCTTGGGACCACCAAGCTCGGTTTAGGATTCACTTGGCTGTTTCTGGAAAGGTGGGATTTGAATTCGATTAGCTCCCCTGACTCATTCACGCACAACCCGTCTCAGAGCATAAAGTGGTGATAAATGGGATGGGAAGAGAGAGAATGTGGAAGCCATTCTGGCATGTCTTTTATGTCCTTTAGAAACAGCATTTTTCAAACAATGATATCATTGCATCTGTACCGCCTGCTTTCGTCTCCCTCAGCTTCCTCTGTATTTGTGAATATGGCAGAAAAATTCATTTTTTTCTCTTGCATGCTGTCATCTATGAAACCACAAAACAACACTTGAAAAACAGGTATACAACCAAACAATATACAACCTAGACATATTTGCTCAAGCTTTTCAAGAGCAAAATACAAATACAAAGTGTTTTATGAAAAAGTTATTTTATTTTATGATAACTTACATCATAACAATATATATTTTACCCCATCTTTCTGAATTTTTGCGATTTATGTGAATTAATTTAAATGTTGACCATAGTTGAACTGTAAGCATGTTATGAATGCACTTAGAATGCAACCTGGCAAACATCATTTCACATTTTAAATGTAACCTGGTTAGCATCATCTTTCGTTTTAATTTAAGTTTTACCTCGGTTTACTAAAAGTTTAAGCAGAATATAGAGCACAAAGAAATCTCATACGTTTGACATTTTGTTCTTTGGTATCAAAATACCATTCATCCATAAGGGCATATTTGTATTTCTTTTTTTAAAAGAGTTTGTATTGCATTCATGGCTGGTTGTTCAAGTTTACTAATAAAATAAGATGAGAAAATTGGTACCAGAACAGAAATAAAAGCATATGAGAGGTCACTGAAACAGAGGGAAACCTGACACACAAGTACTTTGAGATACCTCCCATACAGCACCAATGCCCCCTACCATCACTAATAAGCTTTCACTTAATTGATACTAATGAGCATTGGGAGCTGTTGACAGGTGTAAGGGATGATAGGGCCGGATTTTGATGGAGGAGTCTAGAACAGTGATTGATGGGAAGTTATACGCCTGTCTGATCCTGATTCTATGAACATGCTGATCTTCACTCTGATGGTAATTATGTGATCATGTTTTATTTTTAAGATGAATCGATGCCGATTTCCAATTATCAAGGCCTTAATTAATAAACAGTTCCATGATCATTCATATTATGTCTTACACTTCATTTGCGGTTACAAGCCCCAGAGGGCCCAATATTACAGCATTATTCCCTATGAAGTGTCAACAAAATTCATACAAGCAGCTTTGAAATCCAAACAAAACTTTGCAGCATTCTTCCGTAGACAACTAAAGAAAAACGAACGTACATGAAACGCAAAAAGGAATGTATACGAACTATACAGTGGTACTTAAAGTACTTTCTACCCAAGGATAAAACATGTGTTGAATTATGTACTTTCTAGTTGTTTCAAACATTTACAAATGTCTTTGTTCTCACGAAGACATAGAAAGACGTTAGGATGAAACAGATCTTGGACCTCATTGACTACCATAGTAGGAAAAAATGATAGAATCCCAGAACTTTTTGTTGTCCTGCATTGTTCAAATATATCAACAGACCAAAAAAATGAAAGTCTACTACTATGGTGTGTTTATCAGAATAAAAAGTTTATATCGATTTTTTGGCGGGGTGAAATATCGCTTTAAACTAGTACTGCGCTTTGGATAAATTAGATCATTTAAGTAACATTTACAAAAATCTATGTTACAAAGATATTTTATATTTAGTGTGTAACCAACAATGTTGTTCAAACATTAAAAAAGTATATTTATTCCTAAAATTTCTCTTGAAATCTGAGGAACATTTATGTTGAAACAACTTAATTTAATCATGTGAAAGCCATTTACACAATAAATTACTTAATTCCAACAACCCATTAATAGTGTACTAACCAATTAACAAAACTCATTCTACTTTCCTTTCAACTCTACGTAGTCTTCCCATTGCTCTTGTCGGAGATGGGTCATTGCTCTGGGAACTGAGGAACACCTCCTTTCCTGACAGAGTCACAACCCATCCAAAGTCATCCGTCCAAACGCAAGCGAAATGCCAGTCTGACGGATGTAATGGGAAAAGGGAGCTTAATGTGATGTCTATGAAGCCCTCAACAAGCCAGGGGTCATTCAAAGAAGTCAAGACCAATTTATCGCAGGGCATCACGGCGGGCAAGAAAATAGCAAACTTGCTTATGCAGGGCCTAATCCCGGCAGCCATCTTGTGGGACGAATCCCGAAGCATGACTTTTTCATTTGTTGGTGCCAGTTGCAATTGGACTCCATTCTCTAAAGTTAGAACTGACAGTCCAACACATGCAATGTTGGAAGAAGCCCATCTTACCCGCCATTACTCTTGACCCTCAAGTACACTCATGGAAGGATTAAACGTGTCTGTGTAGGAGGACCAAAACGTAACTCAGTACAATAAACATTCTTTAATATGCTCCTTTTAACCAATCGAAAATAGGATTTGGTATTAAATGTTGTTGGAGTTGTTGAAAATCGGAAATGTTTATCGTGACGGATCCAATTGCATTATTTTGAGATGGTTTACACTCTTTTGTGGCATCATCCTTTCGCATCTAAACGCGAATGTTTACGGATCAACCGATGGACTAAACTGATAAATGCGTAGAAATATTTGAATTTCTATCCCTCAGGTTTTCATCTTACTAAAACAAATATTTTTGGTAAAGCGAATGGACAATACCACTTCAGAATGGAGCCTATCAACAGTCCTTATGAATAATGATGCAGAAGTGTGCAGAACATGAATAACACGCTGAAATCACTCACATGGCCTTATCTACCTCCATCCACTTTAGCACGTCATCCTTTTATCACTGTAGAGCTTATTGACAAATGTGATGCTGATGTCAGAACATTGTGAGTTCTGGAACATGAAGAAAACTCAGCTGGTAAAGAAACAGTTTGTTGGGTTTTCATTGGTAAATAAACTGTCTACGGGTTAAAAATACAAGATGTACGGCTTGTTCATAATGATGAAGTAGAGCCGTCACCACCAGCTGTTAGCTTGCCCCCTTTCCCTGCTCAACCTCGCGCCCATTCCTTGACCTTCTGCCTTCAGGGATCCGTCAAAGAGGCTGGCACTGGTGAGCGGTTTACTAATGTGTTTCATAGCAAGAAACCGTGAGAGGTGATAGTAAATATTTTGCTTGTTCGGATGTGCCACAGAACACTCTGTACCCGAGATTCAATGTTGTTCTTGTTAATGGACCTTAACGGTGACGTTGGTTTCAAAACCTTTCTTCTTCTGTTGTAGTCGTAATATGTATCAAGGCAATTTTTCTCAATATATAAAAAAATTATCTGAAGGTGGATGACTAAATGTCTGAAATGTGACGAAAATATAATTTACAAACAAACATGTTTTTTCATGGTAGAACTTTTTATATATGCAGTAAAAAATATATTTTTAATTGGATGACATTGACTTAACATTAAAGAAAGAACAGCCAATAAAAACGCAGAATAGACGGAAATTCCTTCAAAATTCTTTATAAAGCATCTCAGGGTGAGACCTGAAGAAGCTGCTTGAAATAATGGCAAGAAAACATTTCGGCAAATTTACTGAAGATGAAAATGAAATGAAACAAAGCATGGATATTATGTTATTAATAAAAAATGAAAACTGAAACATGTTTTTATATTAATACCCATGCTTTCTTTCATTTCATAATTTTTTCGTTTCGTTTATTATAATTAATATTAAATATGACAAAAAAATTGAGTAAGAGAGCATCCAAAAACCTTTGACCGGAAGTGTTGCATATCATCCAAACTCATTAAATTTGATGTGCAACAATGGTTGACTAATTCTCACAGCTTAAGTGAACCAATTTAGCAGTTTTTATTTCTTTCTTCTTTGTAAATGACTAAATAAATTTCCTTAGTTTAAAAAAATGTTCAACCACTATGCAGCATCAAATAACTCTAAACCTCAGAGATAAAACGCTAAGAAAGTAAGATCACCAGGCTGATCTGAAAAGAATGATCTCATGGGCACGGTGCTGGATTCTTTTAGCCTGGCACATGGTTGGGGGGTAAAAGTCATTGGCCGAATGGAATTAAACAGCTCCCCGGTGAAAGATAATGCATGTCACCTTTATTCACATAACATGCATTCAGCTACCGGAAAAGATGCTCTGTCCTTATAAAACCTTAAAGCTCACAAAGGAACATCTTATTAAACCCTATAACATTTATTAGGAACATGAATAATAGAACAGGCAAACACAAAGTATGTGTATGTTGAAACTAGAGAAAGTGTTTAGAGTATCTAATAAGTTCAGCTTGTTGAGTTCTATATACACTTACTTTTCATGTCCTTGCTGAATAGCTATTTTAAATATTTATCTGCTTACTTTTAGTCAAATACGTAAGCTATACTCAGGTGTGTTTGGGCAAAAACATCTTCATTTAAACCCTTTAAAACTACACTTGTTAACCTGTATGCCATTATAACTTATATCAACATTCCATATGTGGAAATGCGTTCATTATGTAGGCAAGCGTTCCAAGTAACAAAAAATGAATGCATTTCTAGTTTTCAAACATAATCTATTTATTTTTTGATGACACTATATTCTTCATTTTAATCTATGAAGCTTTTCGGTTTTCTGTTCCTAAGGTGGAAAACTGTTTGTGTTTTAGTATACATTTTAAGGTTGTATGTGTGTGCTGAATATGTAATTCCTATATGTAAAACATATTGTGTATTTGACTCATGGTATAATAGCAAGATTAACAAGTTTTTTAACATGAGTTTTATTGTTTGTGTACAGAGATAAAAGTTTAGCTTTGTTTTGATGTTTTTACAATAGAGAAACAATAGATTGTGTATCCGACATTGTTTTATATTAAATATAATATTTTATGACCCTTTTTAAAGAGTAATTTTAAAAGAAATGTGATCAAAAAAGTTAATATTGTTATCCTTCTTTGTGTTCAAAAGAATAACAGAATAAGAAACGCGTACAGATTTAAGACTAGAGCGAGTATTTATGACAGAACTTTCATTTGCGGCAATAATCCCTTTTATATTAAACATTTTCAAGTTTCAAAAAATGTATATAAATGAAAACAGATATATATTACAGATATATATTTTATATAACCAACAGGGGCACCATTTTGAAAATGAGTACATTGTGGTTGTATTGAAAAACTATTCTAAGGATAGAAAGAACTCAAAGAAATCGACGCAGAGTTAAATTGATCCATTCTGTTAAGATGCTTGGTTTGATTCATTAAAGTCCCGCAGTAAATAAAAAATATCATGCTTATTCTTTTTTTATATTTCAGTGTTTATAATAGCTCATCAATAAATTTTTGCCCAAATTCTAATACTGCACTTCCGACCACTGTTGGCTGTCCATCTCCAATTACATCAGTAAGACAGTTTGGGCGGAGTCTCCGGTAACTCCTCCCCTCCAATTAGTAGTAAGCCGCTAGCTTTATTTAAAAACATGAAATGCATGTTTTTATACAAATGGTAAATTTATGGAAAACACAAGCCCCACCCACATTTTTTTGCATTTGATATTCTGTTTCACCGGTCAAAGCATTCGAATACGAAGGCGATTGAAACTTAAAATAACTATTTAGCTAAAAAATATATAACTTTATAATAACTATATAATTTATGATTGATAGTATGTGTATATATATATATATATATATATATATATATATATATATATATATATATATATAAAATCAGTCAATAAGTTTCCTGTACAAAAACCGAAGTACAGGAAAGCCTCCCATGGGAATTTAGTTTATCAAATCAGGCGAAAGTTTGGCCATGTCCATTAAAACCAGCGCTTTGCTGACTTCAGCAGCAGATTGAGGAGTTGAATCTCAGGAGATACCCTTGGAGGTGTCACGTACTGTACAACACACACACCGAACCCTGGAACACAGCCAAAACCATAAAGCAGAATGTAAAGCACCATACGATTCTCATCTCTGATTACTGGGAGGATGACGCGTTTGGATGGGGAATTGCGGATGATTGGCTTTGCTTAGATGAGAACATGCGTCCATGGCCTTTCTCTATTTCTGAAGGGTCGCTCAAGGATACCAGCGCTCATATATCTCTTCAGTCGTCTTTAGTGTGCTGGTATTTAAAAGGATCAGTGAGCAGTGATGAAGACTTGAGCCAGGAGTAATTAAACACTGACCTGCAGTCGAGCATCTTATGGGGCTTTAAAGACCCTTGAACATTTTTGACGAATGCAATTTTTCTTCCCTGTGTTGATGTATATCTTATTAAGACTGAAATTTGAAAATTCTCTTACGCATCCCAGAAGGGGTGTGTTTATATTATATGGACACCATAACAGTTCAGGGGAGGACGGTGTGTTCTTGATATTGAGAGAGTTATTAATATCGTCATTAAGTCACTTCTGACAGGCGGCTTTCTGCGTGTGCTCTCTTTAAAGGGCACTCGCGTTAATTCAGATGCGTACGTGAAGGCTTCAATACATCCTATTTATAGTCAAGCTTGGATGTAAACGCAATATGCAAATTAGATGTGTGCAAATATTCTGAGTTACGCAGCTGTGCATTTTGTTCTGATTTATACATTCATACGCTATATTTCAACACATGAGATTTCCCTAGCTAGTTACATTTACATTAATTTGTGCATAAGGTGTACATTTGTCCTGTTGATCCTGCAACCTTAAAAAATGTTAAAAAAATTTAACTGGCGGTTTCAACATTAAACAATGTACAGTAGTTAAACTGTTAAAGATAAAGCTTTGAAGATGTATTAAATATACTGTTTAAATATATGTATGTGTAAGTAAAAAAATTGATTTAATCAAATATTTTTAGTAGCATTTTCAAGAAATATTGATGTATATAACAGATTTGTTTTACGTAAATTTTTTGTTTTTTTAATTAGCTGTTTTAATATTTTCCCTGAATATATCTACATATTCAACGTTTTAAAAGATTTCATTAAGTCAATACTCTGGTCTATTTTTGTGATATTTTCTTTTCCACATGAAATATTTTTACGGTGTATATTTGTGAGCATTTATACGATGCAACCTGTCCTGAAAAAGAACGCGGTGCTACTTGTTCACACACTTTTTACCTGTGTTTACATCCGTTCATGTTGTGTTAAACAGCAGCTGACTGTACCACAAAAAAATTGGGATTAGGCCGACCTGTTTATTTTGTTCAAGAAATGTATACCTTATAACCATTATCTTATATTGATGCCGATGTATTAAGACAAGTAAGGAATGAGCCATAATGCAACTAATAAAGTAAATTAAAAAAAATCTCTCACTGCTCTTTAGTATCTCTGAGTATATTTAAAAGGTTTAATTAAATGCACTTTAATTATTATGACGTTCAAACCTTTTACATTTTTATTTAGACTCTATATGTTTAGTTTACTATTGAATGCATGTCTGAATGTTTCTGTGATACAGTTGTTACAGTTTCTATTAATATAATGTTTGCCTGCATGTGACCGGAAAGCAAAGATAGATGGACTAAATGAAATTGCACCATTTTCTTGCTTTATATACTTCTTGCTTTTATTATCAAACTAATGAACTTAAACAAAGGGAATTATATCATGTTATAATCAAACATAAATAATATACTAAAACATTATTGTATTACATTATAAATAATATAATGAAGTCTATTTTGACTAGAATTAGCAGAGATCTTCTTTTTTCTTATCATTATCTTGGACCGCTTCTAAAGGCGGGGTCTGGGATTTCTGCTAGTCAATATTGACATTGGAAATCATTAAAGAAAACACGCCCCTAAACCAAAAGTGTCTCGCCCCTTTTTATAACTCCGTCCCTTACATGCGTCATCTGTCGCTCTCGGCTTATGTTTCTTTCCGCATAAAGAAAAGACACGCCCCTTACTGCTGATTGGCTGCACGCTTGTTTTCGTACTCCGAACCTGATCATTTTTAAGCTTATTTGCAAATTCTTAGAATCCGGCCTTCAAGGTTTCGCCTGAGATACATTAAAGAATTCTTTTTCAAGAATTTGAATAGAGTCTCAGTCTATTCTGCGCCATTGTTATGCTTAATGTATGTGATGCTGTGAAAAGTTTTTCGCTCATTTAAATTTTTGTCAATTATTCTAATTTGATGGAAAACAATAAATAATAAGTAACAAAATGTCCAACGTTTCTACCATAATACCTTTTAAATCAACACGCGGCCCTGAGACACCGACATGTATGTACTCACGGAAGAGTGATGGTTAAGGAAGGGAAATGGTTTATAAACATGCGTGTCATATAAATCATGTTAACACACACACACACACACACACACACACACACACACACACACACACACAGATGCATGCACGGGAGAGAAAAGTGTATACATTCTGCAGCACTTCATCATCCCTTGCGAAGGTCATTAAATAAGCCGTGTGCATGTAGCAGTTCAACTACATTATTATTTTCCGTTTAATGCGTTTTCTGTCTGCAAAGATAAATGCAGAAACGCTGATCCGCAGTTTTGTGTGGTGCTTCTAGATTAGACTTGTTCACTTGAAGTCTTTTGTTTCTTTAATGTAGTAATGTAGGATCCACCTGGCCCCACACATGCATTGAAACAAGCCCACAAATCACATTCCCACAAGCTGTGTTTTCCTTCACCCCAGCGCTCACACTTTATTTGTCTGAGGCGACGGACGTTATTGCTCTCTCTCCTCTCGCGGGAACCGCATCCGGCTGTGTCACTTGCATCCGTTCGACTCTTGACTCCGTTGGTGTGAACGCACAGACTTTACTTCTCTCTTCGACTCTCTCCAATTATATCAAATCTTTCTAAACTCAAAAAATATGACTGTGTTTTAATGTGAAACAACTTACACTTAAAAACCGAGTCATTTAAAAGCTTTGATATTAAGTAAATATCGTGGTTAAGTGTGCGTATATGTATTTAAAAAAATAAGTGAATCTCAATAACTCTTTACATTTGTGTATATTAAATATATATTTGTTGGATTGTTACTTAATTATTTCAATAATTCTTAAAATGTATATTTAAGTATTCCAAATGTTTCTGGTGTGATATTTATGAGGGCACATGTCGCGTCATTTTGTTTCCCCTAGCTACCAAAATATTTCATTTATTACTTGTTGTAAATATAGATTTATTGTGATACCTGAGCTTTATTGAATGTTAAAAATGACTAATGTTTACTAAAATAGCGCAATATACAGTGTTAACAGGATTATTTTACATTTTAATTTAATTTCATCATAATTCCACATTTAGGACTGCATTAAACTACAATCAAATTATTAATTAATCTATCGTCTGAAAAAATGTGCTAGGTTATGATAAAGAGTTCATGTAGCATAAAATTATGTTGAATTTGTCTTTATCGTTTATAATTTTGTGTTTGTTAATGATTATTCAATCAAAATACACTAATAATAGACAATTTTCTGCAACTATTATTCTTAGTTCATGTTAACTCTAGCATTTACTAATTCATATTCACAATTTTAAACATGAACGGTTAATGCATCTGGAACTAACGAACGACTGAAGAGTTCATTTCATAATTTTCTTTCACAATTTTTTTTTATTGTACATTCAAATTGATGTCTATGCAATTGGGTTGTTTCAATTAAGTAAAGGCTTTTTGACTCTTTTATAATTTTCCATAAAGTCTTAAACTGCACTGACATAAATGAACATGAAAAAGGAATAATAAATGCAGAAAAAAGTTGTTTTTTTGTAAGGTTAGTTTCCTTGTTAAAAATATTGCCCATTGTAAAGTGTACAGAGAACCAAAAACATGTGATTCCTCAAGACACTTTTGTTGATATTTTCTTTACCACTTACAAGACGTAAGGATGTACACAGTCAGAAACAGATTAAAAAGGGTTCCGTTTTGGCAATGGAGTGTTCTCCTTAAAGTGCCCTAGGTGTACATTTTGGGGTTCATTGTGTACCCATGTATTAAAAGGTGAACAAAACATATAACTGTACAATAATACACAATAATAAAAGTAAAATATAATCTTAGGGTACAGAAACTGTGCAAATTTTCTCTCTCTCTCTCTCTCTCTCTCTCTCTCTCTCTCTCTCTCTCTCTCTCTTTCTCTCTCTCTCTCTCTCTCTCTCTCTCTCTCTCTCTCTCTCTCTCTCTCTCTCTCTCTCTCTCTCTCTCTCTCTATCTCTCTCTCTTTCTCTCTCTCTCTCTTTCTCTCTCTCTCTCTCTCTCTCTCTTTCTCTCTCTCTCTCTCTCTCTCTCTCTTTCTCTCTCCCTGTCTCTCTCTCTCTCTCTCTCTCTCTATGATCTCTCTGATCTCTCTGATCTCTCTCTCTTTCTCTCTCTCTCCCTGTCTCTCTCTCTCTCTCTCTCTATGATCTCTCTGATCTCTCTCTCTCTCTCTCTCTCTCTCTCTCCCTGTCTCTCTCTCTCTCTCTCTCTCTCTCTCTCTCTCTCTCTCTCTCTCTCTCTCTCTCTCTCTCTCTCTCTCTCTCTCTCTCTCTCTCTCTCTCTCTCTCTCTCTCTCTCTCTCTCTCTCTGTCTCTCTCTCTCTCTCTCTCTCTCTCCCTGTCTCTCCAGCTGGCTTTCATTTCTAATGCTAGCTGGCCAATGGTCAGTGTACAGTCCTCCTAAACACACATGACCAAGTCAAGCGGCACTGATTTATTAAACACTCTGCCAATATTTATCTCCTTCTTAACTTCATGGCTGCACTCGTGATCTGTCTCTGATGCTGACAATTACTTCATGGCTGAAACCACGAAGATGTGATCACTGCGGCGGGAGTAGCAGACAGGTAGCAATCCCCTAGTAGATTTTTTAAGGACTGAATTTCTGTACCATCATTTTGTAAATTATCTCATTCATTTATCAGGCCATATGTCATACTTCGTTTTTACGACGATGCAGGTTGGACATTAGACAACATTTAAAGAATAATGAAAGACACATCTGTACACTATCGGTTAAACGTTTTGGAGTCCATGCTCCCTTATGCATTGGTATTTTGTTCTTGAAAAGCTGAAATAAAGATTCAGATTTTAAATAGATTTATCCTAAATTAACTCTAAAAGTGTAGTCATGTTGAATGCATTTATGTTGGCAATTTCAGACATTTAGTTAAACATCATCTGACATTAGTTTTAAATATTGTAAAATATTAATCACGTTTCCCAAAATGATTGACTTCTAGTATAGTGGGGGCCTTAATTCTACAAGAACTTTAGAGTTTAGTCTTTAATATTCAAAGTCTAAGATAAAATTATTAAAGAGTCTATCTCCAATGTACCCACACAAATGCGACGGCCGTTATTCAGAGACGACCAATATTGGAACATGAACTCAATTGGGTAAGTCGTGGTCTTGTGATTAGAGACTTAGACTTGTAAGTGGAAGGTTGTGGGTTCCATCCCCAGGGCTAGCAGACAAAGACCGAAGTGTCCTTGAGTAAGACTCCTCACCCCCGTATGCTCTGCATCGATGATTGATACTGCGTAAAACTTGTTTAGATAAAAGCGTCTGCCAAATGAATAAATGTAAATTCAAATCCAAATTGAGTTCAAAGCATTCAATGTAAATTCATTGTGTCACTAAGGATGGTTGATCCACTAAATAACCGCTCATCACTTTCTGAATTTGGACAAGCCCTCAATCATGAACCGTCAACATCTCCATGTCAAAACAAGCAATGGGCGGATATGGGTGAATCCCCAGCTGTGTGTGATCTCATGAACGAGCAGATTGTACATGTGGAGTGTGTTCCATCATCCAGGTTTGACAGATCAAAGAGGACAGCTTCTTCCCGCCATACACAAGCTGTCACAAGCATTCCACTAAACGCCAGGCGCCGCACCCACTTCCTCTTCCACGGTAACGGCTGCCCTTTGCCCAAATATATGATCCACGACAGGCAAGAAACGCTTGTCTATTAAAATGACAATACCCCTCGAGTGTGACCCCATATTGGCCCTGTCCTCGCACCAGAGTCCACAATGACAGATGCCATCAGCACCATGTTTCTCTCTGTGCTGTTGGACGTCCGAGAAAGAGATCGATTTTCCGTTCTCCTCCGCGTGCTCTTTCCCAACCCCTGCCAGTTTATTTCCCAACTGCACAATGATTGTGTGCAGACTGCGAAGCCTGCCGGGTACACTTAAAAAAATTGTTACGTAAAACAATTTACACTAAAAAGTGTACATTTTAAAGCTTTAAAATTAATTTAATATACTGTTTAGATTTTGAGCTTATGTAAGTTATTATATAGTTAAAACTTAGTAGATCTGATTAACTCATATATTTCTAATAGAGTTGACCAAAAATATAGGTGAATGGTACAAATGTATATCCCTTTGTGTTTTATTACATTAACTAAAATATTTTTATGTATTAAAAGGTAATTTAACAGTTTTTTTGTGACTTAATTTTCAATGCAGAGACCATCAATGTGAAGTTTTTTTTTTTTTGTTGCTTTTTTTGTCTACATTTAAAAGCGTAGTTTTGTATTTTCTGGAAAGAATTCATAAATATTTCCCAACTGTGTGCATCATTATTGTCCAATTTCTTGTTTATTTTTGTGGTCTTTGTCTTATTTTACACTATAAAAGGTTTTTGGAATAACTTAATTTAATTTTGTACGTACCAAATGATCAAATTAGGTTTTTAAATTTGAGAAATTGCGATGCGAAAATAACTATTTTCTTCATGCGGAACCGATGTAAATGATAAAGTAAGGAAATTCCAACAGCCCATGTTTTTCATTCGACCTATTTTAAGGTATTGTACTTGTGAGTCTGGGTTCTGTCTTTGATTTTTTTTACCACTTATTCTTTTGTTAAAGGTCACAGACTTGCATTTAGGCTGGATATTTACACTTCTATTTATAGTTGGAATTTTCACCAGCACAAAACTGTTAATAAGTTACAGTAGGTAGGTGAAAAACGTAGAAGATAAAACATCCTACACATGAAGTTCAGCACAAGGAATCACCAAAGTTACTTCTATTACTGATTTATTATCTTGACTCGGTCTCGGCCTGCATTGGCCAATGTCTACACTTATGCAGATTATTTAAATATGGTGGTTTCGTCTCAAAACATTCCGTGTCCTCATTATCGTTTTAATCGTTCCAAAAATCGAATCTACAGTAATCAACAGTAAATTTAAAGTGCGCATGCATGAAACATAAGCTGTTTTGACCTTTGTCATTTTCATCTGGAGTTTGTTCATTTTCCAGCTCCAAGCATGGCACAATATGTCCCGAAAAGTAGTATCCAAGTGTCTCCCGAAATCACCGCTCCATGTAGGTTCTGAAACATAACCGTCATCTTGTTCCACAGGCTTATAAAAGCTCTCGGCAAACATTACGCCTCCTTTGAAGAAAAGAAATCAGGAGCTTGTACAAACTGACATTAATCTTTAACAAGGCTATCAAAACAGAGAGAGACCAAATCAAAGTCCTGTACAATGTCAAAGAAGGCCAAAGAAACAGATGCCTTTCCAAACGAAAACATATCAGTTTGAAGATGCTCTTAGTCTTGGTCTTCATCTCAACACTGTAGGGACTAGGCCTTGTCTTTGTCTCGGTTTTAGGTGATCTTGACTAAAACTAGTTTGTTCCTCCAGTTTCAAGTACAAGCCCTAAAATGAACCGACTTTAAATGCCAGCCATGCTAAGAATACAAACGATTGATTTAAAACAAAGTTATAGATCTAATCTTTTGTTTATAACCAAAGTTCACGAAGATGCTTATCTGAAAGCACTTGCCGTGCGCACCTGAGAGCGTTTTTTCATCCGAGGAGCTTCAGTTGCTATGATACAGAATATCCGTCTCTGAATGATTGAGAAAACAGAGCGCTTGGCTTTAAGCGTGGCATAAAGATTCAGGCTTGCGTTTATATCTCCAACTGTCGGGATCATACATTGAACCTCCACTTTGATGGACACACGGGGTAAAGTGAGGTGAGGGTATTACAACCGATATTGACTTTTCAAATTACATCGATTCTAGAACCCAAGAAAATATGCTTTATCACTTTTTGTGTTTAAATCATGGTCAGATTTGTACCGTTCCTCCCATCCCTGCACATCTTACACAGCACACACAAACTGAGGTCACGGATCTCCGTGTATCCATCTCAGAAATGCACTCTTCTTTACCACCGGATTTATGGGATAGTGTCTACTTTAACTTCTGATGCCCATCTCACTAAAAATAAAGTCTGTCCTAGTCCCGCTGCCTGTGTGCTCTCTGTGCTTTCTGTGTCTGTCACCTCCTCTCACATCCACTGATGTCATTCTGCACATGAAAAAAACCTCTTCACCTCAAGTCAGAAGAACAGAAGGAACAGGTGTTGAGTCCAAATACAATGTAATGAAACTCCACTTAAATAAAATAATATAATACGGTGATTTGACAAAGTTGGATGTCTGAAATGAGTTTAACAGACAAGAATATAATTTAGCACCTATACACAGCTTTAATTTTTTAATACGAAATGTTTTGAAATTGATAACTTTGACTCTATATGTAAAAAGAATAGCCAATAAGAGTGCAGAATAAACGAAGACTCCTAAAGGCATCTCAAGGGGAGATCTAAAGAAGTTGCTTGAGAAAATGAGAAGAAATCCTTTCTGCAAATATGAAGATGATCAAGTATACCATGTTTAATTACAAAAATATATTTTTAAGTTTTTGTGTCATTCTATAGTTTTTTCTTTGTGTCATTCTATAATTCTGATGAGATTATTATAGTCATGCAATTTAGAAAAATATCTAGAATATGTGAATATGAAGAATTGTAGAAATGCATGGTAAATATAGTGAAAATGATATGTTAAAATAGTTTTACAATGCAACTAAAAAATAATGTATTATTAATAAATGAATATTGAGAGCCTGTGACTTTGAATTTCTTCAAATGTAGAAATCAGAAGCACTAACAAAGTGTTTATCAAGATTTACAAAGATATTATAAAGATTTTAATTCCTCCGTGTTACCAAAAAGTCATGTCAGCTACAACTCTGGACACACATCTCCATGTACAATTCCATACGCAATATGTTTATTATATTCTGTCTTTATCTAAAAGCTCCCTATAGTGAGAGCTGCTCTTTACTTAAATGTCATTGTGCTTTCATCTTCACCTCTGGACTGGACAGGATGATAAAGTGTTTTCATGAGGAAAATGATACCGCTTTAAAGGAAAACGAAACTGTCTACACAATGATCACTAGGTGTGAGTGATATTCTTTTTTTAATGGGAACGCTGTGTTTTTAAAATGCTCTTTCCATGCTCACCGCTGGGCTTTTGTCTGCTCACCATGGGTTGAAAATAGTTTTTGGTTGTTTTCGGTTGTGTAAAATTGCTTTGGCGGATACACAAGCCTCATATGTGCATCCATGATAAACAAACGGTGATAAAATGTGAATTCTGGTATCATTTCCTCACCCTCTTGCCTTCTAAACTAACCTTTATAACTGTCATTCTTCAACAGAACACACAGAAGATATTTGGAGGAATTTGGAGAAATATCTACTTTATTTTTATATATATTTACTTTTTTTTGTTTTCAATATATCTTGCATATTAAATATATCTTTTGTAAGCTCATAAAAGAGACAAACAGATTTGAATTGACAAAGGGGGAGTAAATTATGACATAATTTTCCATTTTGGGCGACCTACAACTTTAAGAGGTTTAGGTCAAAACAGCCAAGGACTGCCTAAAATCTGCCTTAAATACATGTGGAATGTATTCAAATGTACACAACAGGTCACTTGTTCTTGGTCACCTGAATGACATGTTTCTCATTGTTCTAAAAGAGTTTTAATCTGAAGATGTACGACTAAATGTCTGAACACAACTTCGTAGACAAAAATATAATTTAGCAAACAAACATTTATTTTTCCTTACAAAACTTATATTATACTAAATAAAAACTAATGAACTAATGAAAGAGCAACCAATTAAAGCCCAGAATATACAGGAATTCTTTAAAAAGCATCTCAAGGTGGCACCTTAAGAAACTGCTTACGAAAATGAAAAGAAACATTTCTGTAACTTCCCTGAAATGGTCCAATACATTGTTGTGTTACATTTTTCATTATTTTAGTTTCCTATTTTGATGATTATTCTAAAACGTGGAAAAAAATATGACTGCATAATTGATTAAGTGTTCCAAAACCTTTGACGGATGGTGTACATATAGAATTTTGTAAACGTTCAAAACACACGTTTTTTTTTCCTGGCTTTTCCTGCAGTCTACTTGGCAACAGGTTAATCCCAGTAAATACAAGCATCTAGCAGATTACTGGAGCGGGCGGAATCAATCGATGGGAGAGTAGATGACCCAGCAGCAGATCTCAGTGCTTAGAGTTATTGAGCTTAAGGCTCCGGGCCACACGGGCCGACTGGGAACGTCAGAGGGCCTGATATCGTGTTTGTCAGGAGGAGCTAAACCAACCAAAGAGTCTTAATAGATTACAATCTAAAAGAGCAAAAACTCAGAGGGCGGACAAACAAGCGTTTACAAACGGCCGGTGTAGAGCTTCTGACCGGTAGATGGTTGGTTTGAGAACGTAAAGGACGGAGAAATAGTACCATGGGGATGAGGCATCGCTAAAGTGGTTACATTTGTTTCTCATAGACAACAAGATTCAATTCAGAGCAAATGGAAGCTTTGTGAGTTCTTTGGAGAAGTTATCTTGAGAAATGGTTCATCTCATGTGTTTTCATTATAAGGGGCTGAATGTGAAATGAATGTACAGCCGTTATAAGAATATTTGCATGCAATAAGGAAAGTATTCAAAGGTCATATAAAACGTCTTTGCATTGAGCTTCTACATCTATTACACATAAATAAATAGGTTCTCATTTGGTGTATACACAGTTTAATGTTTCGATAGGAACATTTCTCATCTGATATCCTAGTCTTTACTATGTATGGCTACTTATCTATGGCTCAATATCACGTCATAGCCTCAATACTCTAATCACTATTTCATATACATAGTCCGGTTGAGATATTTTTTGTGTAGATAACCACTGTTTAAGAACACGGTGTGAAATTACCGTTGTCATATGCAGTGAAAAGTATGTTAATTCAGAAACTTAATTATGTTGAACATGGAAAATGTTGAATTCCAACAGCCCATTTTTTGTAGCTGGGTGACGTTGGAAACAGCATATATAATATTTTTTTATGTTTTAGAAGAATGTCAATATGACACATTTTTGGGCAACCCCAATAGACTTTATTTAAGGGTGCCCTTTTCTAGATAAATAAATTTTAAAGTGCTTGTACGTGCATTTTTTAGTTTTTTATTAAATCAGTGAAAAGACAATTAAGACAGATGCATTACTGCAATTGCATTCGTACATAATCTTGTTAAACAAATTCATCTTGGACAGGTCATAGAGTTCGGATTACCAACTCCTCGCCTGAGGGATAATTCACAGTGCACAGCCGCAAACATGACTGAGGTTTGGCACAGAAGACCAACCGTAACACAAGCTCTCCCATTCTCTCATTCATTCATTCGTTCTCTCTCTATCTCTCTCTCTCTCACACACACACACACACACACACACACACACACACACACACACACACACACACACACACACACACACACACGTGAATTAAATTCCTCTCACACACAGACTTTCCTCTATACGTATACATCTGCCTCAATTGGATCCAACATTTTTTTCCAGTATTTTACTGGTTTTAATTTGCTGCCTTAAATGTGTCCTTATTAGTTCTTTTAATAAGGTATTTGTTATATTTAAAATAAACTACAAAATTGGTGTTTTTATATGTTTTATAAATGACAAATGTCCCTCTTGTCCAGGAATGCCCTTGATATAAAAAGCTCTGTTGAATTAAATTCAATTATGTATCATCATGTAATCCTAGGTTCCACATTATTTCATCATTTTTTTATAAAAATTATGTTCAATTAATTACTCGGGTGATTTGTTCACAAAAAATAATTTAATCATGCGGGATATACATGAATTAATTGAATAATTTCGTCAACACATTTCTTTGTTGTGTTAAACACAAATTAAGATATAATAATAAAATAATAAAACTTAGGCCTTAGAATAATACATATCACTCACACTTCATTAAAATTTTACTAAAATCAACAAATTTTTGAAAAGATTTTTGAAAATTGAGCTATTGGAATTATGTTTTCACTAAAAAATAAAAAATGTAAATAAAAATGGTATATTTGATTATCTTTAGAAAATTTTCAGAAATGTTTTCTTGGCCTTCCCTCAAGCAACATCTTAATGTCTACACCCCAATTTTTAATAAGTCCCTGTCTATTCTGCGCTCTGATTGGCTGCTCTTTCTTCAAGTCAAAGATGTGTATTTCAAAAGAAAAATTATTTAATGATCTGAAGTCATGTTTAAGTATCATCTAAAAACTCTCTTCCGTCAACACCTGACCCGATAATACAGATTTGACATCCGTTTCCTTTTGTTATATATTGTTTACATCAGTTGCACTTTACTTTTCATAAAAATTATGAAATAAATGACTAATTGTAAATGTAAAATGCTTGTATTTTGAGCTTTAATGTAAACACGTTTATTTATGTCTATAGTGTGTTTGTTGTGCATGTGTGTGGATTAAATCTTATAGTGTGAATGCTTTGTAATAGAGAAGTCGCTCTTTATTGTGTCATTCATAACAATTCAATAGCAATATCGACAGAAGAAAAATCACTTACTGCTCATGGCTGGATAACCTTAGTAGCAATATTAAACTGTAATAGCTAGGTATTAAAAACATTTCCTTTATTGCTTGTAAGGAGTTTCTTCATATATCAAGTGTTGTTTTTTATAAAGCAGACCAAAGCTCGGTACTGCGACCAAATAGTCGGATTTGTGATTTTTTTGTGACTATATTTTGTAACTTATTTCCTGCCGTTGTGTGCAGATTTTTAAATGGTTGTACGTTTACTATTACAATTTAGATAAACATGTTTTGCCTGCAAAATACAAGATATTCCCTTTCTAATGTAACTTACCAAAGAGTAGCAATAACGTAATGTGTTGCGTGTATTGTGATGTGAAACTATTGCAGGACACATGCATTTACACTTTAAGCACTATGCTTTTATAATAATGCAAATAATACAAAATGTTACGAAACATGCTAAATAAATACATGCGACTCGCTATTGATACAAGCCAAAACAGCTTTTAGAGAAAAATCACGTCCATAGAGTCTGGGGGAAAGTCCTGCTTACAAACAATCATCTTACAGTAAGTGAACATTAATGCTTGTGTGTTAAATTTTATGTATTATCGTTATTTTAATGTTATTATAATATTACATCTAAAAACATAGGACTGCCAAAAACATCTATACTTAATAAAGGATTTGCTTATTTTACAACTAATAAAGGTTGCATGAAATCATGTGGTTCACAAAAAAATTACTCTGTTTTTACATTCTACAACAAGTAACACAAAATATTTACATTTAAAAGCTTTGAATTTAAGTAAATTATTGTTTAATTGTTGTGAATATGAAAGCAAAAAATAAGTAAATCACTTTAAAAATGTCTACTACTATTCACCATAGAATGTTTTTTATTACAAATATATATATATATATATATATATATATATATATATATATATATATATATATATATATATATATATATATATATATATATATATATTTATCTTAAATTAATACTTAATCGATTCAATAATTAAAAAACGATAAAAAATGTGTACATTTTAGAGAAATTAACTTTTGGATTTCTATTCAATGATTCGTAGATGATGAAAAAATCCATGTAACGTCCTTAGAAGATTTTAGAAAGCAAATAATAGTGAAATATTATTTACAATGTTGATAAAAAATGTGCTTTAAATACGGTAAAGTATTTTAAGCGAGATTTTTTATAAACAATAAAAACTATTAACTTTTTATCGTAAACAGCGATTGGTTTTAAGTTGTATTGAATTATTAATCTATTAAACATGTTTGGGAGTTGTTCAGTATTTTAGTTTCTGGTGCTTATAGATTTAAGGGCTGATGCCACCTATGTTAAATGTTCGTCTAAAGGCCTGCAGACTAATATTTACACAGACTCAGATTCATTGCATCCCATGTATTATTAATCTGCGTTACTGAACTTGTTAATAGGGTTAAAACGTCCAATACCGATAGACATCTGTTTACTCTTAGTAATGGCTTTGCATGTCTGGTTAGCCCGTAATAATGCAAATATTCAAACAAAGCCACGGAAATCTTTAAAGTCCTATTTTAAATGATTGTTTTCTGATGCTTGTTTTAAAGCACGTTCGTCACTTTGCTTCCCACAGAAAAAAGTCAGGATGTAGTTGATAATTCCCTTGCTTTTGTTCATTTTATCGCCAAGTTCTCTGGATCTCCAGTGTTACATTATATACACAATTTAAGAACTTCCACCCGTTTCACCTTTTAAAACCTTGGACAAACTTCTGAACACGATACATCTGAAATACTGTACTTCTGCCTTGGGCTCACAAGTAACCAACAAGTTTAAGAGAGTTTCCAAAAACATAAAAAGTTTGTGCGCACCAAGGGTACGGCTAAGAGAGTATTTCTATTTTTAGTGATAATGCTCATCGATGCATAGTACTTTGTCCTAGTATATAATATATTTATTCTTGTTAGGAATATCAATGCTTATGACTAAATGTAAAATAATTGACTTGGCTTTATTTTATAAGTTTGATAGGTTTAGTACTGCACTACAATGTGGAAGAAAACGAATGCATAAGTGAGTGTATGCTGAATCATATGAAGCATTATATCAATTATTTATTAATTATTACTGTATCCCCCAATCATATTCAATCCGTTTACCTTATTCAAATCTGTAACAATAACTTTATAATATAACTTAGTAGGATTTATAATATCACTGATGCAGAACCAACATAAAATTGAGTACCTAAAGAAACCCGCAATTTCATGTTCCAAACAGAGATGAAGATGTTGTGGATATTTTGACTTAAAATGGGATGGTCAGTGTTGCTTCTAGGCCAAATATTTTGTAAAATGTGCTCTTCTATGACAAGAACATAACAGGGAGGAGGGAAATTGTGGTCCATTTGTACAGTGAAGCGACAGTATGTCTCATAATATTTAAACAGTGTTTAAAGGTGTGTGTGTGTGTGTGTGTGTGTGTGTGTGTGTGTGTGTGTGTGTGTGTGTGTGTGTGTGTGTGTGTGTGTGTGTGTGTGTGTGTGTGTGTGTGTGTGTGTGTGTGTGTGTGCGCGCGCGCGCGCGTGTGTGCGTGTGCGTGTGTGTGCTGACAGCGGGGAAATCTCCAGCCAACAGAGTACCACAGCCACTGAAAATCTGCAACGGCATCAAATAAGATGACATAAAAAAAGAAGTAATGATTGGCCGATCAGTGAGAAGTGCCACTGCTCAAAGTCAGCAAGTGTTTGAAAAACTACGCGAGAGAGATTTCATCACATCATACCGAAAGCACAGTCTGTACCCTGCGCATATACAGCAGAACGGCGTTCACCGCACACAAGAAGAGCCGAGGGACGGCATGAGCCGCATCCATCTCTAACACGTACACGCAAACAAACACACACGAAAAAAAGGTGAGGCGTGCTGACATTTGGAAGCTCGGAAGGGCTGATTTTAAAGGCCAAGCACAGCGGCTGACCCGGACACTGTGGGTGAGACAGTCCGCTGTGACTCGAACTAAAAACCACAGCGAGAGGAAACAATGAGCCAATTATGGAGATGTTATAAAGTAAACTAACACTGGAGCTGTTCTGCGGAAGGCCGCGAGGGTCAAAACTTCCCCCTGCTGTTGTTTAGAATCTTTGAATAAAAGCATATGTATTAATCTGATGATAAAGGAAATATGAATAGTGTGGTTTGATAATTAAGATCTTGATAAACAGCAGATTAAGATGTTGACAGATGCTCATTGTTCCGTAGACATCATTCATTATCACAGCTACCCATTAGAGTTTCATATTCGTCAACTTGGTTGATGGGCATAATTGAATAATGTATCAATAAGGATTTGGCGTCGAGGGATATTTTAGCTGTCATCAATGATAACCCAACATCAGCCTACAGTTAAACCGCAATTCTGAGGTCAACATATGAAAAGAAACACTCTAGCTTTAGAGGGAGAGATCCTCAAAAAATAAAAATTCGGTCCTGAATTCTGAGATCCAAACCTGTATTCTTTATTTGTCCGGAGGGAATGTTAGCATCATTGACTACCATTGACAGAATTTGACGTTTTGGTAGGAATATCCCTTTAAGACTACTGTAAACGGAAGTCTTCAAATATTCACATGACTTTTTCGATGTCTTTTAAAGATTGAAGATTTGACTGATTTCTTACTTCCAATAAAAGTAATGTCATTATAAGGAAGAAAATCCACCATGAAGATCTAAACATACTTCTGAGGATACGTTTGGCCCCTCCGCCTACATACTTTTATGAAAATCCAGAGCTTTAAAGTTCATCAGACACCGTAGGAAAGAAAGATATCAAGCATAAATTAAGTTATATTTTAGTCTGTTTATAAAAGAAACCTATATAACCCGTAACACCTCATCAATTCATTTGAGCTCATTACCAAAGGCAATTTTTCATCATATTTGTACTTTTCTGACAACGGCGTATCAAACCCTAAAAGTTATAAACCTCTGATCCACATTCAAGGCGTCTTTTAAGAGTACAACACACCAGCGGTAACCAAGTGACCATTATGAAAGAGAAAGATCACCCAGAATAAAAATTCGGTCAGGAATGTTCCATGATCTAAATACATTTTTAAACATTTTAGTCATCCCAGAATTTTTGTTGTCCTGCGTTCTTCAAAATATCTCAATTTGTGTTCAACACAAAATCGTGAGTAATTTTTCATGCTATGATAGTAAAATATGTCCAATGGCTGTTTGGTTATTCTTTCGAATATCTTTGTCTGTCTGCTTCCAGATTCAGTCAATGATGAAAGAACGTTTCTTGATGGGTGAACTATCCCTATAAGATCGTCTCTGGCACATTTCACATTAGCTCCATACACCCACTGAGCAGTGCTTGCATACACCCTGTCACTCCGAGTCGGCCAAACTCCGTCCCACGGGTCTGTTTGAGTTAATGAATCTGTCTGAAGCTCTCTCCAGAGCACATGCCTGAATGCATGCACATTCCCGCGGGCATGCATGTTCAAACACTGCGGGACGGAAGTTAATATAAACAAACCTGTCAAGTACCGCTGGCATCAAAACGCCGCCTATCAATCCAATAACATGACAAATCTTTTGTCAGGTCAGATCTTAATGAAGATGCATTGCTTGTAACAGACCGGCTACGAGCTGGGAAGCCTAAAAATGATATGGCTACTAAAACTGCTTAACAATTTTAATTGTGCATTCTTTTCAATATGATTTGAAGGTTATGATACATAGACAAGGCCTTTCTTAAAGTTGCTGTGATGGGTCAAAAGTGCCACCATATTGGAGAGGGCAACGTAGCCATATATGAATGGTTTATATTTAAAGTACGTAAGAACTTCTTTGTATTTTGCATAGATTAAAATGGATTGAAATCAATTAGGAAATGTAAATATTGTTTGTATGAAGGTCTTTTATTTATTCGCGTTAATAGAGCAGCATTGCCCTCCCCAATATGGCAGGGAGTGGATCTTCATAATGTATGTGAAAACAATACTAAGTCATTTTAATTTGTTGATGAGACGTGTGAATAAACTTAAATGAAAACACATTTACGGATAAGTCTGGAGATGATAAAGAATCATTCTTGTCGTTATGGAACACAGGAGCAAGAGCTCCGAACCGTCTGACAGATGTTGTTCTCAGACACCCAACATCTGCTGCTGACATCTACCAAACATTACGTTTATAAGTCGTTAAAAAACACGGCGGATTCAAGTTACGCGGCTTCATTCACAAACTGTTAAGGGATATCAAATGCATCAATTTCTTACTTTCGAATTGCAACAAACTTTGTTCATGTTCTAATAAACACAGAGAAAGATATTCGGAAGAAGGTATTTTACCAATCAGTTCTGGGACTTCATTGACTACGAAAGTAGAAAAAATAACATTTATTTTGTTTCGCTGAACACAAATATGATATTTTCAAGAATAAATGACAGCTAATAAAGTTTAGGCACTTTTGACTACCATTGTCATTTTTCCAATGGCGTCCAACACTTTAAACAAATGCTGGGTTATTTCCTTAAATATAGGACAAATCCAAGCGTTGGGTTATAATTAAACCAATTCTGGGTTGATTGAACCCAAAATCCTGGGATATTTTAACCTATTATAAAGTCACAACCATTTGCTGGTTTTATTTAACCCAATTTTGGGCTTTGTCCATTTTGACCCAATTTTGAGTTGAAATGACCCAGTAAGAGTAAAGCATTCTTTCAAATATCCTTTTCTGTGCTGACTTTTTGGAACAAGTAGAGATTAAAAAAATTCATGATATCACTTTCATGTTTGGGTAGACTCTAATATTATTCATTGTTTTAATATAATCATTCTTTATTTGCATTTGTTTGCTTGGTTTGGATTGGGATGGAAGGTTGGACAGGAACATGGCCAGTCATTTGTACCTCTACTAGATCCAGTCTCCTTCTTCAAAGATGCAAAAATGGTTGTGTTTTGAACCGGCCGGGCTGAGCCGTTGGTTATAATAAATAAACCACAGCTAGATGTCCCTGGATTTCACAAACTGGACCTTTAACTCTAACGAGGAACAAACTTTTCTTCACACCACACATGCACGTATCTTCTCAAGCTGTTAGATTCATTAACACCTATTTATCACCTTGTTTGCAAATGTGAGGTGTAATTTATGTTTGCACGTACAGGCATTTGACAAAACTAAAAGGACATTTCATAAGTATGCTTTATATGTCACGAGTGCACTAAACCGGAAGAACGAGAGTAACGGGAGTGCATGTGAAGTTCTTAAAGCTTACAGGTGGGTTATTAATAAAGAAGAGCATCCACCCAGAAGAGTAAAGTGTGTGTGCGTATAGCTGATGGTTGTGATCATATCAGTATACAAGACTTATGAATATGCAGATCACAAACTGGTGATTTGCATAGTGTGCTTGATAAAACGTTGACTACATTGTCTATTGATTTGTTATGCCTGAAGTGCTCACTAAAATGGCACCATTTTTTTTCCTTTCCTGCTTTAATTTGTTTTAAATGCAGAGTTAATATTTGTTAAGAAGTAACACAAGGCATATGCGTCAATATTCATAAAAACAAAGAGTGAAAGATGCCTTGTTGACTTTCTAAATATTTGACTGCATTAATTGTTCCTCTCTGCATGCAGAACGCTGATGTTTGTAAGCCTCAAACTATCAAGTGGATTTCACTTCTAGTTAAAATGAGGCCTATTGTCTTAAAGGGACAAAAATAAAACATTCTAACATAAGAATATTTGATAAGAAGAACACGAAATATTTTGAAAGCCAACACTGATTTCTACTTTATAGTGAAACATATGCTCGAAAATATTTTACTGTGAATTTACGTGAAATAATTTACACACAAAACATGATACAATTATAAAGATTGGATATTAAGCAAATATACTGTGAAATGTTATGTATTTGTAAGTAAATAAATTAAGTAAATCAGATTATCTGAAATATTAAGATTGTTTTTCACCAAAAATATTGGTTCATATCACAAATATATATTTGTTAAATACATTTTTTTTACATGATTTTTAATGACATAAACTTCATAATATGTGTATATGTTTAAGAAATTAACTGTTAGATTGTATTTAATTATTTTATATTTTTAATGTTTTTAAAAGATTTGATCAAGTTCATATTTTATATATTAACTCTGCCACACAACACACTTTACACGATATTGACATTCCTTCAAATATCTTATCATATCACATTGAATGTGACAATATGATAATAATATCTACTGAACATGGAAGAGATCTTACGTGCCCCTTGGGTCAGGTTACGACACAGAGCAAGAGCGATGAAATCAGTGATGCTTTCCTCAGCAAACGCTTTAATCTAACAGACCTCGGGTTTCATACCGCATAACCAATACATTTATGCAAGTCATTGAGTCAGTAAGACACAGAGGAAGACTGATGCACACTGGCAAGGCCTTGAGTGGCACCGAGTTTAGGAATCATAAATGAACATCCTGTGCCCACTAGACTTGAAAAAGCCCAGGTCTGACTCGTAAACCCCGCTCCAACCGCTCCGTCTCTAATAACACAATTAAAGCCAAGCAACTGAGTGTTCATTGGGACAAATGTGCGACTTGCAGGGAAACTCAGCATCGGTTTTATGTTCGGCAGAGATAATTAGTTCCTCCGGACGCCGAGAGACAGAGACGCAGGGAAAGCTGGGAAACCTGTGTGTCTTCCCTTAGATTTTACGTTACGTAAATCCTGTACAGACTCTCACGAACAAACTTATAACTTTTTTGATCAAATGAAACAAAGATGATATCACTAAACACACAAAATATAGGATTATTTTTTAATACAAGCACAGTTAAAGCAATTTCGCAGTCAGTAATCCCGACTGCTTTAGATTTTAGACCTGCGTATGCTTCAGATTCTGATATAAAGCACAGAACAAAAAATGATGCATGACTAAAATATATCTAAGCATACAAAATACAGGTGTGGGGATTTAAGAAATACATTTTAACCTGAGCTTTTGTTATAGAAGAGATCGCGTTCAAGCAAACATCTGTTCAGAGGTGTCAGAACTGAAAAGTGCTTTTCTGAAATGACATCTTGGATGGCCATCAGGCCCAGGGAACACGAGGTTCCACAATGACGTCATTGATAGGTTAATCATCGCCGTCATAGAAGAATATGAATAAATCCCACCTTTAAAAGTACAATGACCAGTATAAAACACAGGACAATTGGTATATATATGTAAAAAGAAATATGCTGGGCATTCCTCCAAAAGAACTAAATGATTACTATTCGTCACAACATCTTCACAGCTTTTTCCCATAAGCAGAGAAAAATAAAATTGTGCAAATTTAATAAATCCCGGAAGCTAATAGCCCATCTTTAGCGTGGGAGTAACACAACGCCCCCTCTCCTCCTTCATCTCACATCCTCCTCATCCTCTCCACAGTTTTTATCTCAGAAGACTATAACCCTCTGACCACACTGCTGTGAGCAAAAATTCCTCCCACTTCATTATTCCTCCGCTGACGTTTTTCAATAATGCCATTATGATTTTGTTTTTCCGTTTGCCGCTGCTGTTCACTTGGTGGTGCATTTGAAACTGGCAAAAAGGAAGATGATTTTCAGCCAATAGAGAATTTAATGGCCAAAAGAGTTCCAAAAGCACTGAAGATGGATTTCCATCACTATAGCTTGGAGTGTAAATGGGCACTTAACTTTAATATTAAAGTGCTGAAAGTCAAATAGTGAAGTTTCTGAATATTTAACAATGCCTGGCAGTCATCCTAAAACACTTCGCTTTGGTCAGAATAAAACAAATATTTGTGGATGATATTGATATGCCAAAATGTTTTTAAACGAATAGAAACTGTTACAGTAAACCAACATTAAATTAAGTTTTAATGTTGTTAATTAGATTTTTTTGCAATGCTTTAAGACAAACAATGTACAAATTAATTATTTTCAAGTATCTTAGCATTTTCTCTACAACGAAGACTGTGGTTTGAAACTGCTATGGTTAATTTTTTAAGAAAGTATTTGTTCCCTGGAGCTGTGTCAATGGTGTTGACGTTTCCCCAAAATCTTTTTCTTTTCATAAAATTACACCGGTGACCTCACTTGACTCTTTTTTCTATTTCGGGTTGACGACTTGCAGCGTCTTGCACCTTCCCACGGGTGCAACTAACATTTATAGATGAACCCAATTATAATGAATTTATTTAGTTCTTTAAATAGTTGCATGAAAAAAAGTCATTCAACTTTTCTTTGTGTGTACTTCTAAATCAAATATAATCTAAAAGTGGGGTCCAAGATTAAAAAGTACAAAAATAAATACATTTTAAGACATTTATGACGAGTAGATTATTGTCCGAAGGTAGACTTTTAGATAATGACATGATGTGCGTTGTCAAATCTACACATCCAATATAATAGTTTTTCAAACCTCATATCAAAATCTATCACAGCTAGAAAAAAACAATGTTTCATCTTTTTACACTTGAATGTATGCAGGGGCTTGTGATATTCTAGGAATGCAATTGGTGGTCTGTGATAAAGAATTTCACTGCTTAAAGGAAAGGCAAGGATACATATTTATAGATTTTCTGTTGACTTGACAGGTTTTAACTTCATTAGGGGGTAAGTGTTGTTATTATTTCAGGACTCGACTCCTGTAGCTTTACAGTGTGTTTTACAGTATGACAGCATTATTTCCGCCCACACACAAAGTGTGTCATGAGTCGAGTTGTGGGAAAAAAGAACTTCTAATACACAGAAAATATCCCCAGGCACTTTAGTCCACACCATTGGAAAGTCAAACTATAGATCATCTGGAACACTGCATAGTTCATTTCCTGTCTTCTTTTGTGAGGCTTTAGAATAAACCTTTAAATGTGAGCAGAATAAACATACCGACTGCTTTACAAATACAAAGAAAAGTAACTACGCAAGATGAAAATACAAAGAACACCAATAGAGATTCTGCTTTGTCGTTGATATAATGTAAAACAAATATGTAACATGGATAAAGTACATCAAGTTCTTATTTACTGACATATCTGTTTATGTCTTATGCACTGAAAGGTTTAAAATACAGGTAAAATAACCGTAAAAATGCCTTTAAATTATTACTGTACATTGTGTCATATTTCCGCAGATTTTTTTTGAAGGTTCTGTTTTCATTTTAAATAAGGCTACCTTATCATTAAAAAGTTTTATCAAAAGTTTTTATTATACTGATAGCATGTAAGGTGTCCATGAAAGCTTGCAAAGAATTATTTTTATTTGTCATAGCCTTGCTATTACCACTTTCAAAATGGTCACATCCATATTTCTCATACAGTAAAAAGGCATATTCTATGAGCATTCCCAGACCCGGTTAAACGCCTTGAGACACTTAGGTATGAAAAATATTACTCATCAAAATGATGAAATAATACAATTATGGGAAACTGTAACTGAAAACACAATTAAAACAGGTTACTTTGTTTCATCTTTTGGATGTGACCATTTTGAAAGTGGTTATAGCAAGGCTATGACAAATAAAAATAATTCTTTGCAAACTTTGATGGAGACCTCACATGCTATCAGTATAATAAAAACCTTTAATAAAACATTGTTTACGTTCATGCACAAATGTTTTTCATTATATTATTTTTCTATTTTTATCTTATATTTTTCAAGAAATCAAGATCTCACCCTAAGATGCTGTTAAAATAACTTTAAAGGAGTCCCTGCCCGTCCTCACTCTTATTGGCTGTTCCATCTTCAATATTCAGTCAAATTCATTCATTTCCAAAACATGATATTAAATAATTTAAGTTTTGTCATTAAAAATATTTGTCAGTTAAACTTATTTTTGGGAAACGCTCAAGTGTTCCAAATCCACATGAATAAAGGAAAAGCATAAACCCGCAGCCAGCCGTGCTTAAGTCTAGACAGATTTGTCAATGACAGCCGGGTTTAGTATTGCACAACAACAAGTACAATGTTAAAAAGCTGTTAGCTTGTCTTATGTTGTCATATCATAATTCTCTTAAAATGCTCAAATAACCCCTGTAAACTTGTTATCCTGTATATATCAGTGACGTAAGTTCAAGCTATGGCACATTGAATAACATCAACTAGTTATAAATAATAAACATCAGAAAAAAGACAGCCCAGCACTAGTTTCCCTTCATTGTTTAAAAACGGAGAAAAGATTCTGTATTTTCCTCCAGGAGGAGGTTATGCAAGGTGTCTGAGCTTTGTGTTCTGCAGTCATGTGGTGTGGGTTTGTTGGAGACCTTTTCGTGCCAGGGGTCCGCCACTTCTGTCAGACCAACTGGAAGAGTGAAAGAAGCTGTCTGCACCTTCACCAGACCTCATCTGCTCAACTCGATACATAACATTAAGGTCAATGGATACTGCGTTTCATAAAGAATGTTGTTCTGCACAAAGACAGTTTGTTAAAGTTACGCTTAATTATAGCCCATTATTAATCGCATTTCTTTCTTTCTTCATTTGCCTTCTCTCTCTTTCATCTTCACCGCCCCTCACTCGAGCATCAGTGTGCGTGGGTTGAGTCTTCAGTGTTCAACAAGTATTCTCAACATGAATATTCATGCTTCCTCCCCCTTGTGTGAATGTGAGTTTTAATCTTTGAAGTGGCTCATGAAGGAATTACTTGCCTGGTCCTCCACCTTCGTAATATTCACAACGGGCACGGGTGGAAATTTCCCTATTTATTACAAGGTGCTGGTCGCTCTGTCACTTTTCTTCGGAAAGGAAAACACTAGAAACATCTTGCATTTTAATTCTGGATAGGATAAGCTATTGGTTGCAAAGAGACTCGGATTGCATTATAGTATAGGTTAGTTTGCTGATATGTGATCCATGGGATCAAACCCATGACGTTGGCATTGCTGACACCGAGCTCTGCCCACAGAATTACAGGAAAGCTCACATGTAGTCTCATCTAGTGATATTACAACTGAAATGGTGTGTTTGTAATGCTCACAGATGAAAAATAATCTGTTAGGTAGTTACGTTTGTATACATCTGCAAGGTAGTGAATGTAAATGATTTAAAAAAAAAAACATTGACCATAGCCTAGGCTATTCACACAAAGCCAGTGAAACATAAAAAATACACAAAGGTAACACAAAAGGTTATCATGATAAACACAGTTGCGTTGTATGTCTTGCACAAATCTTTAAATATATCACAGAGTTATTTATTTAAGAGTTTTACTTCGTTTTCAGTTGAAATTTTAAATGACGTGACACATCCAAATCTGTCTAAGCAAATGATTTGTTAGATATTTCGATATTTATACTAAAATAAATCATTTTAAAAAAACAAATGCATGTTCTAGAAGTTCTCACATGTAACAAAATGGTCTAAACAGAATATTTGTGTAGAATAAATAGAAGGAAATAGTGGATAAGAAAGGTTTAATTTAAATTAGGTTTACCTTAAGAAGCAACTGTGGGAAACAACAACAGAAATTATATTATCTTCATATTTTTTTGCAAAACATGCTTTCGTAGGGACAGTTTTTAATGGTGTCAAACATAATTATGTCATTTTAGTATATGTAAATACCAGCTCTGGCCATGTATTGTTTTAAAGAAGGGATCAGGAACAGTTAGTCTAACACATTCAGATCAAAAGTTTATAAAATAATCAGAAACATTTCACTCAAGTGTCTCTAACTCCTGACCGGTACTGTCCTTGAACAGCCTTGGTAGGACCGTTGTTTTTTCCAAATAAAAAAATAAATATATTGTCAAAACATGTAGAAAAAATGGTTTACTGTCCTGCCAAACTATTGATGAAATTACCGACATTTTTCAGGGCAACAACCAAAGGTGGCATCGTTTCACTGGGCTGCAATTTGCCTAATTCGGTATATTAAAAGGCGGCGGGTTTATGTTTGTCTGGTTGAACATCAGTTTGCTAAAACACAGTTTACGAGTGTGTAATCAGCCGAGGGTGAGTCCCCACAGCATCACGCCAAAACACGCTCGCGACTTTGGAGAGATGCTCATTTTCATCATCAAATCAAGAGAGGCATCTCAAATGAGTTACCATTAGGATAATCGGCATAAATGGGGGGGGGGACAAACTTATATTATGGGAAACATAAAATGAAAGCAAACTGCACGGAGAATGCTTCTGAATCATTGAACACCAGGCCAAAACATAAAGGCATTGATAGGTTATGTGCTTTGTGATCTTATAGGTCGCTCATTCTTTTCTGTCAGCGTCCCTTCATAATTCATGCCATTTTTCCTGCAGGGGGTACTGCCATGTTCCCGGACTGTGCCAGCGCACTCACTAAATGCTTGGTCTGCAGAGGTAATAACTACCCGCTGATATGATGAGACAACGGCACTTAATTGCTCATTTTAATAGTTAGGCCGTGTAGCCCATAATTGAGGCGTTCTTGCCACCTACAGAGAGAGATATTCTTAGCCAATCTGTCATTCTGTTTTTAAGACAACAGTGCTGTCTCACCATGCCAATTTCTATAATAATAGATAGATTAAAGATGATGGAAATAAAAGGAATCCGAATCTGAAGGGCTTTCCTGCCAAGTGTGCTTGCTTTCATTGGTTTTGGAAGCTTCAAGTACAAACATTGACAAGACCAATTATAATACAGATTTACACAACGGGTCAACATTTTTTTCACATTCTAGAATAATAATAAACTCAACAACATTTTAAATATAACAAAGAAAAATGTGAAAATGGTGAGATGCTTCTGAAGGAATGAAAAAGAATTTTAAGAGTCAACATCTATTCTGCGCTCTTATATGCCATTCGGTCTTCGACAGTCAGTCAAAGTCATCCATTTGTAAAACATTCACATAAAAAAAATAAACATGTATGTTTGATATATAATATTTTTTTCTGTTAAGCTCATTGCATTCATTTAGGCATACGAAAGTTTTTTTCATCAACATGTTGTTGGTTTGGTTCATTTTATAGCCTACTTCCACAGTTTACTTATTTTATAATTTTTATAAAATGCGAAACATTGTACTGAATTCTTAATTATATTACTGTATTGCATTGTATTGTATTGTACTGTTGTGTATTGTTTTGTATTGCATTGCATTGTATTGCATGGCCAGTGACATGAACTACATATATAAAAGATAATTAATATTCAGTTGAAAAAACAGCGTGGACATACAGCAGGCTGCAAATTCCCTCCTATTAGTAACTACACCTCGAGGTCATGTGCATTTGTTTTATAGTTCTTAGTTAACACAGCTCACCAGCGCGTGGTATAAATAGGCCCTTCCGGGAAAAAATGTTTATCATTGCTAATTAGTTTAACATAAGGAGTCTTAGCGTGCGGGTGTAAATATTCTCAATCCGGGATATTACCGGGGGCATTGTACTGTAACAACGACTCTGCAGGTTCAGAAGAGATTTTCGCAGTATATGTTTCCACACCATTCTGATGTCAATAAAAGCCTCATTAGTGTCATGCGGAGTTTCAGCAGTTCCCCGTGGGGCGGCACGACGATGACCTGAGAGCGAATGATGTATGCATCCATCACAGTATGACATCACAGAGTCAAAGGACAAGCACACGGAATCATGATAACCCGGCCTCTCACGCCATCAAAGAAGCGTCCTCCGATAACAGATGGCAGACACATTTGTCAAGATGTTCTTTCAAAAAGCGCTCAGATTTAAATCAAGATGTCTGCAAATCCTCCCCACTTTAAACCGTCCCACACAAATATGGCGTGTGTTTTTACGATGGAATCAGAATGTTTTCTTAATAATTCTGCAGGAGTCCTTGAGTCCAAGCAATAGCTTTAAACAAACAAGAAAAAACCAAAGTCAAGAAAATAACAATCGGTTGTGCGCGTTAATAAGCTCAATACAAATATCTCAACTAACTGACATTACCTTAGAACATGAAGAAGAAATAAGCATTGGCGGTGTATCTCATGAGTTACATAACATATTTTGGATTATTATTAAAATGTTGCCGTCCGTTCTTTCCTTATTCGAATTATTCCAGATAATCGTCACATGCCTTTTGCTTTGACAGACATTGATTCAACCATTGTTGCCAGGTTTGTAACCATTATAAACCAACGCTAGTGTCCTGAAATAGCCTTTGCTGTTTTTTCCTGCAAGGTAATAAATCTGTGTATAATGCGCTGTTTATGTCACTTTCACTTATTTTTCCCGTCATTTATAAGTTGGCTCAGAATATCGCTTTCTGTAGGCGGCAGGAATGCCTTCAATGATGGGCTACACAGCCGGACCATTAAAATGAGCAGTTAAGTGTCAATTGTCTCGTCGCCAATGTTATGGTTTGTGTTAAGGACTGAGGTCCATGCTCATAGATCATGAGTGTTCAGATGCACAATGCATGGATTAGTTGGATTTACATACTGTCGATTTTTATTAAGCAAACCCCAACCACATGGTTAGGTTTGCATTACCTATGCGGCCAAGTAGAGATGCTTCTATCGGGATTTTGCGTTTTAATGGGAACGGTTTTATTGTCATGGTGATCGACTGATACAAGTTTATACAACTGATATGTAATCTCTCTGATCGCGTTAACCTTTTTTTCCGCTTAAAGTAATGCTATAGATGTTGCAATTGTAAAAAAATTTCTTTTCAACATATGTACTGTAACTATAGTTTTAAAAGAGAAAAAATAATTACAAAAAGTATCATCATGTTCATCCAAACACATTCTCAATTGACGTTATCAATTGAGATCCTTTCGCCCGCTAGTTTAAATTAAGCAAGTCCCCATTGGGTCATAAAACGAGATTATCGGACAATACCGATCTCCGGCCGTTCGATCGTAGCTTTCCAACTGCTAATAGTGGAAAACCATCCAGATACTTAAAATAATGAAGGCTCATTAAAATAACCTTGCGGTGTCAAAAAAACACTTCCAAAATCTTTATGTCCAGCATCTGCATTTCTGGCCTATAAGAGGACATAACTTTTCAAAATAATAGTTTCTCAGGTAAAGAAAAATGCCTGTCCTTTAAGATACTCATTTCAGAAAGAGCATCTTTTGGCTGTTGGCAAAACTGGGTGTCTCCCAAGGGTGATGCTCTCTTCCCCTTGACTTTTAAGTGTGTTTAGTAGACTCATACATCATCAGGAAGAGCCTCTCAATAAAAGCTATAGTCCCCCAGAGACCCTTTGCCCTGAATGGCCCTCCAGGAAGGACCAGAGATTCCTCTCCCTCTGGTCTTTTAAGTGCATTCAAAGAAAGACATGGAAATCCTCAAAACAACGAAACAAATATGTACAAGAACAGCACATCATCTGCCGTCTTAAGCTGGATCCAAGGCTTGTCCCTCTGCTGTGTAAAGAGTTTGTTTGAATGATTTATTCAATCGAAAGCATTGTAATACACGATTGTCCTAATCTATTTGTTTTTATTGTGATTTTTCCGTTTCTGCATTACTTTCAATATTATTATTATTGAAATCTGACAGTATGTGCCATGTTCAACGAAATATTTGTGTTAGTAAAAGAATGACAAGATCACGTACAGTTCAGCGCAGTATATTATTATTTCGAGGTATTGCTCGTTTACTTATTGCAAATTGTTGATGATACAAAAATGTCTTCAAAAGTATCAGTAAACAGTCACTTAATACTAATACATTACTAAATCAAAAGTTTGGCCCTATTGAGTTAACGCACCATGAACTCACAACTTCAAGAGTAAATGCATTGAAGTAAACATGAACAATGATTAATAATTGCTGAAAAACAAAATTGTTCTTTGTTAGCTACTATGAACAAAAAGTCTCTCATTGTAAAAGTTTGCAAACGATTAAATTGGAGAAATAAAAATATAAATAGAAGTTTGTATTGTACAGTACATTCTACTGTAACTGTGGAAAATGATATGCGGATATAAATAATATGAACTAAATGATGACAATGTTGTGTGGGCATTGTAATCATAAAACACAAGCCTCTGCCGGTTCATACTAGCAGTATACAATAATTATAATACATTGCAATCAAATTTTCATTTCAGTGAAGCAGATATGCATGTCATAATAAAATATCCCTGGTCATTTCTTAATAGGAATCAATTTAAGGGAAGAAAAAATTTGCTGTAAATCAGCTGTCAAACAGATCCAGACACGATTACAGTTCTTATCTCAGAAACAGTGGATGGCAAAAGAGTTGCTTTCGGTGAAATCATGGCCTGATGAGTTTTGATACGTACTCATCTGAAGCTTTCCCACTGAATGTTTGCATATCATATAAGAATTGGTTTGCCTTGGGTCCGATTTAATGTCAAGTCCAAAAAAAATTCATAGCTATTAAATTTCACAGTATTCGTACAATTTTGAGGGGGTCTTCACCGCTGATGATTTCTTTAATCCTAGGTGTCACTATTGCACATGTTGATTTACAGTTTTTTTTTTTAGATGCCGTTTCTTGCAAATATCTCACGACGTGACTTCTCTCCTGGAAGCCATTATAATGCGTTATTGCACGCCGAGCACATTTTAATCAGAGCTTACATTAGATGCACTGTGATGGAAACTGGGAAAAATTCGCAAATTAATTATCTCGGGAACTCGGCTGGGAAGCACCGGGCCGGCTAATGGATGAAGCCGCCGCACAGTCACGGCAGTATATCTCGCTTCCGATAGGACTAGCTTTGCACTTTCAGACGTTTATCCCTTCCTCGGCTCTGCCTTTGGCTGGTTAAACTGTAGTCGCTGTGGCGACTGATTAATTCCCCCGCATTGTTTCCTCTCTCAAACAATGGACATCCTTCATGAAAACTGTCATCCGGCACTGACTGTAACGATGCAGGGACATCGCTCGATTGCCCGGGAGAGAGAGCTCAATCTTCTCATGTTGTGATCTGCATCTCTGTTGTTATTTGATGCTGTGAGAACAAAAGAAAGAAATGATGGTGGGCCCACACGGATAAACCTGCTTTGGACGGAAGGCTGTGCGTTTTATTATAACTGGGTGATCTATCCAGTCATATATGATCCTGCTGGTGATAATCATGAGACACCATTGCAAAAAATGCAATCCTACCCTTTTGATTGCCCCAAAAGTTTTCCAAAGACTCTATCAGGATTGTGATGGTTTCCATGACAACCACACCACCATGATGGTGCAGTGCATCACAATGGTGAAGTGCTATTGGCGCTCTGGGTTTTTCCTGGCTCAAAATGAGCCGGAGGTGGTGTCATCATGATCTCGTACACATGAGCACATGCAGGCCTACCGTACTCCTAAGTGGCTTTTACACTCTACGAACATCAAGCTTTTTTCACTATACATCTAGTGATCTCTTATTGATGACTGAATAGATTAAACTGATTCAAGTGTTCGTCACACTGATGAACTCACTGTAAACCCAATCTGAAACATGTCTTTGTTCGTGTCAACACAGAGAAAGGTATTTAGAAGAATTCTTGGACCCCATGACTATTTTAGCAAGAAAAATATGTTTTACTATTCCGACTTGTTGAACAAAACATGGCATGTTTTAAAGAATGTAGGACAGCAAAAGTTTCTGGACATCTTTTGACTTCCATTTTGCTTCTACGGTAGTCAATGCGCTGCATACATCCGTCCAAATAGCTTCGTCTATGTTCAAACTTACCTAGAATATTTATTTTTGGGTGAACTATACCCTTAAAGAATATTTGTTTTTGAGGAAATTTGCTCAAAGAAGCAATATTCATCTGAATCATGAAATATTGTTCTGTAACTCTTTAGCACCTCAATGTGCTGATAACGAAACACAGTCACGACACAACTGCAGTTACAAATGACAATCCACAAACATCTAACATAGTCTTACGAGAGTCATAAGACGAAATTTGATTGAGGCATCCAACTCCAATTTTTGTTTTCAGAACAAACAATTCAAGATTGATAGCTAGTCTTCAGGAGAACTGTGCCAAAATTATTCTAACGTTAGTGACCATCATACTGTATTGACACCAAAGGAGAACAATCGGGTTCAATGTTCTTTATAACTCTCTGGAAAAAATTCTTATTTTGGCGTAAGTGCCGTGAAATCATCATGTGACAGGTCTTTTTTCCACACATCCATATCCTCCAACGGTCGGATTTCAATGAGCTCTTGACGCAAATTTCTGACTCAAGTTGGAATTCGTGCTGAAAGTTTTGCGTCAACTTTGTAAGTAATGGAATTTCGCAAATCACTTAATTCGCGTCTGGTGTGAACACGGCATTAGGGCAAGCATCTCATAGAAAATAAGACTTCCATAAACAGAACTGAGCTACAAAAGAAAGCAAAGTTTGCGAATGACGAAAAATGTCCAATCGTGTTCCAGCCTGAATGCATTCCACATGGAGAAATAAGCAAGTCTCGCGGGGTGGACAAAGTTGTTGTTTCTACCGGAACACTGTGCAATTTGGCAATCAGACGGCTGGCTTGGGGTAACACAGTAATTAACCTCATTTATTTGTCTGTGTTGAAAGCGCATTGAAGGTCCCAAACAGAGCAATTTGGTTGAAGATTTAATCACAGAATCAGAGAACCTCAATATGCTAGGGTAAAATGGAATGGCCTGCAGCCATCCGTAGGCATTCAGTCAATGCAAAACTTGAAAACTTTTGGTCAATGGAGGATTGGTGCTCTACCCACACAGCCCAGAATAAGGGTCCGTATGTTAGGGTGTCTCGAGCGTGTGTAGGCTGTTGTGTGTGAAAACACGCTTCATTTGTATGCATCCCACGCATTCATTCAAGTCGCTTGAAACTGAGCATTGCTGGCCGAAAATATAAATGTGCCGTGTTTCTCTAACCTTCAGCGGTAACATCTTGGACCTCGTCTATCTTCGCCGCATCCAAATAGTCATGTTGGAGCCATTTCAAATCCCTGCACGACATGAGAATCATGGGCTGATGGGACGGGGAGGTCAATGTAAGGGTATGAGGGTAGGCCCCCGTATCTGGTCATGCAGATGACAACATCTGCTCTCGTTGTGTGATGTATTCTTCATGTAAATGTTGCAATCTCTAGGGAACACTGTCAGAAACACGGATTGTCGATCATAACCCTAAAGTCCCTCCGGGTCGCTTGAGGTGCAAACTATAAACTCTTACGCAGAGTTTGAACAAGACATGCAAGCATCTATATTTCTGTCATATTTTATATTCGATGTCGTGTGAGCTAGTCATGTCAGTCGGGTTGGTATTATGTTCAGTGTGTCATTGTTTTTGTAAGGTATCTTTACATAATTGTACTTTCTTATCAATATGCTTAAAGCAGTTGCTCTTAACATCCTTTATAACAACAAAACCAGCATGAGTCCAGCATTATCCACGGCTTTCATTTCTAACCTGGATCACAAGCTGTGAGACCCTGCTGATGTCCCCCAGCATGTGGCAGTCTGCATTTACATCAAGTAAATATTGACTCGTCCACTATGTATCTGGTCACTTTTTAGGTTGATCAGTAATATTAATCACACAAAAAGACAAGGTAAAGACAAAGATGCTGAAGCAATGAAAGTGGCACTCCGATAAACCATATTTTACTTTTCCGCCAACTGGAGTGCCATGATAATTTGTTACTCGCACATATTGAAAATCTCATTACGCCTCATTGTAAGTCTTCTGAGAAGAAAGAATAAATTAGTGGTTAACTAAGAAAGATCTTGAAAACAAAAGCTATGCGACACAGAATCCATTTAGGGGTTTACAAATGTAGCGCTTCTTTGTGCGAGCGAGCGGCGTAGTGCACCAAATCTTTCCTGACATCCCAGACACCCTAAAAGATCTTGTGGGATTCATCTGAAGAGTTTTATTATAACTTCTCTATTTGTTTCCGCTGTAGATTTTGCACTTAGCGCGGAGCGTAAAAGAAGCCTGAGGATAAAGCGTGGAAATATCTAACACATTTGTCAATTGCAAAGGAACGCTAGGTAAGTAATAAAAATTCAAAACAGGGGTAAGTATTTAAGATCAACTCCTGGCAATAAAATCAAGCAGGGGGCTGATGTAATAAAGAACTATTCACACAACATTTCTGCATCTTTGATTCCGAGCTCACAGTCATTTCAAACTGTTTCATAATCGGCTTTGGACAACTTTGTGTTGAGCAAAAAAGTTGTAAAATTAGAATGACAAAAAGCTACTTGTAATAAAAAAAACAAGTAACGCACGTCTGTCATTTAAACAGAGTTGGTGCAACTCCATAGTTAAGGAGGTCACGTAGATACTGTATTAATGCCGTTGTATAATTATTGTGTTCAGATTAATTCAAGATCATTCTATTGCTTTTTACAATGTACGTAGCACGTGAAAACTATATTTGTTCATATTTTAGCTTCATTTTGTTTTATTAACCCTCCAGGCACTTACGCACTTAAAAAACAACAGTTGAACTTTCTTGACAGCCTTAAAGATGTAAAATTAAAGTAAATTAATTTCAGAATGATGGATTTGGTATGCACCGCATGTTTCCTGCTTACCCTGCTTGGAATCCTAATGTATGTAAGTGTACATGTCATAATAAGAAGGTACAAAGCTTCTAACCACAATCTGTAGTTCCAACCATGTAACTTTGCCATTCTGCGAATGTTTGTTGGATGGATGGTCTGGAAAAACTGTGTTCAATGACCTGTGCTGAAACAAAAGAAATAGCCACCATGGTTGGCCAAAGATGCTTCTGTGATACGCACCCCAAATTGGTCTGGAATTCATTCACTCTACCAAAATGAACAGCCAATTCAATCAAAAGATGTTTACGCCTTACATTGTAACCACACCAATGTGAAGAAACAGCAAAACCTTTTTTTACACTTCATGATTTGAAAAAAAGATTAAAGGCATTTAACACAAGACAGAAAATAGATACTGAATACTTCTGTGGGTCATTGGGTTGAAACGTATCTCTTAATATGTAAAACAAAGCCAGCAAATTGTCTGCAAGGTACTTTAAATCCCTGCGTGAAATCAATCGAACATGTGACAGTTTCATTCTAGATGTTAGTTCAAGCTATATTAGAGAGTTAAGTTCCCCTGTGCCATAAGCAAGGTCACACCGATCTGTCATGAAAAAGACTCTTCTCCAAGTGTGATGGTGTTGTTCTTCATGATGATGTGCTGACATGTGGGAAATAAAACACCTTAACCCGCCGATCATAACCAGGCCCTGCTGGACTGAGTTTTGGGAAAATCTTTTCATGTCAAATAGTAAGCTCTGGATAATTGGAATCTAGCTGATAAACGTCCGAAATTACAGAGAAGTAAACCGTCAAAAAAAAAACGACACAATACAGCTTATTTAGATCGATGCCCGTCAAGTTTTCTCTCAATCTAAGAACGGGTATTCTGATACCGGATATTTTCTAAAGGAAATAATCATTATCAACATCATCATCTTCTCCTTCAATCCCAGCCTCATTAAATGCCATTAGCCCATTGAAAAAAAAACATGCATTCTCTTTCTCCTTGCTTTTCAAATGATCTTTTGGGCCTCAGAGCACTCGTCCTCAACTGCAATTATGTGGAAAATTGTTATTGAGCCCTGCTTGACTCAATACCTCCACCTAGCTCTTCTTTCACAAAAGACACTGCTGTCTGGACGGTGAAGAAGCGTCAGGTGGCAGTCTTTGATGTGACTCTTTTATTCCAGCATTAAACAAACATATGTACATATTCAAGCCATCTAGGGTTGCCACACACACATACGCGCTCAGCAAAAACAGCACACGACCTTGTGATGCTTCTCTTTCCGACAAAACAAAGTCTCGCAGCCATCACAATCCACACTCGAGATGTCATTCAAGCAGGGAGATAACAGGCGATTTAGCATGTGCACACGCAGGACGCTGCGGTGTGAGAGTCATGAGACGATGATTCACTCACCTTCCTGGACCGCCTGAAAGGGGTTGTTGGGTTCGATATATTTTATGGAGTGGGTGATTTTCTCACTCTGCAAAATGTCATCGTTGAGGCTGAGGTCAGAGATCGCCAACTGAAACACCTCATCATCCCGTGCTGCGTTCTCCTCAAAAATGGCACCTGCGGGCATGTGCAGATTGTTATCTCGCTCTTAGTCAAGCGTACACATAAACAAAGACTATTGTTCGTTCTCATACAGACAATACAGACGTGATGTTTTATGCATGTGGGGACTGCGAAAAGGCGTCAATGCTTTTTGCCCAACACTGATTATTTGCTCTTTAAGGATAAAATGTCCTAAGTCGGGTAAACGATGACAGAATTTCATTTTTAAGTAAACTATCACTTTAGCAATAGATATGACTACATTCCACATTTTTTATGCAATTAAACAAGCATCTAAATTTGACTTTTTTGATATAGGGCCTGTATCCCTGTCGTGTTTTGAAAAAGCCAGCCACTTGTGACATTTCCACGCTCAGTGTTTTCTGTCAGTGCAGTTCTGTCATCATTTACCCGCTCTTTTGTCGACGTTATCTTTCCGCCTTCCTCTGAACACATAATAAGCTATTTTGAAGAATGTAGGGCACCAAAAAAACTTTGGTTCCCATTGATGTCTATTGCATGGATACAAAACGAATGGATTTCTTTGCCAACACTCATCAAAAAAACTTCTTTTGTGTTCCCCTGATGAAAGATAGTCATAGAGGTGTAAAACATTTGATAACAGAATATTTTTTGGGGGGTAAACTATCCCTTTATTGAGTTTATTGGTGACTGTGTGACACTTGGGCAATATTCAGCATTCACTCATTGAATTATGTATTCAGATGCACGCAAAACCCTCGGTCTGCAATTAATTGATTTTCAATTTCAATTTGGAAACCAAATAATCGCGTTAAAACAAGACTTCATTTCCTTTTATTAGTTATGTTTTGGTTTATTTGAATCATCCGCTTTTTTCGTTTTTGAGATAAATATCAAGCAGGAAATGTTTGATGAATTGATTAATAATTGATCTAACTCATTTTCCAAAGTCAACGTGCAATCGTGTTGAATAATTTTCATCTCAATATTTCAATAAAATATTTGTGATGATCATTTTCTTCGAGCCGCCCTATAAACCCACTGGAACGTCGGATAGAGACTGACCAGCATCCTTTCTGTTTGGCTAAAATGCTTCTCTACCTTTGTTACAGGCCTCCAATAGGATGGACAGGTGGACAGGTGGAATCTGCTTGATGTATCACTGCAGTGTTCATCTTATTTAGCCGAAATAGGAATGTCGCATCTGCTCATTCCATTTGCCAGCGAGAACAGCCCTGATCAACACTGCCCGTACTAGCCTCCCAATTACCAGTTTTGGATGGTCATTGCCTCTGTAAATCACCACGCCGGCCCCAAATCACTTCATGTCACCCTTTCCGTTGAAGGGATGAGCCTGTGTTGCTTTTGCCCTTCAGAGCTGAATTTGGTCAGGATGATAACATGAGCGGATGTGACAAAGTGGAAGTATTGGGCACTGGAGAGGCTGGCATTTGTTATTTCATGTGTTGTGCACCTGTGAGCCCTGCCTATTACACGGCCAAAGAGACAGCCTGGTCTTCACTTAGAGGTAAAGCTTGGGGAAAAGCGGTGGGGGGGAGATTTCAAAAAGTGCTTTTACAGAGCAGAACCATGCAAATAATGGCTAAATTGGAGTATATAAATCATATTCTGTACACGGAGATATAAAGCATCTTAGAGTTCCTTTCATGCTGCATATTTAAACCAAACAGGTTGACTTATTGTTCTTCATCTTCATGTACAAAACACAACACATGGCTGATCTTGTCTGTGCATATCTTAGCAAAGACATGATGCAAACAAGTCAGCCTTAAAGCACCATACTGCACCATATAATCACATAATATTCTCTTTTGTCAATCTTGTGAGATGTTTAAATCCATCCGCCCAGATTGCACCACTCAAAAGCCATGCCATATCGCATTTTATGTGACAAACCCTCTTCTTGTTCAACTCAAACAGCACCGCTTACGAAGCCAACTGAACTTAACACTTGTAATCGAGTTCCTGGAGAATCCTTCAAGGACAACACATGCGTTCTTCACCCTGGATTAATTCTCCAGTACGTTCATGTTGTATCTTTCCAGCATGTATGAAAGGAAATGCAAAGATGCACTGCCTCCCCCTCCCCCTGCCAGACACCCCCTCTCCCCCCCTGCCACTGATCTCCTGCCAAATGATTTCTCCACGTTTGGTGAGATGATCTGAATGCGGAGGGTGTCCCTCAGACGCAGAGGGGCTCGCTTAAGATGACATTTACGGCCAGGAACAAGCATTCGTCCCCTTGTCGCTTATTTACTCCGGCACCCTTTATTAACATTTTCCTCACGTTCCATACAAAGTTCAATCTTATGGATGGAAGGGGGGCAGCAACCCCCACACACAGGCTCACTTTGCCTCATGGCAGCACCTCTTGGCCTTCTAACTTAGCAAAAATGACCGATATGTGCCAACCCTACCGATACTGGAATGACATGAGGCTGGCACCTGTCAATGGCATCTATCTCCAATCTCAACAAGAGAGATGTGATCATCACAAGTGGTCTCATATGCAGTGGTCCAATGCTCATTTCCAAGAGATGCTCAAGACCCATCACATCCATGGGGTCTTCAACATCGGTGGCCTATCAGCAATGTGGTGTCAAAAGAAACGCCATGGGAACAGCTCACTCCTTACCGATGTGAATGATGGAGTCCCCTCCCGCCGGGCTCCACTGCAATATCCCAAAAGAAAGACATATGATGAGCAAATCCATCTCCGGGTCCCTGCGAAGCCGCTCATCCACACGATGTAATTCCCAAAGTGCGCAAAGGGGAGACGGCGGTCGGGATGAGAGTGACCGAGAGCGCCGGAGTGAGGATGGGAACACGGGGATGCAGAGAGGATGAGGGCACGGGAACGGTCGCTTCGGGGTCCGGCGCGCTCTCTCCGCAGGTCTCGCTCTTGCGCGGAGCTCACGGAGTCTGAGACACATCACAAACTCCAAACTACGGAGGAGGGACACCCTCCACCCCTCCCGCATCCGTGCGCGCCTCCGAGAGGATGCGCGGGGACGCGCGCTTAGAGATGGAATTTGGTACCCAGGCGGAGGAGAGGAGAGCGCAGAACGGTTGCGCGGCGTACGCGCTCTCCTCTCCTCCGCCTGGGTACCAAATTCCATCGCTGCCAGTCGGGCTGCTGGAGACGGACGATGGAGCATCAGGACAAGAAAAGAGAGCAGCAATGGCTCACTCACTTTCAAGTGTTAAAGGACCTTTCCAAGGGATGCCGAAGACGTCTCGAAGACGAATGGGTCGAAAGAAGAGGAAGAGGAATTCTCACATGTGTCTTCACTTGTTGGGTGTCAAGCATTGATGTTTGGATACTTATGTGCATGTGTTTCTTTAGTATGCTTTCTTGTGAATTGTTTGGTTTCCTCTGAACAAGTCATAACTTATGAAGGATGAAGAACTTGAGAGGGAAATGATATTCTTACTCTTACAATTAAAGGATATTTCTTGCAGCTGATCATGAGGAAGTATCCTTGAATTGTTTGGCTAAGTGTATTTGATGTCTTTCAGCACCACACACTGGTGGACAGCTCCCATCAGTGGCATCGGACACGAGAAGACTCACAATGAGTCCATCCTCAAGACAGACGTGCACTTTCTTCTTGATTCTCAAGATTTCTGGTTTCATTTGTGAGCACTCAATGTTGAAATGATTGTGTTGTTGTTACTCAGTTGTAGGTGTTGGTGATGTTTGAGACTGGGGATCATCAGTGGCTGGAGTTGTAATTCTGTTTTCATTGCATAATGTTATGTTTGATGACATGATCACACTGGTGTTGATACACATCCTTTTGTTAGACTCTTTTCAATACAACATTTCATTATTCTATGCATTGGTTTTTAGAATTCCATCCCATGGATTGAAACCCATAACATTGGCACTTTGAAGCCATGCTCTGACCCCATTTTACTGCTTTTACGTGAAACAATTCAGACAAAATTTAAGTAAATTTAAAATCTTTTAAATTAATTTGATAAACTCTTTTCTTTTGTTTGTGTGTATAGGTAAGTAAAAAAAATTTTTTATGATTAACTCAATAATTTTGATTAGAATTCACCAAAACATTGGTATATGTAACAAATATATATTTGTTAAACAAACCTTTTAATCATTGCAAAAACGTAATAAATATTTATACTATTTATAATATTTATATTTATAAAATATTTATATTTCAAAGAAATTAACTGTTAGCTTTTCACTTTGATTTAATGTTTTTATTGTCTATTTAATGTCTTGAAAAAATTAAATTGAATAGAATTTTTACTTTTGTGATATTTGTTAAGCCACATGAAACATTGTAGTTTAAATTCGTCACAAAAAAATGGTTATTGAATTTTTTCAAATTTCAAGAGAAATTATAGTAAGAGAACATAATTCAGTTGTGGAATCGATACTCATTAGGTAATCCAACCAACCCATTATTTCAGTGTATAGTCTGTCACAGGTTTATGTACCAAATAATTAAACTATATATGTAACTCTAACATATTCTTGAACTTATGCTCCTACATATTGTCAAACGGTTGTATATTGCTCATGAATCATGGTTAATATATGAATCCTTAGGGCAGAAGGCCTTCAGATCTTCACAACTGAATGAATTAACTAAGTGACTGTTACTAATAGGTCTGAAAAGGCAAATGTATAAACAAGTATAATATTAATACTCTTCAAGGTAATACTGAAGAATTTGCGCTCTTACATTGCCCGAGGTTGCTTAACCTCTCTACATTTCACTCCCTCTTTATTTTTTTCTCTGAAATCCGCATGACTGCAGCATGAAATGTTTCAATAAAAAAATTCTTTGGCAATTACTCTGCCTGAGCTTTTCTTTCGACTTCACGAAATCAAAATTAATAATACATAACATGTTATATTACTTCGTGTTTCGCCAAGGCAAAGCTTTGTAATTCGGTTCACGACCACGCTCGGTAGATCTGAACACAATGTGAGGTCTTGATTTCCAGTCCACCGGAAAAGTTTGAATATGCTTTCATCCTTCCTGCATGATAAAAATGAGCCTAGTTAGTGTTTCGAACTTGAGCGCCAGCGAGGTGTTAAATTAGACAGGTACCGGGGTGTTGTGAAGTTCATATCAGCACCAAACAAATTACATCTTGCTCACACATTGTCAACGAATAAAGCCCAGAAACCTTCTTATGATGCTGGGTGACAGTTGTTGGCGCTGGTGAGTGATGAGTGCACAATCACATTGTCATTGTGACCAACCTGATGAAAAAGGCAATGCATGGCGTGTTGAGCGTGTATGAATGGTTCTGTTTGGGTTAAAGGAGTTTCTGAATACCTGCCAGTCGTCATGGAACATTTTGCATGCTCCGGTAGTCATACCAGTTGTTCTGAACATTGTTTAAATGTCAGTTCTTACAAAACCATTGGACCATATAAATGCAGCAAAATGGGCATGGGAACAGAATGTGGGCATATCCCAGTGTGACTGTGCAGATTGCAATAACCTTTAAATCCCACCTATGGATTCGAGTATAAACACACGTTGAGCTCAAAGCGTGGTTTCATTAATCGGGACCATTTACAAATTTACAAATGTCATTATCAATTCAAAGAGCACAGAAACTGTCATCTTCAGAAAAGGCCCATAAATCAATATTGCATTATGGTAATAAATTCACTACATTTGTTTTAACTGGCAAGAGAGCAGCGGTATTGCAATCTGGCCCTCTAAATCCGAACCCTTTCAGAGAGGAGAGCGGAAGAATCTGCATTTTAAGAGTTACTACAGACACTCTGGGATCAATCAATTAAGATAATTAAATGACACAGACACAATGATCATGGGCTACTTAAAAATAATGACATGACAAAGGCATACGATTAATTAAAAGCCAACTATGGACATGTTATGTTTATTATATTCTTAAATGGTGCATATTGATGTAAAGGAATTACCCTGGCAGATTTTTTCCATCCAAACTGCTGTTTTACATTCATTTAATATTCAAATGGTTATTTTTAATAGCATTTCAAAAGTATGAAAGGTTATGTCAAATTATAGTCAGTGTGCTATCAGGGAAACTTGGCCATTAAGTATAATGGGCCATTTAAAGTTTGATTGTCTTAGCAAATAAACAGCATAAACCTGCGAAGAATTACAAACTGATGTCATAGCAGGACTTGGTCTGAGGTTGCTAAGGGGAAGGAGCATCTTTATTATCATGTTAATGGCCCAATGTACCTAAAAGTGTTAATATAAAATGAGCCATTCATATTTGTTCAATTCAGTTTTTTTAAATTAAGTAGTAGTGATCGATGATGTACGTAAAATAGTTTATTATATTTGTTATAATTGAACTAGATGTTGATGTAAAACTACTTGTTATAGCCTACTGACACGAACTAAGTGATATGCACGGGTAAAAGACATACAAAAGCTATGACAATGACGCAAATAGACTTGGATGTGTGGCAAGCCGATTGGGCGGACCGATCGAAACCCGTCCTCTGTGCAAGATAAAATATTTAGATTTTAGAAATTCACAACTCTATTTCACTTTGGAGTTGGCTTATTTTGGCTGTTTGAAGGCCCATCTTTCCTGAAAACTTCTAAAAAATGTCAGACATGTTTTAGAGACTGTAGGCCTGATCAGTTATATTTTATTACATCAATTCAGAACAAAAAATATAACAACACTACCTATCTATCATATAAACACGGTTAAATGTAATACCTGTTTGTTTTTTGTGATAAACCAAAGAATGGCCCAATTTCCCTGAAATCAACCTACATCCTTAGACACAAACATTACAGTTCACAAGACACAGTTGGTGTAAAGTGTTTATTAATAACTCGTTTTAACATTTAATATATTCAAAGCGAACGTTTCCAGCAGTCCATAGTGTCTCACGCTCTACATCACTAAGAGCTGCTTAAAAGTTTTTTTACGCCTTGCTAATCGTACAACCTGTCAGACCTTTATAAATGATGCAAGAATATATTACATATTTTTGAGCATACAGTCTATTTTCTGATCCACAGAATTGCAGCCTTTCACTTTCACACTCTTTCTGTTTAGTCATGCCTTCAGTGCTTTTATTACAGTATAGTACGCTGTATCCCATGTTATGTCATCATCCAAAGGTGTAAGAAATGAGCTATAAAATCACTGGAATACTTGTGCCATATAAGTCCACTTCAACTGCTGATAATATGTTTAATGCTTTGAAGAAGACTTGAAGAAGAAATTGATAGGTCTGTTACACTTTAGACATTCACAACTTGTACATGAAGTGTTATTTGGGGATTTAAAAAAATAAAGGGGATTTAAAGGATAGTTTACCCAAAAGTGAAAATTCTTGTTGTTCGAAATCAAATTTCTTTGTTTGAAACCTAAAGTTGTTTGGAATTTCCCCAGAACGTTCGCTTACCTACATTTTTTAAATATTTTAAAATATTTTAAAATTAAAGATTTTGGGCAAACTTTCACTTTAAAGGCTGTAAAAAAGACATCTTTTTTTTACATCAGCCCTTAATCTTTTATTACTAAGGGCAGTGACCTCACAAGGATGCTCTGAAAGTTTCACAAAAAAAGTTAACAATAAAAAAGTAAAAATTTCAGAACTATTATTTCAAATATAGAAAAAAGTGTGCGTCAAATATGTTAAACTAAAACCTCTGTACAAACATTCAGTAAGAGTTTTATCACTATGAAAAAATAGTAAAATAATAAGGTAAGTTGATTCAAAGTTGAATGTATTACGTGTATTATGGAAAAGTTCTGCATATATTTCTATTTGAACAGTATATCTTTAAAAAAATTATACTACGAGAAATTTAGCATTGAAAATACATTAAACAATTTTGCACAAATATAAAAATTATTATTTTTATAACAAATTAAAATACGGTTATCCAATACACACATTTTACGGAAGCTTTTATTTTTTATTATGAAATAAATTGCATACAGTTTTCGAGTTAACAAATTCAAAATAAGCTTGGTTCCATCCACTCCTGGAACAGTCCCTTAAAAAGAATAAGGATAATGTATGGTGTCTACACTCTCAGAATTTTTTTACAAAAGCATTTACTATATATATATATATATATATATATATATATATATATATATATATATATGTATATATATTTACACATATATTCCTTTGAGGTATTATTAAGTACGCTATGTGAGTGCTTTTTCAAGGTCCTACCATATGATAGCATTTTTTCTTCAGTGTTAGTTAATGATTATACGTTGTAGTGCACTTCATATGTACGTCCATGAGTTTGTGTGTGATATACATTGGTTCTGATTTGGCGATGAGAGAGCTGTAGTAAACGAAATCCATCTCCCTTGCTCTCTTTCCTGGCTGGATATCGCAGAGGATGTGAGCAGATCTCCTGTAGAGGAGAAGCTGTCTTCCTCTGTAAGGCACATATTCATTATTGTACGACACACGCTACAGGTTCCTTTTAATATTTCTCGGCAAGGATTCAAAGAGTCCATTAGTGGGTGCCACTGCAATTTAGAATAGATTCTTACGCAATGATCAAACTAAAGGAAACACAAGATTAAAGACAACGGATATGTATTGCAAGCCCACAGCATCATTCTGCAAGAGCAGTTCAATTATTTATAAAAAGAGAGAAAGCTTTTTTGGTATGAGAGGGTACGTCATAACAGTCAGCAGTTTTAAACAGAATTCAAAAAAAAGTTCATGCTGACTTACATATAAAGACTGTATAAAAATAGAAATACTAATTTTAGCCTGCCAAACTTTGTTCAAAATAACCAATAGCACATGCTTAAAGTGAATACTTTTTTTGACTGAATATGAAAACATACATATTGGTTTTTTAAATATACACTGACTGTGTCATGTAGTTCAATAAGTCCAAGAAAGCATCACTTTTGAATCAATTGTTCTGAAGGGATCAAGTTGTATTGTGGCCAATATCTTCAGCATGTTGAACTGATGTCATGAGAGTTGGTCTTAGGTTCAGAATCAAAGATTACTCACCATCTTGTCAATTTTCAAAGAATCTATTGTATGTGCGCCGGGAGAAGAAATCACAAAGGCTTTGACATTCTGTTCACCCAATAATATCTATATTGTGGGTTCTGTGCTTCTTGCCCTCTATGATGTTCGACGATGAAACCTTTTATTGAAGGTGATTTCTTTTAAACCAGATGTATGATAACAAAAATAAGTACAATCTTTTAACGTTCATTACATCGGCAACAAAGGTTAAAACTGGATTTTGAAAGAAATAAGTATAAATGTGGCAGAGTAAATGTTGGTAAAGATCTACATTGCAAAATTGAATATAGTTGATATTTTAATGAAAGATATTCAAACAGACCAGAAGTGTTGGCTATGTTACATACAATATGTTACGCATTAGATATGATTAGTTATTAACGCATTAGATATGATTAGTGAATGCCATTAAAAAGACAATTTCTTTTATGTAGTTGTAATGCGTTCCTTTTGACTTCCCTGCTCAGAGAAAAATAGAAACCATGGCAGAAATTCTCATGGCTTCCATTGAAATACCATTATGAAATATTAACCTTAACCATTAAAAATCCTATAAAATTATTATTTTTATTATTTAATTTGATTAATTATTTAGAATTATGTAATTTGATGAAACCAGTAACATAGACGAATATTTCCAATATTAAAATTCCTAGTCTGTATCAGATAATATCTCTGGACTACAACCTTATAAATAAGGGTGATTAAGAGAGACCCGTTTTTCCATTAGTTTCATTTTATCCCCTAATTTAATTTATTCTATAATTGTAATGCCTTACTTCCAACACTGCAGACCACTCGCTAAGGCAACCCATAAATGAAAACCGATTGGATGTCATCCATTATAAAACTAAAGTCTGGACTTCAATCAATTGTAATATATGATGATGACAACATTTTAGAGAACATTCTTATTCATTTAATTTTGATTAAATTCTAAAATTCTTAATCATAAAACAAAACTTCTGCATGTGTGCCAAATTTCAACCCAACATGTAAATGAAAATGTATCAAGTTATTACGTTTCCCCTTTTTTGACTGGTTTCACATTTCACGAATAGGAGTTCTTCTGTTCGTTTGTAATGTTTTCACTAAAAACCAAATCAAACCAATTATTAAACCTTCCAAACTAAACTTTTTTAAGCCTATGATGTTAACTGTACTTTTTTTGAATGTATGCTCTTCCACATGAATGACCTTTATATGAGTCACCTTTACGGCAAGGATATTCTTGAAATGTAATTCTGTCCCTCAATATGTCATGGAACGTGAGGTGTCGTCCATGTCCATGGTGTGGAGGGTGAGTTACAAATATAAAAGGTTAGTGGTTTATTTAAAAGTGAATACTAACAATCCTTGACAGCTCATTTCCCTTCAATGACCTCATGAACCTGATGTCAACATATGAGAACCAAAACTGAAATGTATATCATTTTTGTGCTTTTGAACGTATATAGCACCATGACAACAAGAATAAAACCATAAGAACATCCATGAAGAGGACCTTGTCAGGTAGCACTTGGGTGAAAACTGGATTTAGGGAAAACCTGTCAGCCACCGACCTTTTAATGTCATCGGCTGGCGGGACTTGCATCGCCGACAGCATCGTATTTAACAACTTTCATAAGCCGAAATGTCTATGCATCATATTGTATTAAATACTGTTTGATATGTTTATTACGTTCTCTGGCTATGAAATCCCCATAGATGCTTTTTACACTAATTTGATATTTCCAAAAGGGATGATCCATTGCCATACTCCATGATCCAATTATGCTTTATTTCTTACGAGACACTGAGTAGAGATACTGGCGAGGTGTCAAAAACACGTTTAGATGATTGAGTGCCCAGGAATCTAAACAGTTCTCCCTCGATAGATATACAGTTAAAGATGTGCTGAGATTCTCAATATGATTTTATGTATAAGAATAGTGAAAGGTGTCCAGCTAGAATAAAACACGAGGACGGGTGTACTGTCACACAAGGGTACTGTCCAGTGGCTTAGTTAATATCACAAAAACAAACAGTTAAATTAACTTAATTAAATCTTTTAAAGCATCAAATAGATTTTTTTCAGTGGGAAATATTTAAATAATTGAGTACAATTTCAACAGTTGATTTATAATATAAATACATAACTGTTTATTTAAAAATCAGTATTTATTCAACAAATACATATTTGTAAAATACAATAAATAATATTTAATATTATAATAGAAATACGTGAGCTAATCAGATGTAATGGTTTTAACTTACACATAAACAACATTTGAACAATGTATTTACTTAATTTTAAAGATTTCATTTTTCTCTCTATTAGTGTACATGGTTTTATGTAAAAACAGTCAATTGTTTCCAAGTGTTGTCTTTTGCAAGTTGTTGTGCACCGCTGTTGCCAAGGTGTTTCGTGTTATTATGTGATTGCTGGGTTTTCTGGTTCATAGGTTCAAGCATTGTTGCTAAGTGGCTGTTAGTGGGCTCTGTATGATTGAAGAGTGGGTGCATAACGGTTCAAAAGAAAGGTTTGACTTTGGATTCGATAATGGTTCAACAATGATGGTGTGCCTGGTCCAGCTGATGGTGAACCTTTTGCATAATCACATAGCCGTGGTCAAGAATCTCCATCGTGTTGTGATGGAGTGGCCGCACATCAACATTTAAAGAGGATGGTTCACCCTAAAATAAAAACCTTGTCATCATTTACTCACTTTAAATCAAACTGTATTAAATCTGGAAATATTATTTCTGATAAACACAGCGAAATACATTCGGATAAATGCTTATAACCAATCAGTTATTTACACAAAATATGAGCCAGCAAATTAGTATTTGTCATTTTCTTTTTTATTTTGCATTCTATTATTACTAGTTTCACTATTTATTGTTTTGCTCTGCACCTTGCGGTTATCATACATTTGATCGCCATTGTCATTGTTCCTACTCTAGCAGGCAATGTATTCCAATAGTGTTTTGTTATTCAAGCATTCAATCTTTATTTCTTTGTGTTGAGCCAAACAAAGATCTTGAGAGAGAAATCTTGAGAGAACTGGTTATTTGCAGAATTATCTTTTTTGCAGAACTATCACTTAAAAAAAAACTGTTATCCGCAATAAGTTCCCACCACTCTTCCATACTCAGGGTCTAGTATATTGATAATGTTTTCTAAGCAACATTGCCTTTAGCCTCAAAAAAAAAATATATATATATATATATATATATATATATATATATATTCCTTGAATTTTTTGTGTATTCTACAGTATATAATTAAGAGGTGCGCATAAACCTTTTAATTTGATCTTCCTTCGCTCATGTAAAGCTGATTTATTTTTCATTGATGCCAGCATTATAATTTATTTTTTAAAAACAATGCGCTCTGCCCACCAAGTTCTAAATAGAAAATATACAAAAATATATGATTCACATAACCATGTTAGGATTTCTTCCTACATCATTCCTTTGCTAATTCTCTGTTGATTGTATGAATTTACTGGTTTTGTGTAGTTTAATCTCAAGATGAAAGCAACTGAATTTGGTCTACCTTCCCTTGCATACTGAACAGTTACAAATGCAAATTTATATATAAAAAACTGACCATCAGAGAATTTTAAAGAATCTCATGGTTTGGAATGGAGCTCAGATGCCTCTGGCTGTATATATAACACATATAGGATATATTCCCAAATCACCTATATTTAATGAATGTCTGACAATCACTTTTGCAATTATTATTCGCTATAATAAATTAAAAAGGGTTGTGTAGAAATATGCTTAGGGGTTGGTTGGAATTCCTGATGCTCAGAATAAGCCAATAGCACTGGAATGAATCTAACCTAAGCAACCATCATCAAACAATCTGTTGCGGACTTATAAAGCTTTATAAAGGGAATTTAAAGACACGATACATTTTCAAATACGTCAGATCAGCACCGAGGAAAACGAAATGTTTCTCTTAATCCCAGAAGATGGGCAATGGTTAAAGATGGGTGGCTTGGGTAGGATTGGATCTGGCCGACAAACGCTGAGGTGAGTTCCATCAAGCGCACAAACCCCACTCTATTAAAAATTCAACAAACAAAATCATTTTCATGAAGAATGTCGGACAGAAAGAGACGGCCATAAGTGACGCCCACCTGAGTCGCTTAGGACCTCAGTCTGGACGAGCAGATTCAATAAAAAACTACCATACATGCCTTACCTTGCACAAGAGAATAGTACACAACATATTACAAAAAATCCATTGCACTTTTCATATCAAATTTTCGTTAACGTCTCCAAGGGCGTCTGTGATATAAAGGTGTAGGATCAAGACAGTAAAGGTAAACACATGAAAGGGAATGAGAGGTTAAAACGCTCACAGCTGCATGGTTGTGATATGCAGATTCATACCTCACGGTCTTTGGTCCAAAAAGATCGAAACCACAGACAAGTATGATGAGAAACCGTGTGATGTCACAGAATAGATGTGGCTTTTCTATTGTAATGTGACTATCAGAGAACAGGTTAAAAGACAAAATGATTATGATAAGCGGTGATCCAGTTGCCATCTGAAACGGACGGAAAACCGGTTGTGTGGTTTTCTGCGGTATGTTCATAACCAAATATGCCGTCCTGTGTCCGTGCACGATATTTCATGTCCAACCTTTTGTATACAAGCTTGCTGGGAAAAACCCCAAAAGCGTAGGGGCGACTGTTCTTTATTTTGTAAAGATCACATCGTGGATTGTTCGGTTAGGAAGTTGCATAAGGCCTACGTGTTTTTTTATTGTGCTCCATCTTGTGTTCTTGTGCTTTTGGAGAAGAATTTTGTTTGTTACTTTGGCCTTGGGACACCTTAAAGGCAGTGCTCTGTATTCCCATGTTTAAAAATAAATCTTAAGACGTTCTGTGATGTTTATTCCATTTGGTCTGGCGGCTGGGGTTGGAAATACAGAATGTATTGCATCTTTATTTTCCCCTAGACGAGACGTACGTTATGGTAAAGGAGAATTCAAAACTCATGACAATGTTTGCCTTTGCAACAGCAAGCAAATATTAAATATCTAATATAAAAAAACATGATCAACTTTATGATTTATGATGAGCGTTTACCATATTTTTATCTTTACCTTTGTATTGAATTTTTTCTATTATTATTATTATTCAATTATTATTGAAATGGTTCGATTTGATTCGAATTTGATGTTTTCGATTTAATTAGATTTTATCCACTATCGATTAGTTATTGTATTTTCGTGTTTCGCAGACATGGTTTTGAGACCAATTTGGTCATTCGATACTTATTTATTTGGTTCTGATCTGGTTTGATTAATTTCTTAATCCATGGTTTAGATTCGATTGAATTTCAATTCGATTTGGTATTCATTGTTGATCTTCTATTTTTTATTTCAAATCTTGGTTGTTTATCCGACGATATACTGGTAACTGAAACCCTCCTACTGAGCTATATTCAAGATTAAAATACGTTCTTCAAATTGAGGATTTAATTTTTTTATTCCGCCCAAATTTTAATAATTTTACAAACAAGTTTTTTGTAAAGAAATGCAAATAGTAAAACCAAAACCTAACTCACACTTAACTTTCACAATTCCACAACCTACTTTTAACAGATCATTGGTTTCTTCGTTCTTAAAAATTGTGCTTTATGATGCAATAGAAGAAGCTTTTTGTCATCTGAGAAACACACAAGGTTCACAATCAAAAGAAAGAGATGGTTCTTTTAAGAACCTTTGATGGAATGGTTCTTTGTGAACCTAAATTGGTTCTTCTATGGCATTACTGTAAAGAACCTTTCAAGCACAAGATTCTATATTCAGATTTAAAGCTCTTCGTTAGATCATTTCTGTTGCCCATTGTTCGACCAAATGGTCTGGATGTCAATGAGAATTCTCAAAGCCCAAGACATCAGCTCCCCGTGCCAAAGATGTCGCAGTCTTCTCCAAACCTCAGACATGTCTAACAACTCCTGTGTGGTGTGTGTTCAGGATTTGTGGACCTCTCTAGGATGACCAGAAAATCTCGTCCTCGAACTAAACCCGCCATACCATATGATCCTTGAAGAGTGCAAGCTGTGCACTGTAAGAAACCTAAGCACTTTCACACGGTTTGAACTTGCCTTGTTGGCAATTGGCCACAAAGATCCGGCTCAAATGAGATTAGTCCAATATGTGATTTTGGCAAGAACATTAAGCCCAGTCCAAGAGTCTTATGCATCAATATCAATTTATAAGATTAAAAGTGCTAATCTAGGATGAGGTTTTTCAAGTTATCCTCATGAATATTCTTTATGTTTAAGGGAGAGCTAATCCTGGATCAGACTTATTTGTTGCATTTAAAGGATACACACTACCTAATACATTCAAACATGTAAAAGCTGTTTAGTTGCGACATGTTTATCTGTTATCCGAGTTTTTGGTGGGTCTGCTTTAATATTGCATGATCTTTTAAACACGATACATGTCAAGAAATGCAAACTTTCAGAATTATTATGGGGATTTACACATGCCTTTATCGGGTTTAAACTACTCCGTGACTTTGACTGATAGGTGGATTTAGGAAGCATGTTCAGGTTCTTTGAAAATCAATGATAACAATGAAAATTTTATTGTTTTAAAGGTCAGAAGCAGTCAATATATTACTAATTAATCATTTAAAAAAATATATACATTATTAAATTATATATATTGTTAATGGAATGTTAATAATAAATGATATTTGAAACAATATATTTCCTTAAAGTCAAAGCTTTCAAATGTTTTTGAATGAATATTGTGTATATATAACAGATGTATGAAGTAGTTACTATGGTTTCAGGAAACTATTTTTGACAAAGTTTACAAAGCCTACATATTTACAGTCTGGTGACATCTTTGTCAGACCAAAGGAGAAATGAATCAAAGCTTAAAGCAGTAGAAAGTGATAGTGAAGAAAAAAGGGTTTACATTAAAGCACACATACAATACAGGAACCCTACGGTTACGTATGCTTCTGAAATACAAAACTGAAATCCAACCTGAAGCAAACTGAGCATTAAAATCAAGATCCTGTCCAACAACAAACCCAGGAATGTCTTTCTTTCACTTACATGTGTCATGTTGTCCATGCATCTGGGATACGTGCAACATTAATCAAACCTTAATGATTCTACATCAATGATTTCCAATCACACCCAACACAGAGATAAAATAGACTGCTTTACAAAATGGAAAGAGGAATAGATTTCAAACTAATGTGTAGATCATCCAAGCCATCAGAAGCATTATCTGTCTGTCAATCATTTTAACTGTCAATCATGTTTTCTGCCTCTGATGGACAACACTTGGGAGTATGTGAACTCTTGTTGTGCTATCAATCAATTAGTGTTATCACAACATCGTGTCACTCAAGAGTGATCGATCACATGACATATCCCTAAAGCTCAGGTGAAAAATGTTTCTGGATCTGAATTGCTTATGAGGGAAGATGTCTGGCCTCCAACTATTGAGATAATGTTAATGGATAGCACTCTCCGGGTATAATATATAACTTTCGGGTTTTGGTGGGCTCGACTGGAGAGGGGTTGTGCCGTAAGTAATGGAAAAATTTTAATATTCATATAGCACCTTGAAGAAAAATATGATTTAAGACATAAACACACAATTACGATCAAAAGTTTTGGGACACTTGTGAAATGTTCTTTATTGTTTTGGAACACTTAAATAAACATTAAAATAATACAAATATAATAGAGAATGTTAATAATAATACTTATTTAAAGTGTCATAAAGACAAAATTATAATTTAGCAAACGTTAAATGTTTTTTATGACCAACATTTTATTTTATTAAATAAAGTCTATTTGACGACTATGACTGATTAAAGAAAGAACAGCCAATAAGAGTGCAGAAAAGATGAAGACTGCTTTAAAATTACTTAAAAGCCTCTCAAGGGTGAGATCTTACGAAGCTGCTTGAGAAAATGACAGGAAAACATCCCTGCAAATTCACTGAAGATGATGAAATATAACATGTTTTATTTTTTATGAAGTTTCAACAACTCCCATAGTTCCCTTTGTTTTAAAAGTTTATTATTATTATTATAAAATGTGCAAAAAGGAATTTATGAGTAAGTGTCATTTGGTAATATGGTAAATGAAAGCATCAATAAAATAAGTGAATCATATAAATTCCATGAATATAATCATAATAATGGCATGTTTATTTTGATTCTGATATAAACTTCTGCCTGACATTACTTTATCATTATGAACGATTATAAAATTAACCTTTTTTCTTCAAGACTGTGACTTTTTTAAGTGTCAGGCTTCTCAGAGAGATGGAGGGTCCTGTCGATAAAACTGTGGAACTCCAATAAGACAAATTGTACTAACACCCATGCAAGGGATTATTTCGATTAACCGTCTAGACTAAAATAAACACAAGGTAGTTGGATAACAGCAAGCTAATATCAAGAATAGATGTTGCTCTTACAGAATAACACGAACCAATGAGAAAGCTAGAGATGACCAATCATATTAAAGAATGATGTCTTAAGACGTTTTTATCATAGGCTATAAAACCTGTTGTAATTCTGTGTTCGGGGAGGCATCCTTTGGATGTGTATTCCTCCTCCCGCCCATCATTAAAGCATTTTGTTTTGCAGCTAAGCAGCGGGTCAGGGGTGTGTTTCTCGAAAGCATCGGTAGTCAAGTTGTGTTGTTTCAGCATAGTTTACCTGTTCAAGTGTTTCCCAGAACCATGGTTCCAAAGAACATGCGCGAACAGCATCGCAAAGTTGAGTGGTTGGAACTACAAGAGTGGAGCTGTGGTTAGAAGCATCATTCCTCTTTATTATGACATGTAACTTACATACATCATAGTTCTTAGCTTGGCAGACGTTGATATCCGTCATGACAACAAACTTCAATTTACATATTTGTGTTTGCCTAGAAAGTAGAAGCTTTGTTTTCTTTTAAGTGCCAAGCGCCCGTGCCTACATGATCCAGGACCTTAAGGAATTCTTGTGCGCGATGACATTCGAGCAAACTCATGAATGAGTTTAATGTTGTGAATAAAACCGCAAAGAGCAAAAAAGCAATTTTCAATCGTAACGTACATCATTTACATCAAAAATATGATGTTATACCGATCTGAACGGATTATGTAGAAGAAGCCTTTACTCCACTACATACGTGATGTCATTAACAACGTTGTTAGACCACCGTGGTCTAAACCTACTACGGTTTTGGTAAATAGTCATGAGTAGCTAGTTAGTTTCTCAAACGATTCGTCAAACTATGGCAAACCAGGTTAGTTTAGTATTGTAGTTGAGAACTAGATAGCTTTATTATTATATAAATTATTATATGAAATATAATGCACAGAATAACAAGAATAATGCACAGCTCACAAGGAGAGCGCTAGAAACATTATAATGTCTTTTGATGAGTAATAAGTGACAGCTGCCCATAAGGGGCAAGACGTTGTCTTATCTTATCTTGGAAGTCACTCTTTGGTTTGGGAACCCAAGTCTGATCCCTGGGCAAAATTCCAAGACAGTGAAGTGTAGATTTTTATCAGAAGTTAGACTTCATTGACGACAGTCCGTTCGACTTTAGCCGTCTATATCCTATGATTCCGTATTCCTCAAGCCCAGGACACCGGCCTCTGTCAGCATCTGAGAGAATAGTTAATGTTCGTGGACAGATGATTGTTGGTTTGAAGTGAGACCAGCAACACCGTTGTTACCGTGGTGACTGGAGATTATCCCTGAAGCCGGGGGAGATGAGAGAGGAAACAACAGAAGACTGAATAGAACCAAAGAACTCGGTAGTAAAATCTACACAGCTGTCAGCCATTGGAAACACCGCAGCATCAGATCCTTCCAGAAAATTGATTTGTTTTGTTCTACCTTGAATAAATTGATCCCTGTGATATGCAGGATTGCTGTCGAATAAAATTCAAGTATCAAATCTTAAAACAAAAATCTGTGGAGGTAAGAGGATAGTTGTCAAACCCAAAAAACGAAAGAATTAAACCACCGTTTCGACACGTGCGCCTGTCTTAATTCATCTTCACTGTTTGTTGTTTAATTTTAAAGTTTTGCGGTTGATAACTTTCCACAAATCCTCTGGCTAAACATCTATGCCAGGTCCTGTCTTTTGTTGCATCTCTGAAGATTGGTTTTAAGATCAGTATAAATAGGTGCTTCCGGCTTGTTCTCAAATTCCAAAATAGGCAACTTTTCAAGCAATATTCATAAATTCAAGAGATGGTGTCATATTTAGATGGTGAGAGCAATCTTGGATTGGTGTGGATTGGCACTAATCTGAAAAAAATCTGATATTAGGCCCCAATCCTAGTTTGATCGAAATAATCTGTTTTAACACTTTATTACCACTAAAGCAAAACTTGTCCACCACTACATATTACACATTCCCATCTTCATCCCTCACAGCTGACTGATGGACCTGCAAGACTTTTCAAACACAATATCCTAATAAAACCTCATTTCATCCCACATTGAAAAAATTAATGTTATTATTGCAATGTTTCTGTGCTGTTTTTGTGTTTGCTTTCAATTTATTCAGTATTGTGTTGTTGGGTTGTTTTTGAGCCATGCTGGGTAATTGTTGGACCAAACAAAGTTCTCCGTTAAAACGCAGATATGAACTCATTTCAGACATTAACGCATACATCTTTACATCAAAATTGACCTAACATAATGAGAAACGGAATGAGTAAAACTCAAGTGTCCCAAGACTTTTGATCAAAAGGTTAATGTCTTTAATAATTAGAATTTTTTTTAGCACACCTACATGTTTTTTTGACATGACAGAATGTGAATGAAAATTGAAATGGATGACCATGAATGAATATTGAAGGAAGAACAGCCAATAAGATCGCAGAATAGACAGAGACTTATTAAAAATATTTAAAGATCTTCTCAGGGTGAAATCTTAAGAAGCTGCTTAAGAAAATAAAAGGAAATATTTCAGGAAATTCACTAAAGATGATTAAATATCACATGGTTTATTTTTTATCATTTTAAGTTACAACACAATCCTCATAATTCAACTTATTTCATAAGGTTAAAGGGTTTATTATGATTCTAAAATGTTGATAAGTGAGTAAGAGTTAACAGTTTTTGAACAGTTGTGCACACAAAAGTTCACGCACTGTAAAATAAAATGCACTGGAGTAACCTTATGTTGCATTAAACATTGTAGAGTATGCATTATTTACACAGCATCTAATATATATGCAATGGTAAAAGTTTTTTGAAAAGTTGTTAATGTTTAGATGTTTTGTAATACATTCTTACTGTATCAGCCACATGAAAACTACACTTTCTGAAACTGGATGTATAAGGTTTATTAAACACAGATAGCCATCTTACACTTGTGTTTGATTAACATAAAACAAGGCTTCCTCTGTTTTAAGTAACATTTTCTAATTTATTATGTAATAAACATGTTGCATTAAATTGCTTATTTGTAGTCTTTGAAACAATTTACATAAAAGAATAAGAAATTTAAAAGCTTTGCAATTAAGTAAATATACTTTTTAAACAGGTTTATGTACGTAAAAAATTTAAGTCCAATGTTTTTATTAGAATTCACCAGAAATATTGGTCACACATTAAATATCACAAATATATATAAATGTTAATGAAATACTTTTTTTCATCACAAATTTAAAAAAAATACTGGACTATTAATAATGTCGGACTATTTATCTGACATTGTCTTCTGTTTGTTAAATATTTTTTTTAAAGTTACTATAACTGTTTATATTTGAGGTTATCACTAAGCCAGTTAAAATATTTTTGCAGACAAGACATACCATTGGCATTGGATTGAATTCTTGCTCTTAATAATTTGCACTTAAAACGAAATACCCTAAGAATATAAAGATAATTTAAAAATAAGGCTGCATCAGATATTTACATTTACATTTATTCATTTGGCGGACGCTTTTATACAAAGCGACTCACAAGTATTGTGCAGCTGTCAATCATCACTGTAGAGCAAACAGGGGTAAGATGTCTTGCTCAAGAACACTTCAGTCTTGTCTGCCGGCACTGGGGTTTGAACCCTATATATGGCTAATATAGATACATAAATTGGCCAAAAAAAGAGGTATCTGAACGGCTTCACATATGTGGAAGAACAGCATTGGTTTAAATGTAAGCGATGAAGCTTGTGCCTTTATTCTGATAGAATTTTTTCAGGGCAAGATTTGCTATCTTCCAGTGATAAGCCCGGGGTTTAGTGCTACACTGAAAGTTTGCAGTGATGTTGTAATATGTTGACAATCTCACATCACATTTTTGAATCCTAGCATTTTAGAAGCCAGCGGAACGAGTGATATTTTATTTATTCTCATAATCTCAAATCATAAGATGGGGATAAAATATCAATGCATTAACATAAAAACAATAAAGGTTTCTAAAGGTTCTCTCTCGGGCCGTATGGTTTCAATAAGACTTTTACACCCACAGAACAAAAAGACGTTTCTTATCTTTTACAAATGTCTTTAGTTGTTCCAAATCTTTAACATTTTCATTTTGTTTTGATGAAGGCAGAGAAAGATATTTGGAAGAATTATGTCAACAAAAGAGTTCTTGACTCCCAAAGTACTTTTTTCCAACTATGGTAGAAATGTGGTTCAAGCTTTGGTTACAAGCTTCCGTCAAAATATCTTTCTCTTTGAATTTTGGGTGAACTATCCCATTAAGGACCATTGACTGGTTAGGCCAACAAGGCAAAAGTAAAAAACACCTGTGCATCTTAAACATGTCGGATTACTGCTTATACAGTAACAGTGGACTTTGGCTCAAATGAAGGGTGTTATGCTCAAATTTAGTACATTGTGAGACAAAGACAAATCTAATATTGTGCTTAACAGAAAATTCACTTGTGTTGTTTGGTTTGAGTTGTCAGTGCACGTTGTGTCAGTCAGTAAAGAAAAAAAATGATTTTTTATTTGTAAAATTAATAAATGAATCAACTAATTTGTCTAGGTCTAAAGAATCAAGATTAATGCATACTGCAATTGAAATGCTTGGCACAAACTCAATGTGCAAACAAATTAATAATATTAAAGTATAAATTTGGGTATAAATTCCGAAGCCCTAATGTGATAAAAGTGAATAAAAAAGTAAGATAAAGTTTGAAATGTATTCAGATGTACCTTTTTCTTGACCAAGACTTCATAGTGGGGATTTTGAAGGGTTTTTGTTGTAAGGAAGACAACAATGTCTGATACAGGCTGGTCGGAATTCGTGTTAAATTGAAATACAGAAAATAAAAGATAAAAATGAATTGGAACTAAAAGACTAACCATGATTTTCCTGTCATATTCCCTATAATAAATGAACGTCTACATTTTATGTATATATTAATATGTGTATATTGTTATATATGATTTATACTTTATAAACACAACATGCATATTCTTTTTTATAGCATTGATGGTAGCGTTATCATCATTTGATTGTAGTTGTTTTATAATTTAAAAATTGAATTGAATTTTAGAAGCAAGTTTTATTTGATTTTATAAATTTATTCACATTTCAAGATCACGTTGCAATATACTCAACCCACAATAAAAAAATATTCATAATTTACTTCCATCTATCTACAAAGCTTAGTTCCGTTTTACAGTTGAGAGATTTTGGAAAAAATGCAGGAACGTTCAACAACCCTTAAAATAGGGGCAGAAGTTGGTATTTTTAATGTTTAGATATTTAATATCATTTTATTTTATTGATTATTTTAAAGATATAATTTGTAAAGATGCTTGTAGATGGTTGGGGAAGTAAGCATATAGCACTGTATACATTCTATACTCTTTATTGATAAACAATACTGTCTATTCACCATGGATTTTATATGAATGTATGGCTATATATAAAGACATACTTCTGCAGATTTCAAATTGATTTCCATATTTATTATATTAAGAATAAATCTGACAAGCCAAAGGTGTCCATGTGAGGCGGCTTTGAGTCTAAATATTGCATCTTTCTTTAACTGGTAAAAAATAATTAAAACAGAATATGAAGCATTAATATTGTGCCTGTAGGCATGGAGGGATGTTGTCTGAAGGTTTCTGTTATTGTCAGAGCATAAGAAAGCGCATGCCTGAGGCTTTTTATGAATAACATTGAGCTGTTCAAAATGTACAGATGTCATGAATTTCTGATATTAAAAGATAACAAACTTTACTTAATCCCACAGTTATGTTGTGGTCTATTCTTGAAAGGTCCATGCGTTATGTAGATAAGAAAACCGCTACAGTATATATTTACATTTATTTACACCACTTCATTTAGTTATTGCTCTCTCGATGTGTAGTGACGTTCAACCAGCATAAGAAAAATCTGTAGAGCTTTGCCTACAGTATATCATCGCTTTTATGTGGTTTATTTTGCATTGGCTGGATGTACTGCACATGATCCCTTGAATAATGTAGGCCTGTGATGTACAGTTTTTAATACAGACCTTACAGATAATCCCCAGTGTTTGGATTGAAGGCGTTTAGTAATACAGTATTGCTACTGTACAGTGCGTGATAAAACACCGAATAATAGGCAGCTGGTGTAACACTTCTGTTAACACGTTTTGGTCCTTCACAGCTTCTAAACTACATGTAAAATATTCAAACCAAACATAATATAATAGTGAATGGTTGCGGAATTGGATAATAATATGCTCAGCTAAGCAAATAAATATTTATAATGAGTCAGAATGTTGACTAAGGCCAATCGAAACCGAAGCTGAAATGACATTTTGCATGACCCCACTCTTCACTCCATCAATAAAAATGACTTCTATAGACGGAAACCTTCCATATAGTTTTCCAAAATATTCCTAATGCTGACGAGAAAGTCACAGCAACTTATTTGGCCTAAACTCCTTTTCACAATTTCAAGAACATGAAGCAAATGTCCAGTCTAATGTTAATTGATTTGGATAAAAGCATCTGCCAATGCATACAAAAGTGTACAATTATGCATAGAAATGTTCTTTAATATACATTCAGTCATTTACAGCTCACCTGTTTATATAAGGAAGATTTCTGAAAAAAGATGTCAAAGATTATACTGTAATTTGACCTTTCATTCCATTGATTATTTCTGTTAAAACTTGCTAACCTTATTTTTTTTATAATACATAATAACATTATCAAAGCTCCTGTAGTGGTCTTAAAATGCATTGCAGTAAATGTGTAAAACATTAAATATTAATTATCACATTTCCACATTCATTCTCTGAGTATCATTCTTCAAAATAAAGACATGGACAATCGTGTTTTGTCTTAAAAAGTTTCATGAAGAACCTTTAACATTCAATGAACCTTTTGTCTAACAAATGTTACTTTGTGGCGATAAAACGGTAAGAAAGAGTTCTTTGACTGAATGGTTCTTCTGTGCTCACTTTTAAGCACCTTTTTTAAGAGTGTAGTTAGCTTAATATTAATCTGGGGTTTTTAGGAAGGTTCAAGCCTAAATGATTATTGATCATTTTGAAATTTTACCTAAATATTTAGAATTCTGTAGTACTTTAGATGTATTGATTTTGCATTGTGTAAAAATGTAATCGCATAGAAAAGGAATCGCAGAAAATACTTTCTAACATCCATGCGGGTATTGTGAAAATATATTATTAGTTATTAATCAATATTAATGTTATTCCTTATAATAAGATTTTTCGTTTCTTTAGAATTTCAGCCTACAAAATCTTAAAAAACATTGGGTAAAATACCCCAACGTTGAAGCGGACAATATTGCATACTTCTGCATCTTCTGGTGAAACGTATAACTTTTATAGATTAAAAATTCTCAAACAAAGCTATTTTCCGAATAATTTTTGCTGAAATAAGTTTTTTCCGATGTGGCGTTTCATAAAGCCCATGAAGGTAGTTTGTCTAGTAGTTTGACAAATTTCCTCAACAGGCTCAACCCAGCGGCGGTCTAAAAAAGAACCCCAACATTTTTCTGAGTGCATAAACAACTCGTGAAGTATGTTTGTATACTATTGAACATTCTACATATTATTGCATGTACTATATGTATGGAATTCGAAATAAATACATGAACATTAGATATGACAATTTGGTTTCGACAAGGTCAAACTCCAGGGTTGCAGAGATTTTGGACCATTTACTGATATTAAATAACTTTTCATTTGTTCGTTACTGCATCTGACATATTGAGTTATGTGAGCCGCCGGTATTGATTTATTCCTCATACATAGTAACATGACTGTAGTATTTTAGCAGGGCTATTGGGCCTTAAATTTAATAATGCCGCCCTGTCTTCCCTGAGTGCAGTAAAAAGTCATTTTCAGTGGCCGTGGTGGCGCCGGTGTCATTCGGGGGTTGATTAAATGTAATCTATATGCAGTAATGGCCCGCAAGTCAGCTGGTCCGTATTTGTATTATGTAAATCTATCACGGCACGCTCTTCCTGCTCTGTTTTTCTCTAACCCTACAATTTCCATATCAGAAAATTTTAGTTTACCCTCCCCTCGTTGCAAGACAACAGTAAACACGCTTAAAGTGCCAATGCGTGTGACAAATTAAATGAAAACACAAGGACGAAAAAACCTGTTTGTTTCAGAGGCGACGACGGAGTATTTGTTGGGACCATTTTACTCTGGCTTTTTTTAAATATACAAAGCCCTTCACTCTCAGCATTCATCTGGTGCTTTTCATCGCGGACTTGAAAAAAAGATGCACGTAGAAAAAAAAACAAAGGGTAGTGTTAAAAATAAAACTCATTTATGCGTTCATATATTTTTCACAATTTATAATAATAGTAACCCATCTGAATTATGAAATAAAACAAACCACATATTATTACGAGTGTAGAGATGGACACAGAGTCTTCCAAACCTGTTGTGATGGGCAGATCGTTCCATCGTTGAGGAATCAATGGAGAGAAGGTGCAAAGAGTAAATTCTTACCCTTTTGGGATGCCCCCACTATACATCCCGCTTTAACTGAGCGCAGGGATTTGAAGGAGAAAACCGTATGGATCAGCGAGTGAAGGTAGGGGGATGCTGAGCCTCTGATGTCTCGTAGGATGTGACCCGAGCCTTGAATTCAATGCAAGCTTCTATGGGGAGCCGATGTAGCTTGATGAAGAGAGGTGTGACATTCGTTCCTCTTCAGTTCCTTGAAAAGTACTCATGCCGCCACATTCTGTATCATCTGCAGAGGTTTGATTGTGCACACCAGGAGTCCAGCAAGCAGATCCTCGCGGTAGTCTTGCCTGGACTTGACCAGAGCCTGGACTTGGATTTTTGTGGCATCCTCGAAAAGGAAAGGTCTGATCTTCTTAATGTCTGCAGGATCTTGGGACATGATTGGTGAAGATTAGCTGATTGTCGATTGCCACTCCAAACATTCTGGATGTCCAGGAGGGCACAACGGTGATGATCCTAGTTGAATAGGGAGGTTGTGATGTGTCTTAGGGTTGGCGTCGATGATGGGAAGTTCAGTTTTCGCGAGCTCTAGCTGTACGTGATGGTTCTTCATCAAGACGAGATGTCACATGCTGAGACGTGGACTGAGAACGTCTGATCTTCAAGATGGAACGAACAGTGGAGCAAAGTGTCGTCCACATAACTGTGATGGGAAAAGCTATGCTTCTGAATGGAGGATCCCAATGATGTCCTATTTCAGAAAAACTATATTTAAATTTGGACATTTACTTCCTTGTCAATCATCATTGGCAAATATGCTGTATTAAAAAAATGTAAATAATATATAACCAAAATTATTTCAGCCTATAAACCCAAAGCATCAGCCTGCATGTACTGTAAGATAATAAACTCAACAAAAAGTGGCACATAATAGTACAAATAGTATACAAATCTCACCTTTAGTAAGGACAATATATGCCAATGATACATCAGCAACTGTATTTTAATGCTGTCCCTTTTTAGAATTTAATCTGCAAGTGTATTTAATATTTGAATTTTAGAATCGCTTACCTCAGCCAAAATGAAAATAGGATTTGCCTACTAAGACTTTTGGAAGAGTTCCACTGCATCTAAATATATGGATATGCATTCCAATCAGAGTTCAAGAAAAAGTCTCTTTCTTTTGTAAACCGCCGGGCCATGGGCTCTGATAGAACATGCTCACAGTAACATGCTTTACATTACAATATCGGTTTAAAAGGGCAAGCAAACAATCAGACTTTAAGGTGATGTCTGTGTTGTTATACACCTAAGGGGATAGTGTACCCACAATGAAAATTCTGTGACGCATCCATTCACTTGCAATGGTTTAGTGTCATTACAATAAAAGTGAGTGGGTGCCCCCGCTCATCAGTTGCCAACTTCTTGAAAATATCTGGGTTCCGCAGAAAAAAGAAGGTCCTACAGGTTTAAAATGACATGGCGCAGGCCTGGTACAACTGGCATATTTGGGCAGATTAAAAAAATCAAGTTTGTTTCATGCATTAATTGTAATTTTTTAAAAAGTATGAAAAACAATAAATTCACAGCTCATAATACAATCAAATATGTTGTACATTATTTACTATAACAGTTGTGTTATTTTTAGTATTGGCACTATATTTTGGGAGGGTATGCCCCCTAATAAATATTACCAACATTTGTACTATGAGGTTAACTTTTACTTGAAAGGTTTTCCCAGCAAGACCTGATTCAAAGTCTGTCTGTAAATAACAAGATATCCGATTTGAAGATATGGCTTTCAAATTTGTTTCGCGCAGCATTTATCAAGAGCTCAAAAACAAACAGTTGCCAATAATTATTCTGTGGCTGTAAACAGCAATGAGCTGTGGAAAGTGTGATTAAAATCTCTTTAGAGCAGCTCGGCAATTATGAGTTATGAGTTGCGTATGAATAGATCAATGGCTGAACGCTTGATGTGACTTCATGCAGAACACCAGCCATCAGATTAAGACCTAAAATTGCCGAGTATCACGATAGATTGCGTTTCTCTCAGACTGCGGTGGTTGGGCGTCCTGCAGGGCTGTTACGCCCAAAACATCAAGACTGGAAACGCTTTCCTTCCTTTAGTTTTCGTTTTGTTTGGATGTGGTTTTTGAGAGGACGAAACTGCATAGAAGGATTTGTTTTGTATCTCATGAGCTCCTAAGATTAGTGAGCAGTCATCCTATACATATATATGAGGCTTCGGCCTTGACATTTGAAAACAGATAGAATGTCCAAGCTATATTTACAGCAGGGTTTGTTTATCCTTTCAGAAAGCCAAACACTCCTGCGAATCCGAAACCTTGGAGTGGGATCTGATTTCTTATCGAGCCAGTGGTTTAAACATGCTACCTGAAGGACTTTACATATGCAGGCAATTTGAATTCATTGTGTGGGAAAAACAGCATACACCGATGTTAGATGCTGAGTTGAGGGCTATTCAATGTTGTTGTAATAAAACTCTCTGGAAACCAGTATCTTTAATAATGCATCGACTTGGGAAAGTGTGCAACTAAAGGCTCTAGATCCCTTCATCACTCCCAAAATCTGAAGCCAAGAAAAAAGCTCGAACCATAGAGAGCGGCGTTTATATTTTCTCACCGCTCCGGATGTCAAAAACCAGACACGAGAAGTGATTGCGTGGTTATGTGAAGCTAAAACCTTTGAAGAGTCAGAAATAAATAAGTATTTAAACATTATACAGATGCAAAAATAGAACCTCGGAGAGTGTGCCTTTCTATGAGCCCAACGCTTTGAAAGGCTAAAATGAATATATTAATAAATAATGTGATTGATTTTTTCTTTCTTTTTATGTATTCACAAGGTGCCCAAACATGCCGGCTTTGAAGGTGTCTTTTTTGCTGTGGGTTTTAGTACCGAGATGAATTAGATATGAGTAGCAGATCCTTCACCAGCTTCATTTGTAAAGTCCAATCAGACAAACTCCATCAACGGTGGCTATTAAACCATACACGTGGAATATATTAATATATATTAATAATTATATCAATTCATATGTTGTCCCTGCTATTGAAGTGTGGGGTCAACGTAAACCTTGCTTACAGGTAGGTACATACGTGGTTGCATTCCTAACTCGGCTTCGACTGTTGAATGAAAGATGTTAAGACCTCGATTTTCCAAACATTTCTAGTGGAGCCATATCATAGTTATCATCCTAATGAAGAATCGTTATAAATCCCGTTGCATATTTCATAATAGTTGCTATCAGGAAGCATTTTAAAAATGCTTTTTTACGTTTCTTTTCCTTTCTCTCTGACCTGCCGAGTTGAAACCAAAGTGCATTTACCGAAATTCCGTGGCCATGTTTCCATTTACGCATGGCATGAAAGTAGGCCGTTATTTCCAAATTGCTGGTGAACATCACAATTAAACAGCGTTTTTTCCTATCAGAAATTAAACCTGACATGCACTGAATAATATTTTTGGTTGGCTTAGATTTAATAGTGCTAAAATCCCCTATCGCATCGCCATTTTGAGTGTTGCATTCTTCCCCATTCATTGTTACGGTTGAACCTTGTTAATATCTATTGTCTTTGTAAGTCACTTTCCAAAGGACACTGCCCTCCAATCCATATGGTTTATTAATTTGTACAATATTTACATCTTAGAATGAGTGCCCCTAGGGTTGGCAGTTTCTTGGGTAATTGTTTTTTGTAGTTGTTTGAGGCTTTTCACTTTGTGTATTTAATTCTCTGCATTTGTTATATATAGGATTTAAAGTGTTTCAAGCCTCTTAATCGGAGTTAACCATCAAAATCACAAACTATTCAAATTATAGTCATGGGTTTTATTGCATTAGTTTGCTAAAACAGTATTTCTGTCAAGACCACTGCCATCAAATATTAAACAATTGCAATATTAAAGGTTGGCGGATTGACTGTTCTGGCCGCCCAAAAGCACATTAAGACTGAGTTGATCATATCTCCTTTGGTTTGAACGGGTCTACGATGTACTTAAACTTATGATGCTTTTTGGGAAATGCAGCCCTGTGCAAAACTTTCAACTTTATCCTTCCAAGCTCGAAAACCCACCTCCATCCCCACTTCCTCCATATATGATGTCATCTGTCAGGACTATTTGTATAATCCTGTAGGCTCTGTGATTTTTTTCTAGTTGCCAAAAATGGGGGATTTGTGTGCAATCAGAAAGGGAGGACAAGTGGATGGAGGTGGGTTTTTCTACCCAACACGGCATGATTAATCAGCCAATGAGGAGGTAACAAATCAATTTAAATATGACACGCCTAGCACGTGGCGTGTGACTATTGGTTGATGTTGATTAGCTCCTAATGTGATGCAGCTTGACTTACGGGGCCTGCCAGAAAAATTCTACACTTTATTGTTAATCGAAGCCATAAGACAACTTTATATGACAAATCTGTAATTTAACTAGTGCTGAGATCTCATTCAGACGCGATCGTGACGAGAGCAAATGACATTTCACACTTAAAGCTGACACAATTTGTCAGGTGACATGAAAACCAATGCCATGATCACAGCTGTCGTATCATTTCCAACTTGTCGAGGTTATATCAAACATGTCTTGACCAGAAGTATTATAGATGTTCTGTGGATGACGCTCATGTTAGTGCCTATAAATATCAGTCGTTTAACCTTGGAACGTCTGTACAGTTTGAAAGACAAACGTGTCTTGTATGTAATATAATAAATATGGATACTTTACTTGATCAAAAGTTAATTGTGTCATGTGTAATGTGAATACGGTCAATCCTGATGGTTTAAGTTTAAAATCATAAAACAATGCGTGTTGTTTTTCAAAAGCATTGGGCAATAAATAATTTCATAATGACACTGGATATTGATTCTACAGTTGCAGATGGAGGCGCAATTGTGTGATATTATGGTGCTTACACAAATGATCTAATAGGTCAGATGGGTTGGAGGGCATTTGGTTCAAACGCATCTAACCGTCCACTTGACATCATCTAAAAAATAATTCAGTCCATTTCTGGCTATTACTAACCCATGAACTATGAGTTTTCCTCAACATGGTCCTAACTTAGTGCTTATTAATGTTAGTAATGTAGTTGTTAGGTTCAAGTACCGGGTAGGACTGGCAAAGTAGGTCATGAAGAATAAGTGCTTTACGATTAAAAAAAAAGCCAATACGCTAATGAATGTTCACAAGTAGTTAATGCTGAGACCGGTCCCTAAACTAACATGTTACAAAGAATGATGATCCTTGCCTTGCGTAAACATATCTTCAGTTTGTGCTTGGTTATGCTTTTGTTGCCCTGCGCTCTTCTCAAGAATCAAATGCTGCAGAAGGTTGAAGAATCCACCCCAGGCAGTTCTGAGAAATATACATTTTCATGGATGCAATGAAGAGTTGCCAAAGCACTGCAAAATGTCTTCATTATTCAAATTGGGTACACATACAGAATCCAGCATTTTCACATGAAAGACTCCAACAGTCCATTTTCAAATAACGAGCAGAAGTCACCGAATGTATTTCATTGGCTTTTTTCTATCAGCCCTCTGCTGGATTTGGCTATACAATGTATCGTTTTACTACAATATAGTCATCCCGCTGAGTATTCAGGAATATTGGTGAAATTTTGCCTGTGTATGTGCCATTAGACGGGTCTATTTAAATGGTTTTCACATGGGTGGAAACGTTTCTTGCGCTGCTTAAGCCTCAGGTCTTTACCTGTACTTCTGGCAACTGACATGGTTTTGTCCTGTGCATCTGTGTTTTTTTTGTGACCGGTGTTCTTTGATTCGTACACACTCAAGGGAATACATTTATGAAGTCATCAAACATAAAAAAATGCTTGAGTGGTTGAGTACTTGTTTATAAAATCAAATGTACTATAGTGTGATAAGGGCAAATATATAATGCATTGACGTGCATTAATATAAAATATATTGACGTATTATCACAAGGACAATAACTCTTGGAGATACCACTTATAGTACTAGAGCGAACAAACGTGAATCAAAACGCCAAAATCTTAACTCTTGTGCACCTTGTGTATTTCTTCAGTGTGGTACTGAGGTGGCACGCAATTACTGATGGGTAAAAGTCCCTGTCCCCATTCTGCAAAGTGATGTATTGATGCATGCATTTGCAGTGGCCTTAAAATTGAACAAACCCTATGATTTCCAAACCCTCAAATGGCTGAATGCCCCGTGAAGTCCACTTCACAAGAACCAATGGGTGTTTAGAATCTCTTCTGTGCTCTTGAATCGTGCTTCAACTTAGACTTTTCTTCCAAATATCACCTGGGACACACATGATGTTCTTGAGTTTTTACTTTCTATCAAATGCATCCAGATGATTTAATAGCTTTTTGAAACACTGACTGTAAACATCTCACGCAGTAAATGATAAATTAGACGTTTAGGGTTGCCAGAAGAAATGACTCATCTCAAGGCGTCGACTCGAGTGTGAGGTAAATTACGCTTAATTGTGAAAAGTCAAAGCAGAATTAGATGTGCGAGTGTCTACTTTGTTTTGCTTATTCTTGTCACTTCTCTCTTGCTGCTCACTAAGACTAAAGAGATTCATGCCGCATGAAAACAGTCATTAAAAAATACTTACTTTTCAGCTCTTCGTCTGTAGAGATCTAAATAAATCAGATATTTGGCCAGGTTTGCCGCGGGCAGAATATTTGCTATGCGGGCTGGGTCTGATGTCTTCATGAGACGGGCCTGGAGAACCAAAGTGGTCTATAAACCAGGAGTGACCTGGCGATCTGATAACATTCTCAGTGTCGGTAAATGAATCTTTGGATTAAACGCTATAAATAAAGGTTAAGTATAATACAGTTTGTTCAGTTTACTGGTCACAATTATATTCTAAGAGTGTCCATTAGGCAAAATGTCATGTCCATAACACTGAAATTGCCCATTTAAAAACATTTTTTCAGAGGGAAAAATCCAACAGATAATTCCATTAAAATGTATAAACTATTTTATTAAGTTAACGGAATAAAAAATTAAGTATTTATTAAACAAATATATATTTTAAAGTAAAAATAGTTGGTGAACCCTGATTGAAATATTTGAGTTAATTAGATTTTTTTGGTTTTGTCTTACCTTTCCCAAAAAAATGTGACCGTTTATTAAATTCTTTCTTTTGATTATTTAAGTAATTTTTTACATTGTAGAGCTGTCACATATTTTAAGTGTTTCACAATAGTAAAAAAAAATTATTGTGTAATTGTTCTGTTGAAAGCAATAGAAGATATTTTGAAGAACGCAAGTATGGTACTTTGGTAATATGGTACAAGGTAAACCCAAATGCTCGAAACAATTATTTTAAATGTTTGAGTAGCATAAACAAAATTTTCTGAAACGGTTCTATTAACTCAAGATGTTTGAGTTTATGTGATTTTTTTTATAATGTTTGAGTAGATTAAACTGATTATTTTTGATTAACTAAAAACTATTTGATCATAAAGTAAGTAAACAAGTGTGTGTGTGTGTGTGTGTGTGTGTGTGTGTGTGTGTGTGTGTGTGTGTGTGTGTGTGTGTGTGTGTGTGTGTGTGTGTGTGTGTGCTGTGCGTGCGTTTGTGCGTGTTTTCGTGCGTGGTTGGTTAAGTCTCCGATTGTTTCATAATAATGCGGCCTGCATAATTCAGCTGTAAAAGAGCGAATTGTATATTTTCATTGCTAAATTCTTATCACTAATTTTACATAAAGCCGGTTTAATGTGAGGACAAATGAGATTATTAAGACTGATTAAGAAACAACATAAGCAATTCACTTATGAAACAAACTTTGTAACTTACGAGCACAGAATTTCAACTTCAATGAACCTATCAGTGGGTTAGAAGTTTCTTTTTTATTCATTATCACAGGCAGTAAAAAAAATTGTTGATAGAAAAGTTACGTCTCGGTTGACGTAAGGGTCATCATTTTATTGGCTTACGAGGCTCACATACCCCAAGGTCAACGTGGGACTTGTGACGTTGTGGGACCGCTCAACATTTGGATAATGTTATCTTTAATGCAGGGAGGGGGATCAATGCTTCAATCTGTCGCCCTTGTTTCATCACCACTGCCGTCACGGTAAGAAATAAATATGTTTTTAACAGGGGTTTATCTAGTGAATAGTTTCAGCAGTTTAATCAAGACAAAATTTGAAACAACATTTCTCAGTTCAGTATATATAACATTCAAAAGTCATGAATATTGCTGGGGAAATAGGCCTAATAAAACCAATGAACGGAGAAGTGTTTGTTACACATTAGCTAATGTATAAATTATTTTTCAAATAGTTTACAATTCTGCATGTCTTTTTAAGACATTAGGCGCTGAGATTTAAAAAACACCCGTTGCTAATTTTGTCTGGTGTGTACAAAACTAGATAACTCCGAAAATATACTTTTCCCAATGTGTTGGTGGGCACTGTTACCCAAAATATGGAGTTTGAAAGCAGAAAGGTGCCAGTAAAGCCTCTAAACAGTTTATTTTATTTTATTATGTTAAATATGTTATATGTATTTTTGCCAATGGACAGAACTGTTATGTGTTGCCATGATCATGTCACCTGTTAGTTGATTTGTAATTAGAGAATACCAATTAAACTGTTTAAATGGAGCTATACTCTTTCTAACATTATTTTTTTCTATCTATGCAGTTATTTGGCAATGTAAGTTGTGCTCAGCTTCTTTTATCTGCTTATGGGAGGTTGGTAGATTAACCATATTCACACAATTAATATGGCTGTGTTGCATTCATGAACTATTGACTTTCTAGTTGTTCCAAATATGTAAACGTTAACTTTGTAAAGATGAACACAGAGATATAAATTTGGATGCTTGAAACCAAACAGTTCTTGGACCATTGAGTACCGAAGTAGGATATAAAACCAAACCTTTTGCCACACTACATTCTTTAAAATATCTCATTTGGTTTTTCGACAGAACAATGATATTGTAAATGAAATTGTACTAATCGATTGTGTCCGAGAACTGTTACTGTTAAAAGCATTCTTCCAGATGTCAACAAAGACGTTTTGGACCAATTGGAGGGTAATTGAGGTGATAGTTCTGCCAAAATTTGAAATTCTGTCATGAATTGTTCATTCTCTAGTTGTTTAAAATCTGTGTAAATTCCCATTCACATAATACTATGTACACAAATGCTTGTAGCTAAACAGTTCTTGGACCCCAATGACTACCATAGTAGAAAAAAATAACGGTGGTATTATAAATGATAACAACTTTTTGCCGTCCTATATTCTTAAAATATCTCATTTTGTGTTCAACAGAATAAAATTATATATAAAGCAAATGTCTACAAATTTGGAACAAATAAAATTATGACAAAAATGAAAAATGACAGATTTTGGGGGGGTAAACTCTCAGCAAATAGGAAAGATTCACGGTTAACACAGTATGTCATCGACCAACAAGGGCTACAAGCTGACTATCCCGGCAGTGTGTGTGGAACTGGAAAATCCTTTTTGAAAAACTAAAATCATCGTAAAAAATTCAATCAGTTTAAAACACTTCATCACCAGCGTATACCCATATAGCTGTCACGGGAACTTTTACCATTGCATGTTTAATTCAGCCAGTGGCGAGCAATTAAAATGAAAAATTCATTTGCATTTGAAAATCAAATTGGGTAAAAATTTCCTAAAATAGAGTCTGGTTGAATAATGAGACAAGTCGAAACGAACCTGACAGCACAGCCGTTTTAATAAATGTATGTGAACCCTAATGAGGCCTGCAAAAACGGATGCAATGTAGGATTTGTAGTGCATTCCGATTTACTCAAAAGTGTGCACTTAACTCTGTGTTCAAGACTTTTCAGTGCACTGAATAATTAAGCTAAAGCATATGGATGCAACACAACGGGACGCATATTTATCCTTCCCTTTCCAAGTAAAAGGATTTCATGGAATTTAATGGATGAATGTGAGATGAATGAGCCATGCAAAATTTTTATTTTTGTCAGTATTGGAACAAAATTTCGGCCTCTTTTACTGGCCAAAGAACAAAATGCAAAGAAGCAAAAACAATTTTCACGCTGAATAATAAGCATATGTTGAGCTGTCTATTTTGATCACTCCAAATGATTGCAGCATCCCTCTCTCATACCGAGTCTTTCCGCAACTAATCTTCAATGGAAGAATACAGTATTCCATGTATGATCCGCTAACTGCAGATCTGATCCTCCGGTGAGCCGCAAAGCTCATTTCACATGCTCTGCGTGCCTATATCTGCTCTGCTCATAAATTCAGCCACCAATAACATTTATCTCCAACACTGTGCGGTTAGTAATTACAAGGCCTCTGAACATATATCTTCATCCTATACGGACTACTTAAAAATCTGTGCCACAGTATTGAATTAATACATACATTTTGTTTCCCAGAGGACCTGCATGCTGCCGGGAGCCGGTAACAAAGAGAAGTTTCCTCTTTTGAGAGAAGCTTCTTTATGCTTTGACCAGCGCTATAAATCCATCCCAGACTGCTGAGAGTTTCACAAGAAATCCAGGCAGGAGAAACAGCGGAAAGGAGGGAAGGCAAGGATTCTTCGTATCCATAAATGCAAGCAAGCGCATTCTCTTACCAAAATGAAATTGTGTCATGAATGACTAACTGAGATTTCTTTCGCACCAGTAGAACTCGAAAGAAGATATTTTGGAAAATGTTGGAAAATGTACTCAGTACACTTAATTTAGATGTGTTGAATATTATTTAGAAACGTTTACTCATGTGGAAAACGACAACAAATGTATTTTACAAACATAACTTGCCTTCTGGTATGTGAAATTTTGCACAAATTCATTAAAAAAAATATTTAAAGGCAAAGTTAAATTTAAAAAGCATATATGACCTAAATGATCACAATTTCGAGCCATAAAATATATGAAAAGTGATGACACACAACAAATTGATGTGGTGTTATAAATAAAACCACAAATAAAAAAAAAAAAATAATTCAGTATTAAAAATACAAAACATGTTCTATTTCTGCTAAACATCAAAACTAAATATGAGTAGGTTACTTGTAATCTGTATATGTGTAGTTTCTTTTATATAATTATCTCAAGGATGATAAAAGAGTGTTTGTAAAAGCAAGTTTGCTTTTGAATGCTTTAATGCTTTTCTATTTCTGCAGTCCTTGCAGGAAAAACTGGCACTAAGTTAATTATTGTGTATATTGTGTATCTGTAGTACGTCACAGCTAGGGTGAAGATGCGTGTTTTTCAAACTCTCTGCCAGTTTTATCACAGCTGATGCTATGGAAGAGATCTCAGCAACCAGAACGAAAGCTGTGTGCGTGTGTGTGCGTGTGTGCGTGTACGTGGGTGTTGTGTGTGTGTGTGTGTGTGTGTGTGTGTGTGTGTGTGTGTGTGTGTGTGTGTGTGTGTGTGTGTGTGTGTGTGTGTGTGTGTGTGTGTGTGTGTGTGTGTGTGTGTGTGTGTGTGTGTGTGTGTGTGTGTGTGCGTGCCAGCAGGTTTAGAGTACCTTGAATGTAATATTAGTCTGGTAAACATGAAGGCAGAATAATTGGGAGAAATGCGTATGTAAGCACGGCGCACAACACAAAAACATATCCTGTGGGGAATATATCTAGCAATTTATAAGAGGGCAATTTACAGGCAAATGTATTAACAGATGCACGACAAAGAGATTTGTAGCCATTTTTACACCGTTATACTGGCATACACTCAAAAAATATGTACCTGTTTTACGTGAAACAATTTACACTTATTAAGTGAGTGAAAAATAAAGTTAATTTACTGTTTAATTTTTGTGTATATGGAAAAATAAGTGTTTAAATTATGGAGATATGAGAAACTCCAATATTTCTGTTAGAATTCACCAAAAATATTAGGTGCATATTACAAACATATAACATATTATATATTTGTTGAATAAATACTTATTTTGTTTGTTTAAATAAACTTAGTATACATGTTTTCAATCAATTATTTAATTATTTTTCCACCAATAAAAAATATTTTATTATGTTAATATAACTATTTTTTGTGATATTTACTATGTTGCATATAATATTTTTCTGCCAGAATGAAATGCTTCTTATATTACATTATATTTTTAGTATTTCATGCATATTTTTTTAATTGAAAGTTTTAAATCTACTTTATATGTCAATGTTCACCTTAACAGTTCTCTAAAGTACAAACTACATTAAATGTTGTACGTATTTGTACCTTTATGACCTATTTTGTACCTTCAAGGCATAGTTAACTTTAACATAAAAATTCTGTCATCATTTACTCACCTTTAAGTTGTTACAAGTCTGTATAAATGTCTTTGTTCGGATAAACACAGAGAAAGATATTTGGAAGAATGTGTATAACCAAACAGTTTTTCAACCCTATTTACTACCTGGTGAAACAATTACGTGGCGCAAATTAATGTTATTTTTTATATATCTTTAAATTGTAAAAAAAAAACAGACATTGTCCAATTGAAAGTACAATTTCAAACATATGTCGCACAGTTTATATGAAGGAAAAAAGAGGATATAACCTAACTACTTTAGTCATTTTATAACTATAATATTTTAATATATCATACTCAATGGTGGATGGTAATCCTGAAAGATCTAATCGTTTAGCCTTAAAGAAAGAATGTGCAGAAGGTTTAATGTCCTGGTCTTGCAAAACGTCAGACAAAAACCCAGACTGAGAATGTAAAACTACAAATGAATCAGGGCTCTGACATTGGCTTATTATTAATATTAACTATTGAATACAATTCATGTCTTGTTTTCTGTTAAAAATGTTTATACTGCTTGGCAACGAGGCACTTCAACCAAGCTTTTTCTCTTCTGCAGGACGGACCCAGACGCAAATGCATGTGCGGTGCATTCTGAAAAGCAGTTTTACAACGAGTCCAAGAAGATTCATGAAACCTTGAAAAACAAATTTTCATCAAAATGAGCATCTGCATTGTGAAGTGTGTTTGTAATAAATTACTACAGTTAGGTTTAGTTATAAGCCACAACGTGTGATTGAACAATAGGGTCATTTAGAACAATCTTCATTAAATAAATAATAAAGTTTTGTCATAAAAAACATGTATGTTCGCTTAATTATAATTTTTTTTCTATAAAAATTTCAGACATTAAGTCATATACCCTTAGATCAAAATATTTTTTCTTAATAATAAGACATATTTTACTAAGTTTCCTAAACTTCTGACTTTGAGTATAGATTAGTATAGTATAGATAAGGCTATGTTGCTTTTGTAAGGACACAACTGGTAAACGGGTCAAATGTTTACCCATGAAAGTCAAAACTGAAAGACGACACGACTCTTGTGAGTTTCATCAGAAAATGCAACAAGTCAGCGTGCAAAAAGAAGGTACTCTGATTAAACAGACAATACTTTTGCACACTGTGTAGGATGGTAAGGATAGCTCTGAACATGATCAGGTTCCTCTTCCCTAAGAAATGTTTTGCACGCACTGTACCAGCGTAGCCATCAGTATTCTGGATGACCCACTACACCTCTCTCATAAACTTCTCACCTTCCCGCCATCTGGCAGAAGGTAAAGAAGCATACCGGCCGTCGCGTTCAGAATGCGTGACAGCTTCTCCCAAGCTATTAGAATCCTTATCTTCGAGATGATGGATTAACAATTAGGCTCACGCTCAAGAATGAAATAAAACCTTTTTTTTATCAATCTCAACTCTGGTACAATCATAATCATTTATAAATATCGTTTATTTAACAATTTAATAACTGTGAATGTGAAATCAAGTTTGTACTTTTTAGAGTTACAGATGACATGTTCATACCATCTGACAATTGAGGCATCTCCTTTCTAGTAACTGTTAGATATAAGTGATGTTTTGGACATAAAAAGCTTGAGATTCTGTTTTGACATTTGTGGAATTTCAGATTCTATGTCTAGTCGCTATCAGTTAGTGAATGTTAGTGTATAGATCGCTGATATATACAAGACCATGGGGTGCCACAGGGATACGTATTAGGTCCACTCCTTTTCACAAGGCTTGCGCTGTCATCAAAAAGCAATTTTATAAAACATGGAATCCTTTAGTACTTGAAAGTATTTGGTAAATTCAGTTAGTCATATCAAAAAAAGATGTAGAAATAAGGGTTGTCCACTGTGAAGTTCCAATAAACGTAACTTGACACTGACTGAAAAGCCAAGGTTAAAGGAAAAGTTCACACAAAAATAAAAAAAATTCTTTAATTGTTATCTTACCCAGTTGTTACAAATCTGTAAATAATTCTTTGTTGTGCTGAACATAAATAGAAAAAATTTAAAATGTTTCTAAGTCATGTTGTTAATGACTTCTCATAGTAGTCTTTTGTCCTTCTATAAGAACCCTGTGGTCATAATACATAATTTTGAAATTGGCCAGTTGACCATTATTTTACTTCATAGTTGCGGGGATTAAAACAATACTATAGGTAAGTCTTTCATTACTCTATGAAAGTTCACAGCACTGCGGTTGCACTTTTTAGATATCGAATGTGAGATGAATCTGTTTATGCTACGGTTCAACCTCATCACACTTTTTCACACATCATAGGCTTCATCAGGACCATTTGATGCAACAATCACATTTCACAGGCCTGGCACTGATTGGATGTCATAGTATATAGTCTGACACCCAAATTGTTCGCATTCAAAACGAGACTTCTTTACATTTTTGCCGGAGTAGATGCTCATTACAGATACATATGTATTAGTCATATTAACCGAGGCCTTATGGACAATTTGTTTGGAGGATCAAACAACATCTACTTCTAGCACTGCTTCCAAGGATACGAATGCGTACTTTATAATGTTCTTTCTGAGAATTAGATTCCCTAAACACAGCGTAGAGTTATTTCCATAAAATCCTGACTATGAGCAAATCGGCATTTAATGAAGGGTTGTCAAGGTCAAGGGGAACTGCGGAGAAATTGTTTGGAATTGTAATTAGTGAATGACAGCTCTATTCATCATAATTCGCCGAGACAATTTCAACGACTTCTGTCTGTTTTTAATATTTGACAATTGGTTTTAGCAATAGAACATGATTTATCTGATGGATAAGTGTTGAAAACAAGAGGTATTTCTCGCCAATTTACAGCTGAGCTTGTTTTCTTTTTATTTCAAAACAATTTTACATAAAAAAAAAAAAAAGAACATTAAGTGCAAACAAACAACAAAATATTTAGACACATTTCCAGGATTTTGCAGATTGAAGTATAACCTGCCTATCCTAAACTCATGCCGTAATAACTGGGCGTTACTAAGATGGTTGCTATGGTATTGCTAGGCAGTTGTTGTAGTAGACCACATCGGAGATAGACCACATCGGAGATAGACCACTTCGGAAGACAGAGTCTCAGCTTCCTTTTGAAATAGTAAGGCCATTTAAGTAGTCTCATTTGCAGAACGAGTGCACAAAAATTACGTTCATTCCTTAAAAATATAATTAAAAAATGTTTTCATTGGAAACAGAAGTGCTGGATGGGTTGTTACACATGGTGAAAATGTAATAAAATAAAATGTTTGTAGGCAACAATTGGAACTTAATTCTAATACTAACCACAGTATAGTACATGTATATTAAATATACATTAGATAGTCTATAGGGGTAGATGAATGTCATCATTCAAGGTTTTTTATATTCATTATTCGCTTCATATTTCTATTATTCTACCCATTCTTTCTATATTTGCTATCTTAATGTGCATACCTTACATAAGATTATGTGTGATGATGCTTTGTATTGTCTGGCTTCATACTTTAAATGTAATAACACTATGGCATTTATTTATTTACATTTATAAGAATTAAGCATACGCTTTTATCCGAATAGACTTAAAACGGTTTGAGGAGACATTAAAACGTTATATCATACAGATAAAAATTGATGAAAAATTTACACAAAGCAAGAACAAACCTGTTAGAATAGGAAAGGGGGACAGAACCAATCAATCATTTTCTATTCTAAGGTTCCTGAGGACACGCAATTTTTCAATCAAGTCTTGAGCAACAAAAGAGCGATTTGGGTCGACTATTGCCTTAGTGTAGTAGTGCCTTAACATCTTACGTACAAGGTAGCATTTTTTTACAAAAAGCAAGGAAACCAATGAACCCATGTAGACTTTAAAAAGAAGTAAATAGCATTTTCGATGCAAATGGTGTCACAGCTTTGCTGGAAAACTGTAGGCCTTTCTTAAAACTATCATGTACACATCCTGTCAAAAATGGTGTGATACTTGAGTGAAATGTTTCTCATTACTTTAGAAAACTTTTGATCTGAAGTTGTCTTAGAATAGTTTAATAGATAATAAGAGTGCAGAATAGACGGGACTCATTGAAATTTCTTTAAAAGCATCTCAGGGAGAGAGCTTTATGGGAAAAACGAAAAGACAACATTTCTGCAGATTCACTGAGCATTATCAATTATAAACTATTTTTTAATTATTGTTTTTTTTATCTATTACATATTTCCTTAAGGTACCTTTGTTTTATTTTATAATTTCGAAGAATGTATTATAACCAAATGTGGAATAAATACTAATGCATAAGTGATTAAGAGTCCCATAACCTTGGACTGGTTGTGTTACTGATGTATTAGTCATGAATCAGAAGATTAAATATTGTGTAATGTAATGGTCAAACTGTCAAAATTATTCGAATAATTACTAATCCCTGAAAATAATTAATTTATCACTCAATTAATTTAACAAGTATTATTTTATTATGTACTGATTTTATTAAATATTTGGTTCGATTAAATTTGATTCAATTTAATACCACAGTTTCGGAACACTTCAATGAAATTATTTCTTATTCTGGTAAAAAACATTGGATGTGATGACTAAATATCCAAAATAAGTTAAGAGACAAAAATATAATTCAGCAAACATATAAGATTTAATCATTTAATTTAATAAAATGTTTCTAAAATGGATGACTTTGACTGAATATTGAAGAAATAACAGCCGATAAGAGCGCAGAATAGACAGGGACCGGAGGAAGCTACATCAAATTTGTCTTTTATGTAATTACATTAATTACATTAATTATAACATAATTCTTATAGTTTCCTACAGAAGTGGGTTGGGTTAATGCATGAGAAAACCACACATCTCCAAGGCTCCAAGTCTACCAAGACTACAGCTATCTGATGTTTACATCCCACCGACTCCTCTGTGTTATCCTGTAATGATCGATTCCACCTCGTGAGTCAAGAAGCGCTCGCTGTGAACGTGGAATTATTTGGGAGCGTGTAAACACATTTCGCCACAAATACAAACCAGCCACAAAAGTGCCATGTTGAGACCTTCCTTCATCAGAAGCGACAGACTGCCTGAATCTGGCCGTGTCTGTTCTTCACACTTTCTGGAGCTCACCCCCACCCTCGGGCACAATGTCCGTATCAGAGGAAGGCCCGTTCCACAGAGACGTGGCATTACTCTATTATTTAAGACTGAAGTATATCAAGCTGTGATTTACCATGATATGTCTGTCTCGCACGTGTCTCTCTCACACACACTGACGCTTCATTAAAATCTCATCCACACTGCAGCAGCTTCAGAAGCAGAAACTGTGGCGAGGGCGCACAAAACACAATTTTTCATCCCAAAGAGTTTGATAGAAATGAAGCAGAAAAGTAATGACATCGGACATGGACATGGAGTGCAAATGGAAACATTACGAGCATGGAAGTTCAATATTTCTGTTTTATTGATGTCCGTATTTGAATATAAGATTCAAAACATCAATACGTATGAATAGCACAAATGTAACTGGAGTCAGAAAAATCAAATCCTCTTATTTACGAAATGCATTTGCTTGGCATTTTATCAGCAGCGTCTTGATGTTTTTTGTACCTTTTCATGTCCAATGACATGTTTCTACCTCTAAAATTGGTTTTCTGTAAAGAAAATGTCAAACTGTTAATCGATATATATTTATTTAAATATATATGTATCTATTTATTTCTTAAAATAATTGTTCAGTTTTGAATACAAAAATTGCTGTGCAAAAATCCTCTACTCTACCAGTTGAATTTTTGGTTGTGGCTCACTTGTGCATTAATACTTTTTCCACATTTTCTAATAATAATAAACTCATCAAAATTACTATATAGAACAAAGGGAACTATGGGAATAATGATATAACTAACAAACAAAAATGATTGAAATAAAACCTTGTATTTGATCATCTTAAGTGTATTCTCCAGAATTTCCAGACATGTTTTCTTCTTGCTTTTATCGATCAGCTTCTTAAGATCTCAACCGAGAGGCATTTTAAAGGATTTGAAATGAGTCTCCATCTATTCTGCACTCTTATTGACTGTCCTTTCTGAAATACATTTACATTTACATTTTGTCATTTAGCAGACGCTTTTATCCAAAGTGACTTACAATAGTAATTTGGATAAAATAGAAATAGTCAATCAAAGTAATTTCTTTGAAAAAAATGTGTCATTATAAAACTTGCATGTTTGCTGAATTATATTTGTGTCTATTAAACTCATTTCAGACATTTAGTAATAAACCTTCAGATCAAGAGATTTTTAAAAGTGTCTTAAACCTTTTATCTGATAGTGTCTTGACGGTTACTGTACATTTATTATTATTTATATAACGATTTTTTTCAGTACATACTATATTTGAGAATAAATACAGCTACAATTCCATCGACTTCCTAGTTCCTAGTATTAAGTTGTCTAGCCTTCATAATATTTCTTACTTTATCTCCAGATAGTTCTCCATGGATCAGTTCCAAGACAAGATGGCCTGCAGCATTTCAAGACATCATCAGCAACACTTTTACATAAAACTCATTCGTCAAAAGTTTGGGGTGTATTTATGAAACACTATATATTACATTGTTTTGGCGTGTTTAGAGCTCTTATGAGAAAGACAATCTCAAAATCAACAGCGACAAGACTGACCGGCATCTATCCCTTGTTATTTTTGTCCCACAGTAGCTCTGGTTATTTCCTTTCCATAAAACTTTCTTTCGCCAGCCCTGCTACTGTAAATCATTCCTCATCATCATTAGATCTGTCTATTCATTCTCCTTTCAATCTCTCGTCTTGCCCATCTTTAAAACCCATAGGCCTTCCCGACAAGCCAATCACATGTCTCATGCTTCACAACTACTGCTGTACACACACAAAAATGGACACGTGGTCACTCTGACCGACTTCGATCCGAATTTGATGACCACGTTCCTCTCTGTCTGTGGATGGAAAGCTGTTGATAATCAAGCTGTCCACTGTCGAACATGAAACCCATGGGAATTATACACACGGCTGTCTAACTTCTAATCCAAAATATTCGACAAACCTGTATATTTTTTTCTGTGGAACACAAAAGAGGATAGTTAGAAAGATGTTTGAATTGTGTGGTGTCTATACAATGGGAGTGTTGTTTCGGTGGCAACGTTCTTCAAAATATGTTTTGTACAAGAAACAAAGGCATACACTACCGAGACACTCCAGTGAAACTGAACAAGACTATTGTTTCTGTATAGTACAAACTGATATAAAGCGATAACACATGTACTGTGTCATACCTATAAAAATGATTGGTGAAATACGGTTTGGAACAATGGGTGTAGGGAAAGGGCTATCTGATGGAAGTTAAAAATACGTGACAATGCTGTGTCGTGTTGGATTGGTTTAACCCAAATTGCTGGGTTTTATTTTATCCATCATGGGATGGAATGTAAACTATTTGCTTGGTTAATTTCACCTTATTGTTGGGTTCGTCCATTAACAACCCAGCAACCACAGTGAGTTTAGAATTGGTCATTACACATCACTTTAAAACGGTTCTTGACACACTGTATGCAGAGGTTATGCTGAATAAATATACATAAATTTTTTTAATTACACATATATTTTCACTTTCATTACTGACATTTTCATATAGATCTCTAGGTCTACATGTCTAGGTTTTAGAAATGCCAAGGGATGCTCATAAATGGAGTTGGAGTTCATTATTATCAGTGGAAAAACTAGTTAAATTAAAATCAAACCCATAGGATCATTTCTACGTTTTATGTACTTAGAAATGATAGTATGGCTTTGTTATTTATTTTCATTTAACAGATCCATTCCAAAGTTCCACCAGAACGACTAGAGAGTATGCGCGTGATGTCACCGTAAGCTGGAGCGACTGAAGTTACGCCCCATTGGATGGCAAAATGACTTAACAGCAACATAAGTGTACAGCTTGAAAAGTAAAATAAAACTATGATACCACTTAAATCTAAACTGGTGTCAAAATATTATATGTTCGAACTGAAAAATTGGTTGCATCAATTACTTATGCGTAGTTTAATTCATTATTTTTAACATAACTTTATTTAGATTTCAAGAGAAGTTACGTTGTTGTTTTTTAACTTAAATTTAAAGGTTTTTTCTTCAATAACTCCCAGTTGTTAAGTGAAGCAGAACGTGTCTAGTAGAGCCCTCCCTAATTAATGTTAATAACCTATTTCCAATTTGTGACATCACAACTAGCCCACACTACCCACACCAAACTCTTCAAACTTTTTTTCTATGCCTTTCTAAAACTAAAAATAACACGCACATTTGAAAGACAAAAATGCAATGCTTTGATAGGAAGCACAATATGCAAGAAGAGAAAAACCCAGACTCTTATGTTTTGAGCACTTAATGACAACGCATTATTCTTCTTGCGCTGTAGCAAGTCTCCAAAGCCCACAGCCCCTTATAGATTCAAATCATAACGGCCTTTCAGAAAACATCACCTGTTTCCGCCCGGCTCCCAAACCAACACCGCCGGCAGGCATCAATCATCCACTTCAAATAGTCCTCGCCGTCAGTTGCATAAACCCGAACTGTCCAGCAACAGCTCAGAGGCACCGGTACCTACCCGAGAGGTGATGGGACACAAAAATGATACCATGCCATGGCACTTTGAATACAAAAGGGATAAAGGCCATTTAAGAGCACATGTCAGCTAAAGGCAAAAATAGTGTTGGCGCATCCATTGCCGACAGGAAGGAACAGAGACTTGCATCTTAAGACATCAATGCAAGTGCTGTGAAACTTCAAGCGCCGGATTTATTCATACGCATTTCCGAATAATTCTCTAAATACATTATGTTTTTTCTTCATTTAACAACTCATGCAACATCAAGGCTATGCCGTCGATCCGCCGGAGAACGACAAATTAAGCTTCTACATGCTCCACTAGGTCAAACGAAGAGAACGAAGCAAAATGCGTATCAATGCAATGCAGATGATACACAGATTTATCTATACTTATTTCCAAATAATTACAGCCCCATTCACTCTCTTTGCCTACGCATTGACAAAATGAATAGTTGGACGTGCCAAAACTTTCTTCAGTTAAACTAGGAGGAAACTGAGGACCTAGCATTTGGAAGAGAAGATGATGACCTCAAGGGAATACGTAACTTAACTCTATCTAAAAATCAAGTCAAGAATCCTTGGGTGATTCTGGAGACAGACCTTAGTTTCAGTAATCGTATCAGAGCAGTAACTAAATCAGTGTACTGTCATCTCAAAATTGAGATGCACCACCAACAGGGTGGGTTATTGGAATGGTCTCCTCACCGGTCTTCCCAAGAACACCATTAGACTGTTGCTGTTCATCCAGAATGCTTCGGCCTGGATTCTGACATGAACTAGAAATTTGAGCACATTACACTAGTCCTCAGGTCCTTATACTGGCTTCCAGCACCATGTTGGATTACCTTTAAAGGACATCTTCTTGTTTATGAATCTCATAAATGGTCTCGGACCTAAATGCATTACGGAGATATGCTCACCGAATACAAACCTAACAAAGCACTCAGATCATCAGGATCGAGTCAGTTAGAAATACCAAAGGTTCTCACAAAATAAGGAGATTCCACCTTTAGCTAACCGCCCGCGGTTAGAACAAGCGTCCAGAAGAGTTTAGATTCTCTAAAACATTAGCCCAATTTTAAATCTAGACTCAAAACTCCTCTGTTGAGATGTGCATTCATTACATGATCACTGTGCTTCGTCCAAACTCCCTACAATAGATTTAATTTAGAATCATTTAATTTATTTCTTACATTTTATTTTTATTCTAAATCGAAATGAAAGCCGTCTTTAAAATTACATTTGTTAGTGATCAAATCTGAGAATTTTGAACATTTCTTTCGCATTGGGGTCTAACGGACGGCGATAGAAAATATTATCGTGAAAAATCGTACGTTTTTGAGACGGCGTGAAAAGAAAAGCCAACGCAAATAGATCGCCCCATGGTGGCTGTCTGCCGTAAATGTTATAAGCTCCACCCCATCTATGTGAACGAATGAAAGATGGGCCAATATTCTTTCCCGGTGGGACCTACTATTTATCGTCGCTGAATATGAGCCGGGCCTTCATACTACGGCTCCACCTCTGAACCAGATATAGGCTCTACATAACAACATATACATCAGAGTCTATGCTCTTGACTCATTTTTGCAAGGTCGGCTACAGTCCAGAAATCCTCTCACCAGTACTGGCAATAACCAACCAATAGAAACACAGTATATCAAGTGTCTGAGAAAAGAAAATGTTAAGCTGAATTCCTATGACTGATTCTTGAAATAAAGGACAAAACTTATATGTATAAACATTAGGCATGTCTGTTTTTTAAAGACATTTAATTCCATCTACTGACAAATAAAAATGATCACACTGAGACCATGGATTGGACGGATGTTGAAGCTATGACTGCAGAGATTCTACAAATTTACAGACCATGTGTCCTATTGTGCATCCACAATAAGCTTACATGTGTTTACTTTGATTTCCGTATATTTTAATATAATGTAAAATTAAAGATTCACTTTATGTATTATTCAATTTAAATGTTCATTCTAGATTTTTATTTATTTTAGGGTGTGTTCATTTTAGGAGAGAGTTCGCCAGGGTAGAGAGAGGACAATGAGTCTATACCTGATCTTGGATCTGTTATTATGTATATCAGTTCGAAATTTTATTGACAACAGGTTTATTAACATGCATTTCATGTATAAAACTGTGCTGTTATTGGCTGTTCTTTATTCAATCAAACTCATTCATTTCAAAATTATTTTAATTTAATAAAATCTCGGATTGTCCTTGAAAAAAACATGTATGTTTGCTTGATTAAATATTTTGCCTATTTTGCCAAATTTGACACATTTACGCAGAAATCTTCAGACCAAACGTTTTAGAAAATAATGCGAACCATCTCACTCAAGCGTCACAAATCACCAGCAATGTACATTAACTACATTCCCCAAAATGTACTTTTCAAAAGTTCTTTCACCCAGCCATGAATGTATGACTCTGGGTAAGTCTTAATGTCATGTGTCAAAATAAGTCTGTCAGAAAGTGTGGCCCACGCTGTCAATCAAAAGCAAAGTCTAGACTGTCTGACAAACTGACATCTGAAACCCTTGATGTCCCACAGCATGCCGTTGGCGTTCGCAAGACATCACTGGGGTCAAACTGTACAATATGTCGAGCAAGACAGAAAAATTATTCAACTTTTGCCTACTATTTATCTACCATTATGCCATTGTAATAAACATGTGCCAAATACCATTCCCAGCTTTTTTTGGGAGAAGTGAGTGCCCTCTTCTGGATGTATTTATAGGAGCATCCCCTGCCAACCATTGGACCCATCAGCACTGCATGAAGCCTCAATCTGAAGCCGGAAGAACCTCATAGTGAGCTCTGATGTTCAAAGTCTAGTCTGTGTTCTTTCAGAAGCGTTGATGTACTTTTCCCCAGAGGTTATACAGTAATGACAGCCTGGGTCACGATATTTCTCCCGCACAAAGATGGCGAGAGGGTTAAGGTCGGGCTAAAACAACACTGGAGATATCAAGCATAAGATCTGTCTAAAGGCGACGGAGCATTTAGAGTTTAGAGTTCAGAAAGTCTGTGCTAAAACTTCCATTAGTTTTACGAAACCTGCATATGTTGGTGGAACAAAAGAAGATATTTTGAGAAATGCGTACAATGAAAATCAATAGGAGTCAATGTTGTTCGTGCCAACATTCTTTAAGATATCCTCTTTTGTGTTCTGCATAAACATGTTATAGAGGAACAGCCTGTTTGTGGCCTGCTCCTTTAAATGAGGTGATAGCATGATCATTCTTTATGTGATATACATTTATTTAATGACGTTTTCGACTTGCTCAATGCCGGCTGATGAAATGTGCCATTTGCTTCTTGAAAACTTCTCATTATTTCATTATGAAAATACACAGCTCTGCTATATTCATATTACTTCCCCCGCTCTCCAAATGGTAAACGATTTTACAAAATAATATTATAAACGCCTATAGGATAAACAGATAATCAGGTTCCAAATGCGAATGTTAGTTTATTCAGAATGTATTCCATAATGCTCGAATGGATGAAATGTAGATCTAATGTGCACAAAAAACAAGAATTAAAGCTTTGGTATAATATATCAAATAATGTCCCGAATTAAAAAGCTGAACAAAATAATATCCGGATATGTTTGACATTTGATGCAAAGGGAAGATAAACATTAGAATTTTCCAAAAATTGTATTTAGGAAAAAAAAAATTTCACCCACATTTATTCACCCTCTTGTCATTCCAAATGCATATGACTTTCTCCACTATAGCACGAAAGATATTTTGAAAAAAGTTGGGTACTAAACAGCAGCTTTTGGTGCAAACGGGTTTTGCTTGGTGTTAATAAGAAAGATCTTTATTAAAAAACATGGTCATTGAGTTAAATAGCTGGTTGGGTTGAAGTTTGGATGTGCACAAGATTTGGGAGAATGATGGTCGTTGTAATGACATGTTAAGTACAACATTTAGTTTGACTCCACCCAACGGGAAATCGGCAAAATTGGATGGAATGTGAAATTTTTTATTTATTCGCAATGATTTAAGGTCCAATATTCATTAAGAGATTTTGACATTTTTAATTTAAAATCAAAACCCAGGAAAGACAGCGCCAACTAAGGACTACATTTATTTCTGATGAGTTTGCAATACTCGAAAATGAATGAAATTCGTTACACTTACTAGATGTCAAATTATAAACATTTTCATGTAGTTTAACTGCCCAATTAGAAACCTCCGCAGTACCCTGTGGATCTGCTTCCTATATCTAGGAATTTCATCTAATTATAACCAAATTTGGTACAGATTTTCTCATAACCATTCAAAGGTTTCGCATTTTCTCGCATATTTTTTTGGACAAAAACCAAGATAAATTTTATTCGAATGAAGAGGATGATAAATTGCGAAGGATTAGTGAGCAGGTCAAAAAACGAGAATCCATGAAAAATGGATTAACCCCAAAAAATTTTGAATGGACACTTTCGCTATTACGTTAACATTTTGTTGCGAAATTACTTTTATGGATTCCTTCACTATGATCTGGCATGTTCGGTACTATTAAAAAGCTGTGTGGATCTCGGAGCTACAGTGATGCTGCGCAGTTACAGTTCAGATACTGGCAGTCTGCAACATCCTTAACTCGGCATCTAGAACCAGCATATAGGATGAAAAAATGTGAAACAGGGACAGTCATGACAGCATTGCAGCGACTAGGATAAGAGTCACTTACTCCAGCAGTTTAATTTCTCCACCTCCTCAACCTGTTCTGCGCCAGGCAAGAGCTAACTGATGAAACAATCCAACACTGCACTGCCAAAGCGATCCGGTCAGTCTGGGCATTGCCTTTGGCTCTAGCCGGTGATGTATTGGGAACTAAATTTATCCCTGCAGACCACGGGAAGCCTGCCTGGCGTCCGGCCTCTCGCTGGGAGGCTCACAGCCCACATCGTGGCTATGATGAAGAAGGTGATTAGAGCGGTAGAAGAGTGCTGTTAATACTGCATGAGGAAGAAAAAGAGGCAGAATGTTGCGATGGCTTTTGTAAATTAGGTTTAACATGTCTTTTAGCTTATCATCCTACGCTTTACAGGAGGACGAATGAATCCTCCTTTGGTCACAGAAAGACTATAAACCTCCGGATCCCGAGGCTCTTCTTATCCCGCAGTAGATCTGGGGTCATATATATATATGTTAAGATTGTCGGTTAATGGCACAGAAACATGTTAGACCTTTTATAAGGCGCACAAGAAACTAGTCCTGCAGCAATATTTAGCAATTTGAAAATGCCTATATTCTTGTGTAGGTCAAAGGTCAAAGATGTTGAGACATTTACGCATTCTTATTTGTATACACTTTCAAACCATGAAATGTCCTTCCCAAAATTATCTGAAATTCATGCAAGGATTTTTTGACTCTAAGCAGTACTTTTCACAGCGTGGTGTCTGAAGTCCAGAGTCGCAATTTGTGGGTGAAGACTTGCTTGTTTTCCATTCATACAAGCTTATGTCTTCAGAAACCGCGGAATAGAGGACTGAAGTCAGACAACTGTTATTTGCTTTTTGGAGCTTGACAGTTACATCCATTATCATGCCTCATGCTTAAAATCAGTGGACGAAGCAACATGAAATCTGAATTGATCTTGCAAAGCATGACTCCTTTTTATCGACTCTTTTTTTGTGTGCGTTTGCAGCACAGAAAGCACTTAATAATGTAGACCTAACTGGTTATTTAAAGATGGGGTTAGGCTTATTTGAACTTTCCGTTCATCAACGTTAACCAACAAATGTGGTCAAGGAGCAACGTGTGATATTGTAGGATAATATGTGGACAGAAATGCATAACTTTGTGTTTAGAAATGTATATATAATCCATATATAATCTGTCTCCGTCTACGTGCACTGCGGGTTCACTTACATAGAATCTGCCATGTTTAAAGAGAAGCCCCCGATGGACAAACTGCTCCAAAGAACGCGTTTCATGTTATCTCCTTCGTCAAAGAATCAAAAAGGTGATGATGTATTTGTCCTGTGTCTGCCCCCATAGTGCTTTGAAAGGTCGGGAAGGGTCGATGGTTGCAATCCGTGACCTCACAGGTGAAAGACCCTAGATTTTCCAAATCGCACCTTTAAAGTGACCATGCTCTTCAATAGTTCTAATACAACAAAAAACTTCTGAAATTATACTTTGCCGTTTTATCTCACTTCTAAATATTAGTTAAATGTACGCTGATTTGAAAACAGCTATTGTAAGATTCATGTAAGTAGTAGTAAGTATTTCCTAATGCGAGGCACCTTTCAATCTGTCTCTAATTACTGTGTTATTACAAGAGGTCATGCAATTCTATGGTAATTATGTACTCCGCTGTGAATACGGCGAGCGAATGCAGATTTTTGGTTTCTTAGGGGTCAAATGTGTTCAGATTATTGTTATGTGCTACTGTAATGTCAGGTGCCAACAAAAGTCTTCTTTTATTAAGCCAAACGTGTCCATGTGACTACTTAATAATCCTTAGTGTATTACAGTCAAGACAATAGGTATTTGACAAAAAAGAGCGCAAGAAAGCCTTCCCATCATTACATTTGCTAGTTGAGTTGGATAGATCATGAAATTAGATATGATGCGTCTGGAAACCTTTAAACTTAAAAAAATGTAATTACATTTTCCAAAGACACGTCGATGGCAAGAGATGAGATACGTTTTAAAAAGGCCTTTAAAAATCACCTTTACCCTCCATTCTTCCAAGAAAAAAGTGTCATGTGCCTGACCACATCAGCACAACAAAAAAAGAAATGTTAGAACGACAATGAAAGATTGCGGAACTCCTTTAAAGACACAACCCAGCTGCTGAGTTGACCCTTGTTAGAAAAAGACGGGATGCAAAGCAGGGTGTTAAATGTGAGTCCGCCGTTATAGTTCGAAACAGTTTGAGTCTGATGAGATTTTCAACCTCCACAACGACATTCTCAGATGGCAAAAACATTGTCAGATATTCTGACTGTGAGGCAAACAACTAACAATGCAATCAAAGTCACCCCAGAGCACATCAATTTTCAATTTAACACATTCAATGGAAGACAAATCAGAACGCAAAATAATAATCATTTAGCCATTAAAGCTTTCGAAATGCGATCAATATTATTCATTTCATTCTCATTCATCAAATGAACACTACTGAAGTTCTGAAATGTACTGATCATTCACCAACCACAACAATTATATAGCGTTTGCACTGATAACATACTTTATTTATATCTATAAAAAAGTATTAGCATTGGTTCAGCTCTTTGTGCTTTCTGTATTTTTCCAGTCTCTTGTGGATATCTGGAAGGGTTTGGGGTAGAAAAGTAAGTTTGAAAGTAAATTTCTTCATCATTTCTCTTTGAAAGTAAAGGAATGGCAATCTGATGGCACTAAAGCCATTACCAAAGTTGTCTAATACTCAAGATGTGCTTTATGTAATTATGTATAGGGTTGGGTTGATTAATCGTTCAATCATTACGTTGTTTCTCAATGAATTACAGTAAAATGTCGATACAACTCAAAGCCAAATGGCCGAGATACTTAAATATGTTGCGCAGAAGTACAATATACTTGTAGTTCTGGTAAATGGGCATAGTCTATCATCGTTCTTTAAATCTTTTTCTTTAAGGTATTTTAAAGATGATAAAATGATAACAATGTTTTTTAACGATTTTTAACAATTCAATCTCATTATTTTAAGATCGAGCAGTACTAACTGACGGATCAAATTGAAAGTAAAAAATGAAGTTGCATGCTCTATTATTAAAGTAAATGTAGGTATTATTACTATGCTAAATAAAAGTGTTTAAATTACCAGCGAATATATTTAAATATGGATTCCATGTCTGCAAAACGGATTACTACTTGACATCGTATCGAAATAAAAATCGAATCGAAACCGTACAACAAGAACCATATCATTGGTGTCAAAACCCAGCCCTTCATGTGACTAAATTCTCTTTAGTTTAAATTCAAATGCATTCAGTATGAATCTCCCATCAAATACTAAAGGCATCCTTAAACACTCGTAACAATCGTTTTTGTGGCCACTAAGCGAGTTATAATTTATTCAGAAACAAGTCAATTGATATGTTGACAGTCGCTGTGATGGCGGAGCACCAATCATCTCTAAAACAAAGAATCAAAATGAACAAGTCTCGTCCCACCGTGTAAACCAGCACCGCGTTCTGCAGGGGAGTTGTGATACATATTCATGCAAGTGTTTAATTATGTATGTTTATGCTAATGCTGATCTCTTTGGGTTCGGTCGGGCTTATTTGAGCGATGGAACAGCGGGCGAATATAAGCTCTTTCTCTTGATTTCAACCTGCGGAAAATCATTGACTGTGAAGTGCACCGGCAAGACAATGTTAAGGAGCAAGTAGGGGATTGCTCCTTGTATTTTAATTGTTGGTTGGACGGTTAGTTTGATCAAACTACAGTTCATGTTACAAATTTTAAATCCTGTCAACTAGAATTGACAACGCATGAACCAGTTCTTTGAAATAAACCATTGGAACATACAAACTGTGACTGTGTAATAACTATGTTATTACCCTGAAGACCTTATTAAACCCAGCGTTGTTTTGTTGGGTAAGTACACCACAAGCATACTAAAAGTGCGTGTACTCCGAATTCAAGTGCAACGGGAAATTCTATACGATCTGAGTTAGTCTTGATGGTGTACGTAACACGCTGCAGACTCCATCATGTCATACATAATTCATATCTTTAGGAGATCCTGAAACGGCTCCATGTTCACAGACCATCTGGACTGCTGCAGGCATAGATGAGGATGATGCTCGGATCTAAATGCTCCATAGCACCCACTCCCACCTGGGCGATTTTGGCAGCAGTTAAAAAATTCTGCATATTTCAGACGCTCGTCTTTGGTACATAAGAGGACCGTTACAGGTAAATGAGCTCAAAGGTTTTGGACCCGTATGCAATCTAACGCTGCGTTCACACCCAATGCGAATTAAGAAGTTTGAGTGAGTAACTTCCATGCAAGAAAATGCCAAGATGCGAATTAAAGCAAGCTTGTGGCAGGCTCGGCAAATGCCACGAATCGGACCCGACGCATCATTCCTCTCCTCCTTGCAAGTTTTTATATTTCGGCTTGAGCACGTGGGAAATGAAGAGCGCCGAACGTGATTATTCGTATTTGGTGTTAACGCGGCCTTCCAAGTGTATTGCCATTGGCCAGAAGCCCTCTCATTATTAATAAAGACGCTTAGCAGTCATTATTACAATATTACTCAAATCCTATTTAAACATGTGATCCCTAAAAGCGAAGATATTAAGACATTAATATTTTGTTAAAATTAGACAGTATGGGATGTTAAATGAAACTGTTTATCTCTTGATGGAAATGACGCTATTGAGGGATATAAGGGTAGGGAAGATTTGACCGACGCAACTGTCTGTTCTGTTATCGTTCACGGAATAGCATTTAAACACGGTTACATTTACATGTAATTCTCAAGATAAATAATTTAAACACGTGACATTTAAGCAGGTATTAATTTATTTCTGACAAAAGCATGGTTCTTAGTGTATTGAAGCCCCTTTTGGTTTTACACTTTCAAAGGGCATTCTGGAGTCACTTCACCCCAGTAATAAACCCCAAATTGTTTTAACTAATCAGTTTCTAAAAGAACTTGAATGATTAAGAACACTTATGAAGGTGATGAGCAGAAATGTCGGGTCAGCTGGCATTCGTGGATCACTCACATGGACACATTGATTTTTGTCCCGAACAAATCAGTAAGTATATGCTTGCCTTCACACGCTTCCATTCTGCCGTGAAACGCTGCCATTGACATTGATTGATCTTGAGGCATGTTTAACAGGTGGACATTTGCTCTGCGCGTGCCTGATTTCACATGTGTGAAGATTTCCTCCAGGCTGCTTTAGGGGTGGGCTTGTGGTCAGTGATGCGGCGGTGCTCCAGGGACTCCCGGAAACCAGACCGAAAGAGGTAATCACCAGACAACAGGCCAGACCGAACAGGGAAATCAATGATCAAGAGAAAACAGATGGAGACTGGGAGCCAGGAACATAAATAAATGTATAGCATGTGTGGATGACAATGGTGCCAGAATGGGCCACCAAAAACGTGTTTGATTTTAAATACTGCGTGAAAGAAATGAGCTTTTCTCTCAAATGCAGTTGTTTATTCACCTAGGTATGAGAAGGCGAAGTGAGTAAGGTGCTTATGACACTTCATCTTGCCATCTTTAGATCTGAATATGAATTATTTCAATCCACGCACTCTCTGAGTCATGCATAGGTACAGTGTTGATCCAAGTTTGGGAAACTTGATTCAAATGTTTCACAATCTATTAAAAAGGTATATAGATGAATTTATGTCTGAAATTAGTTTGAAAGACAATAATATAATTTATGTATCCCCCATGACCGATCATACATTTTATGATTTTTTATGTTTTTAAAATGTATATTAAAGTAAGAACAGCACATAATACCGCAGAATAGAGGGTGGACTCCTTCGAATTCTTAAAAAAATATCTCAGGGTTGAGACCTTGAGAAGTTACCAAGGGAAAATTCGGCAAATTCCCTGAAGATGATCAAATATAACATGCTTTTATATTCAGTTATCCTTTTTAAGTTTTCAACATAATTCCCTTAGTTTCTTTTTTATTCATAATTTGGATTTGATTATTATTATTCTAAAGTGTGGAAAAAAGGTGAACACATAAGTGTCCCAAAGCTTTTGACCGGTGTAGTGCAGTAACATATTAAAGAGTCCAATAAAATATATTAAATGTTGGTCTGTAAGTAGCATGTGCGATATGTTTTAAACGTTATGTACTTTTTAGTGGAAAGTCAGGCAAATGTACAGAATCCTATTTTGTTCCTAAGAAACATATAAGTTATAAAGTCCTAGTTCCTAATTGCTCACCCAGGAGTGAAATAAAATAAAAAAACGCGAAAACTTGCAAAAGGTTTGTTGTGTTCCTTGGGAAATTGAATGCTCACTCATAGACCGCCCACAGTCCAATAACTGACCCATGGATGCAGAGCTACCGCATCCCCAACTGCCAAACACTTTTACAATCTGTCAGTTTACCTGGAAACTAAATGTTTACAAGGTACAGGTTTGGTACAATATGTATTTTGAGAAAAAACTAATTGCTACAGAAGCCAAAATTTGGCAGAGATTGTGTTTAAGACACAAATACACTACGACTATGGCCAAAAAGTTTTGGGATGTTTACTCACTTATGCATTCATATTTTTTATGTTTTAGTATAAAAAACTCATCAACATGTTGAAATACATATAACATATAAGGGAATTTATAAAAAAAAAATTAAACATGTTATATTTGTTCATCTTTTGTGAATTTGCAGAAATTGACTCTTTCTCAAGTCGCTTCTTATGGTCTCACCCTGAGATGCTTTTTAAAGAGTCCCCGTCTGTTCTGCGCTTTTATGGGTTGTTCTTTCTTTAATAATCAGTCAAAGTCGTCATTTCAAAAACATTTTTATTAAAAACATTTTTTTTGTGATGACAAAAATCATTCAGTCGCACCTTCAGATCAAAACTTTGAGAAATATATTCCAAAGCTATTAACCATTGGTTTGGATCCTCAACTTTCAGTTTTGCTTTTTATATATAAAGTACCAGTTCTTATTCATGGACAAACATAATTTTACATGATATGGTTTAACACACTTAATGCCAATCATACGCCAACACAGCTATGCCTTTATTTCATAGTTCCCATACAGACTCTTGTTAGAGCATCTTGGCTTGTTAAAGCTGGAAAGTGTTTGTATGTCATCATGTTCAAGTGGTTTGTCTAGTTCAGGGGTTTTGAAAGCCGTTTATATACATTATAATGATTATTTAAATGTACTGTATGAAAAGACAAGATTGTCTGCTCAGCAATAGTCTAGTGACACATAGTTAGATATCTGGATAAGTCTCTCATCATAATGTTATCTACGCAGGTTCTTCGGAGAGGCTGAAGGCAGAAGCTGTTCTGTCAAACAGTGAATATAAATGCTAATCTACGGAGGAGAACCTGACGTGACCTTGTGCACGAAATGGCTCTTCGTTCATTTTACAGTCGTCTCGGGAGAGATACTGAGCCACTTTCATTTATTGTCGGAGATAAATGACCCTGTACTCCACTGCCAAACATCGTCCGAGCATTTACAGGAAAAACGTTGACTCAACGCTCATGACCCTGTTATGCGGCGCAGCGCGTCTCTACGCGAAAGCAATGCGGACACATTTGTGTTATTGAATACGATGATAAAAATGAAAAGAAAGGCATCCGACTGCGACTGACATGAAGTCTGACACCCGGCCTAAAACTCAAGGCCAGTAAATTGGCCAGACGATGTCAAAGACACAAGGTTTACATGTATTTATGAAATGGAGAAGGCCGACATCTACATTGAATGTGCGTTGGATAAAAAAGACAATGTTTGCTAAGGAAAGCAGCACCTCTTATGTTGCTAACTTGGACATGAATACCTCCAAACCTATAGTTTGTTAAGGCCAAGTGTGCCGTTACATCTTATTACGCCTTCAACCGCACAGACAAGTGTAAGGAATGAACCCAAGACACAGACGAACTCATTGACATCATTGTCATGGTTAATCCTTTTGTACACCGAAACACTTGTTTTCGAATCATAATGCACTCACACATGCCAAAACACGTGTCTTTCTTCATCTTATTGGAAAACACGCACTCTTGGGCGGCTTGTAATTGCCCTCAGCTTGACATGCTTCAAAAATCATTGATCAACACTCTCAATAATGGATGAAAACAGGCATCAAGATGATGATGATGATGATGATGATGCATGCTGCTGGTTTATTAACAAACTTTAAACAGCAGTCAACAATGCATTATTTCTGTTTACCCATTGTAGTGATGTTATTAAAATGCTGGATATAAAATTGCTTGATTGACTTTTCGAATCATTTATAAACCACACAGCATGTTATTTTAAATGAGAAATCTATTTTGGCACACAAAAAGATGTTTAAGTTTTTGTTATAAAGGCACACAGAAATCATTTCTGTTAATGTCCAATAAAGCACTACTAAAAAGTTTAAATACTATAAAACCAACGCTGGGTTTTGAAACCAATTTGGCAAATCAATTCTTATTTATATGGTTTAAATTCAATTTGATTTAATATCGAATAATAGTCCGTGTTCATTTAAAAACTTTTACAGACACGGAATGCATATTTAAATAAAGATGAAGGTTGGTAAAAACCCTCATATTCAGATAAATTCTATACATATTAACGATAATAGTAGCGCAATTTGTAATGTTTTGAATTTCTTTATTTTTACTTATATTTTCAATTAAAAAAATGTATGAAACAGATTTCCAAATTCAATTTGAATAATCTTACCTACTGGACGAGAGGTGAAATACAGGTCATACTCTCTAAGGCACATGTATTAAAAATCAATTAAGAGATTTTCTAAATTGATCTTGTTTCCTTAAATTAAAGATTGATTAAATTCGATTAAGAGATATTCTGAATTGATTTTGTATCCCTAAATGAAAAATGTATTTAAATTTATTAAGAGATTTTCTAAATTGATCTTGTTTCCATTAATAAGAGATTGATTAAAATCAATTAAGAGTTTATGAATTTATATTATTTCTTTAAATTAAAGATTGATTTAATTCAAGAAATCAAAAAAAACCAACATGCACAAATACTCTGAACAAAAAGAGTTCTTGGATTTAGTCAATTTTATCGGTTTAATCAGTTCATCACTTCGACATGATTTTATTAATAGATTTTTAATTAAAAAAAAAAAATAAGTATGGTACGAAATGTATATTGGTTCCACATAATTTAATTAAGTAATTTCAACAACCATTTTTTTTGTTACACCTGAGTCTACTGTTTATGAGCACCACAAAGCGATTTTCATAATTAATTTATATAGTTTAAAAAAAACTTGGAATGCACAGTAATATACGTCACGCCACGGTATGTTCAACAGTGTCAAAACTCTTGGAAACTCCAACATGAACGTTTAATTTATTCATTAACATGAATAATTGTCTGGTCATCTGAGATTTTGTTTTGGGGATAAAGGTCGGCATTATGTTTTTATCTGTGGGTTTACAGCACACCACAAGTAAAGGTTTAAGCATTGAGTGTTTATCGTTTGCATTTAACATCTTCCACTAAAGATTGGACACATTGGTAATTTATTGATAGAAGCATCTAATCCTCCAATCACTCGAAGCATTCTTGCCTGTAAACATTGCCATAATGAATTTCGAAAGTTCAAACATCCCGCAAGCGGGTGAAATATTATTGTTCGCCGTCTCATCAGCTGTGGCATTTTAGAAGTGGGGTAAGGATTGAATGTAAACCACATGAAATGCCATAGCCTACACAGAGACCACCATTACATCATAAGTGCATGGATATATGAAAATTGCTCATTAGGAAATGTATGGTTTATATATTTAATATTTGACATGCATTACATCAACTCTATGGAAAAAGCTTTCAATGTTCACAAAAGCAACATATATGTTAATCTTGGTTGGTCCATGGGGTTCTTCTACAGCACTGCTGCATTACACTACTAAAGGAATGTAAAGCACCAGAAGATTTTCTCTTTTAAATTAGCCTTTATATTCCTTTATGAATATGCGAATCAAAGTTGCCTTAGAGAACCAGAAACGTCTCTTGATGTTTTTCAGCGTCTAACATATCAAAGGCTCATCTCGGTTAGTACCGGTTATTTGCTGCATAAAATGAGAAATCCTCATCTAATCCAATTATAGCAATGTCTCGTAGCAAATGAAATAATCATCTGAATGACAAATGAAATATCCCTTATTATATTAAAGTATCGCTATTGTATCTGTTCTACAATAATCCGTCACATATTTATAATATCTCACAAGTAGATCTAATGGACATTTGAAATGGTCTCTGTAAAAACGTATCAATATATAGTGGCGGATTTGATTCGGTATACGTGCGCGACCAGGGCCGTCCAGGGGAGATGGATTAGATTAAAACAAACTAATACAATAATAGTGATGATATACGGTAAAGATGATCCAAATGCAATTTCTTTCATACGCATCTCTATTGCACCCGCCTTAGTGCGGGTATTATGCATTTGCCAATTCTATAGCACGTCTGTTTGAAGATGCTTTGTTTGAAGAGCTAACAGAGAGAGATTGCAATATCACAACGCATGAACTTATTGGTGTCTCTTGAGGCCTTTAAAACGAGAATAAACTAAATGCAGTTTTAGTCTTAAGGTCTAAAAAAACACTATAAAGCTTTATTAAACATTTCCACTTTCAAGAGGAGTGAAGATTTCGCCATGCGCTCTATACAACACTTAATGAGTTCTACTTTCAACATGTATTAATACATTAAGTAAATCTAACATGAACATGTGTTTGCATTATTTAACATTTGTAAAGATAAATAAACGCTAAAATATTCTCATTCTCACGAGAGGTCATGATAGCAAATGCATTTTCTAATGTTAGGAAATACAACCATAATGTATGGCGTAACTTATATTTTCTCTAAATTCTTCTCCTGCTGTCGGAATAAAAGATAACCTGCGTTATGCCTTTCTTTACTACACGATGATAATGCGCTGTTCCAAAATGTTCTCAAACTTTTTATATGGGGGGCTCCTCGGGGAGGGTGCACCGCTTTGTGCCCCCCGATTAAAAACATAAAATGTAAAACGTAGAATTTTCAGTGTTTTTTTCAGAAATATTCAGTATTAGAATGCTGGAAAATTATTGTAGTCGTTTGGGGGTTTGATTGCTCACAATTTTGGGATAAATTGGTATCTTTTATAAAAAGGCAGTAAACTGCTCCCCAGTTTGAGAAGACCTGCGCAAAACTCTTAATAATAAAAACAAATAAGACATGGAGATGGGTGGAGAACTCATGTAAAAGAAAGACCTATTTGCCACAACAAAATAGGAGAAAATCCTTTTTTAAGAGAACAATCTTCACGTGAAAAATGTCAATGACTGCATAACAACCCACGGGGGAAATCATGTTCAACCTGGCAACCACTCTGGGGGCTAAAGTGGCGGGTTGTAAAATAACAGTATGCAACAATGTGAAGCAAGTTGAAACACTAGATAAAAACAATTATCTTGGACAGATGAGCTCACAAATATACTGAGATAAGCAAGAAACGAGAAACAAACCTCTCTGATGTTGAACGAATTCAAAGCAGTGGGAAAAATGTCCAGCTGAACTTTACCACCCACGAGATGCTGAGATTGACCTTTCCATCTAAACACACATCCAACCTTAAATATCAATAAACATTGATATATATACTCTAGATTTTTACAAACACACTCAGTAGAGATGATGGTTATCTTTAATGAACCCTTCATGTTGAACAAACACACATCAGTGATCAGGCTAATGGAAGGCAAGTAATTGGGCCGTACGGAGTTCTGGACACACACACCGGCCCGCCGCCTGCCAGCAGTGTGAAATGAAACAAATAAGGGTTCAGAGGAAAGCAGATGACCTGCAGAGAGCAGAGGTCAGAGGTCAGTGCTCCGGTGAGGTTACACCTCTCTCTCTCATCCACCAACTTCTTGGAAGTGCTGCGAATGTTATCGCCGGCATTGTTATCTAGATGTTTAATTCCATGTTCTTCATTTTTAATAACAAACTTTGGATGTGAAGTTGTATGTCCAAATGTCTGAAACTTGCCTTTAGTATTTAGCAAACAAACTTTTTCATAACAAAATGTAACTGAAATGGATGACTTTGAATATTGGACGGACAGCCAATAAGAGCACAGAATAGACTCCTTTAAGATTCTTAAAAAAGCATCTTAGGTGAGACTTTAAGAAGCCGCTCGAGAAAATGACGAGAAAACGTTTCTGCACATTCACCGAGGATGGTCAAATTTGACGTGTTTTATTTTTTCTTAGTTAGCTATAACATAACTTAACAATAGATCCTTTTTATTCATAAATGTATTATAACTCTAAAAGGTGAAAAAATATGAACACAAAAGTAGTTGCTTTAAGAGTAGTTTACATTTGTAAATCATGTTACAAGGTACTTCTATGCATTTTTATGACATTAAAATAAATAATTATTTTAATTATTTAAAAAAAAAGACAGCATTCAGAGGTTGATTCAACTATGTTTATGTAAACTAATAAAAACTTATGATAAAGGACTAAATAGATGTCACTAAAGAATAAAACTGAATTTAAATATTAAAACATAAACAATATTTTGTATCATATATCAATGTCTTGTTTTTAGACGTTCAGATCCGTGTAATATTTTTCTGGTGCTGGATGACTGCAGTTCTCATCAGGTGGATCGACCTTTCTCATTAACCGATGGAGGACAATCACAGAAAGGCACAGCTAAGCTGTATTAAGTATCAATGCACAAATAGAAATATTAGTGCTTTAAAATGATGTCATCTTCGTCATGTTTCTGCTGGTTGATCTGTCAATCAAAACCTTGTTTGGATCTCTACTGTGTAAAATCGCGGGTTAATAAATAATCATTCCTGAGCTACAATAAAGTTTGTACTTTCGGTTGATTTTACAAGCATCAATAGGCTCAAGTGGAAGTGACTGGCAGGTTTAATTTTTTAAGTGTGCAGAGCTGTGAAAAACTGCCATTATGGGCTTTTAAACATTTAATGCTGTGCCTGGCGGATCCTGCTTTATTTTAATGGGGTTTAAATCAGGACTTTTATAAGGCCATTCCAAACTAACATTTCATCATAGGCTTGATCATAATCTTCCTACAGCTCTAGAGAATAAAAATGTGTAGGCATCAAATCGAAGCCTTCCCATTAGGCCTTGAAATACAACAGTAGCTAACTGTGATTTATTTATTTACATGTATGCATTTGGGAGACACTTTTATTAAAACCAACATACAATGCATTTTGTGCTGAAAAAATTGTTTTTTGCAATTACTCAATTAAAAAAATTACTGAGATTCCACACATTTCATTTCATTTTTTATACCTTTTTTCACATTTTAACAAATTTCAAGATACAAGAAACAATTTTATTTAATCATGTTAAACCAATGTCAATAATTTGATTGACCAATTGCAACAAACTGTTGTCAGTGTATAAAAATAAACAATTACTGCAATTACTCAATTTAATCATGTAAAGCAGTTCCACAGAACTTAATATATAAAACTTTTTTCAAATTTCAACAAATGTCAAGATAAATCATGTTCAAAAATATCATGAAACCATGCACACCGGTTCTAAGTGATTGAATTAAGTAATTACAACTCTTTTTTTAGTGTATACCAATCATCTTCGATAAAATTAGAAATTGAAGCTATTTTCTATTGAACGTCAGGTGAATCATCTGCTTACTGCTCCGGTATTAAAAACGGAAATTCATTCTTTTGTAAAGTGTAAATTGCAAAAAATCATAAACGACTTCAGCATACCTTTATTAGATTTTGCTTCGCCAACAACAAAAGCTGTGCCTGATATTTCTGGCATGACCATCTAGCTCATGTCAGGGTGTGCGCTGAGATTTAATGCATTGTGACAAGTGTCTCTCACGGCAATGTGGACAACCAGGAGTTTTGGCTCGTGCACCCCACAAAATGTGGCTTCGCTGGCACGACGTGAAAAGAAAGTGCTAACGTGGAGTCATCCTGTGTCACTAATCCCCTCAATGAAAATTTGCTTTCATTCGGGCTGGTTTCGCTCTGACAGGCGTGAATCCACCCCAATTTACCCTCTGCATGGGGTATCCCCCGAACGCACCCGCCCCGAGCTGGTTTGATCTCGGGCCCGCGCCCTCGCCTCAATGAGGCGCTTCATTAGCTTTAATATGTGAAGTGTGCCAAGACCTGGCCAGCCGCATCACGGCCGGCACATGAATATAACCCCCTCCACGAGTTAAGTAAATCTTCTTTTGTTGCTCTTGAACTATGCAGTATGTGGAGAGTATGTGTGCGTGCGGATGGTCTGCGCTGGCGGTGTGTGTTCTCCAAATAATTGGATTAGACTGAATGCTGCGGATGTTGCCTGTCAATTAAACCTTTATGAACTGCACATTATTGCCGGAGCATATTTCATATACAATAAGCAGATTATATAAATGGACTTTCAATAGAATTTGTTATATGCTGAATGGACATGACTTGGACTCTATTTGTTTAATGGACGAACGGACTCTATTCGTTAAAACAGATTCTTGTGACTAGGTCATTGTCCCAAAACCATTGAAACATCATTGCAGCAATCCTTCTAAAGATAAAACAATTCAGTAACATTTGGTAAAATTATACAAAATAATTGCACTCTTTACCTTCACAAAGAATTATTTTAAAATAGAAACAAAGTTAAACAGATGGTTGAAAATGGTTAAACGGGCAAAAATGTTAATATTGTTTAAAAAAAATTATTGATGTTTTTTAGATTAGTAAATGAATTACTTGATAATGTCTTGCATAAGCAAGAAACAGAGAAAATATCCAAATGTCTTTGACTTTCCTGTATTCTTTAGATATTGCTTCTGAAAATTTTCATTTCAGTGAAAACTACAGAACTTTTTTTACAATATACTTAAAATCATTTAGTTATAGCAATAGTTAATAATAAAATTCAGCCATAATTTACACACCTTTAAATTGTTTCAAACTGTAAACATATTTATGTTCTGATGATTAAAGAGAATGATATTTGGAAGATTTACAGTTTTGACCCTCATTGACTGCCATATCAGAATAAAGTAATACAATTACACAAAAAAGTGTTGTTCCCCTGAACACAAAATGAGATAGTTGGAAAAAGGTGTGACGGCAAAACACTGAGGTAATTTTTTACTAGCTATTTTTTCCTACTATGCTAGACAACGGGGTCCAAGAACTGTTTGGTCGTAAATATTTATTCAAAAATCGTTCTCTGTTTTCAAACAAACAAAAAAAATGTAAACAAATTAAGAACAACAACAGAGCAAACCGTGACACAACTTCCTATATAGTACATTTACGATATTAATATTTTCTATTAAATCCATTGTCATCATTAATGTAAAATATAAAAACTTCTCTCATCCATGCCTCGCCATATTCTCCCTTGAATTCTGTTGAGCTTCTTTCTTCTGCAGAACACAATGGAGGATATTTTGAAGAATGTTGGTCAACAAAAATGCTGGTCTGCCTACTTTTCTATTATCTGCTGAAGGATTTCTTTCGTTTATTCAGTATCATACATAATTCAGTTGTGCTTTGGCATTTGTGTTATTAAGTGTCTCTACACCCTTGAAATGTGCAATAACGTGATAAGTAACAAGCGTGTCAACATCGTAGACTGGTAGTACTTGCAGAAAAGCAGAAGTAATGTGTGTTTACATGCGAGTGTCAGGAGGTCCAGTCGGTGACCATTCACACGTATCTAATCCACTTTTGATGAACTGGGTTAATGGACTCCCTGCGGTCACTATCAAAGACACTCGTTTCTATTCATTTCTCAGCGCACACGACCCTCACACACCCCTCATCGCACCCGGGTATAAATGCTGTCCTCCAGAGCATCAGCCCATCCTCTGAAAAGAACCATGCTCCGTCCAGACGTCTCCCCCGCGCAGTTCATCTGGAGAGAGGCCGAGGGAGCCTGTCCAGACCAGCATTCACACAACCCGTGCGCCCTCGTCCAGCTCCGGCTCTCAGGACTAACATTCCCTGATGAGGACCAGAGCGCCATCACTCGAGCCCGGAGACGCCGCAGACTGGCCGCAAACGCCCGCGAGAGGAGAAGGATGCTGGGGTTAAACGTGGCCTTCGATCGCCTGAGGAGCGTCATTCCTAACGTGGAGAGCGACAGGAAGCTGTCGAAGTCCGAGACGCTTCAGATGGCACAGATCTACATCAGCACTCTGTCTGAACTGCTGGAGGAAAAAGACTGCGAGGCGGACTTCAGTTTCCCAACGTTAGGGAGGGATGTGGAGGAACGGGAGATTGGGAAGAGTTCAATGGAGGCTTCAGTGAGAGAGGAGACCAAACCAGAGCCCAAAACCGAATCCAACTACGGGATAAATTCATTCAAGGGGAATTTCAGACATTTAAAACACTGTGACCAAATATCACAAGACGTAGAAATAAACTCACTGGAAAGAAGCAATGGTACAAGATAACTCGAAAGTTCTTCATTCTTTGTTTTTTATTTAAGTTTCTTTTTAAAAAATGGTGAAATATATGTATTCTTTTTGTTTTTGAATCACAAGACAAGTTTTCGTTGAGGGGAATTTCAGGAATCCAAACTATTGTGGACCCTAAACCAGATACTCAGAAACAAACTTACTGAAAAGAATTAATGGCACAATCTTACTTTTCAATGCTGAAATATTTTGAGACATTTTGTATTGTAATTACATTCAATTTCATTTCTTTTTTGAAATGCTGACATATTTTTATACATTTTGTAATCGTATTTTTAATTAATCATATTTTTTTAAACTTGGCAAATAAAACAACCTTTGCGTCCTTACAAATGTACATTTCATTGAAGCTTTTACATTTTTCTGCAACTTCAAAGGAGTTTCTGTCATAATCTTTTTTATCGACATGACCTGTCTGTCGAATTTATTTATTTCAGGCAGCCAAACTGCTATGACCTCTAATCAGATAAACTTAGACAAAAACTTACTAGAAAGAAGCAATGGCACACTATATTTTTTTAAATTCTAAAATATTTGCATGCATTTTGTTTTCATATTTTTGAATCAAAAACTTTTGTGTTATAATGCTAAAAATCTGTATTTTGATAATAAAACTGTGTCTACATTTTACATTTACAAATTTCTCAGCATTTTCTAAAAACCTTGTCATAATCTGGATAATCACCATTTTCCCTTCATGTCTATAAAGGAGTGTAATGAACAAATATATAAATTATTTTATATTAATAAATAGTACCGTGCAAAAGTCTTTTTCAGTAGTATGTCATTAGAAGTTATATTTCTAAACATTTACTTTGTCATTATCCGTCAGAATTTTATTCTACAGCACTGGAAAGAGACTTCACAGTATTGTAGCTTTGCCAGTAGATGTCTTGAAGCATCTTGGAGACTTTAACACAGGTCTTCTGAATGTAGTCTGCAGAAGTATTATCTCTCTTTTTATCACATATTAATAGAAGAAATAGATGATGACACCAACTATTGTCGTACAAAAATCTCTGATGATTTTACAAATAATACAAAAATGAATGCTTAGAGATATAAGCTCACATTTTCTAATGACACACTTTTCTAAACATTATAAATTACTGACCTAAAAACATTTATTAGTGGGGGAATGCTTTTGCACAGTACTGAATATTTTATCCCACAAAGATGACAAAAACAAGAAGTACTGAAAGTAGCAATTTTTATTCGAGTTAAAATTATATACAAGTAACCAAAGACATTATTTTTGAAATTGGTACAAATTTCATGTTCCTGCAGTTGGCTTTTCGATGACTCTTATCTCCAAAAACACAACTGAGAAAAATGCGGTATAAAATAATAAGACTGGATTCCGAAAAAAGTAGTCTACCTAGATCTCCAACAGCCACTATTTACATGAGTATATACAGATCATGTGGCTTAATTTATGGAGAGCTCTCACACATACACACACTGCATGACCCGACAGAGACTCGGCTTTGAAAACATCCACCGCACCCGATAGCGTGTTGTGTAACAGGGAAGTGAAAACTAAAGCAATTCAACAGCGAGAACAATTAAAACTCCTAAATAACACAACGGAAATGGATTACAAAGATGATCATGCACTGTGTGAATCGCTTTTGCTAAATGTGCATTGAAAAAATATCTTTGAACACTTGACAAGGGCAGCAAACCTGACAAAACGCCTCCGTCAAGCTTAGCGGTAAGGGTAAACGAACAACAGCACGCTTAGAAAAACACTGACAAACTTACAAAAGGTTTTAACATACTGGCCTTATGAGAAAGCTTAAGACATGAGTGCTAAAGTCAATCTTGTACTAGAAGACTTTTATTTTGACACTTCAGAAACCAGTTAATCATGGAGTCAATGATTGTTGTGTGTTCAGTGCGACTGTCACTAGTCACAAGGCCATGACTAGATAATAACTGTCGTACTTTAAACTGTGTCGGATTAATCTGACGTCCAGTAGCGTTGTTCACCTCAACAGACGCAGTACCATATGTTTATCTTACTATCTGGCCTCAACCCCAAGACAAAATGTTGAAAATGCACTTTAGTTCAAGTGCGTGTTCCTGCGAGTTTAGAATTTTCACTCAAACCATGTCAAATATTTCTGCGTACATCTACCTTCCGTTTATCGCATGATTTCAATGTCTTCCAAACTTTATGGAAGCATTATGGAAACCGCACCGCACGTCTTACACTTCATGGCTGCTGAAATATTTCAAAAGAGTTTCCGAAGAGATGAGTTTTATTCATTCGCAGACCTTTGACACGGCGCTTTCGGATAAAAAAAAAGACTAAATGGTTTTGGACCGGGAGGGCATGTCTTTGCCAGCATTTCAAAGAAGGGAACGGTGAACGGAGCAATAGTTCGTGTCAGTGCTGATCATTAAAAATTTACAGACTCAGAAGTGGAAGAAAATTTGGTCCGACATCCAACTAGTTTTATGAATTCCCTAAAGTGAAATTACCAGGCAACAACATGGACTTTACAAGAGAGGGGAAGGACAATCCCTCAATGACGTGATGAAGAACATTTGAAGAAGTGAATGAACAACTTCTGACAAACTTGAAATCATAACGGCTCTTTTAATAGAGTTCAGTGTACGGTGTGCTTTACATGTCGATCTGCAGTTGTTCTGTAAGAGTGGCGATGGGTTTGTTTTTCAGGTGTATCGGGCAGGTCAGGTGTGTGCTGAGGTCTGTGTGTGTGGAGCTCCGCAAACACACTAGCAGTGTTCCAGATAATCAATGACCCTGGAGATAGACTTCTGCCCCGTGGTGCCCACGTCGCACTACAGGAGACAAACATACAATTTTTAAGTCAAGACATAGAACTTAACTAAGCCCAATCACATTCAGCCATTCAATCATGTGGATTCACATTTAAAGCCACATATATGCAAGGATGGTGCATAGAAGAAGAATAGATCATCAGTGCACGGCTGTGTCGACTCTGTTACACTTTCAGTTTAGCAGCGTCTGGAACTGAAGAATGTGAGGAGTGGAGGCGGGGCTAATTTGCAAATTCATGTGTCTATATATACTTAATGAAGCTGAGTTGTAGAGTAAAATCGAAGCATTTAAAGGCATGTAAATATATTTTCACAAGAAAAAATCTATGATTAGTTTTATGTAGGGCTCAAGTACTCAGTGAATTACGGTTAAATGCCACAACACCCGACCAGATGGCGCTTTGTCCAGAAACTCCAAAATGGGGTGCAGAAGTACAATTTAAACTCATAATTACATTAAATACCACTATATTACTGTTCTTCAGACATTTTTATGGTTTTCATAATAAAGTATATTTATAATGACGAGCGTTGCTTTTCAAATGCACAACTCTCGTGGTGACTGTAAATTGACCAGTACTTCCTACTAATCAAAGAATCGTAGTTCATAAAGATCGACCAGAAGGAGTCTTTAAAATAAAGTAAACCCATACATCTGCGATCATGTCAAATGGCCTAATGCGTTTTCTAGTTCCCATTCTAGCAATCTAACTCTTTGCACTTGACGATTTGCAATATTCTTTTAACAGAACATGAAGTATTAATTCTGTAGTGGTAAAAAGAGAGCCCTGCTTTAAATATGCCCAATATCTAAACATTTACTTAAAAACCAAATTTCTTAATATGTACAATATACATTTTATGCCATTGTTTTATTTATATACTGTAAATATGGGAGGAAGTCACCTAAATCTAATAATAATAAAACAATATACATATTTTAATAATCATCTTAATTATTAAGCAATTTGCTAACATCAGCCACTGGCCACTCTATTCTCTAGATAATGGTTTCATTTTCTAAAGGTGATTTTCATTACATGCATGTCATCGTTTTACTTTGCACTTACTGTGAGGTTCATGAAATTCAGGAACTTCTTGAGCATCTCCGTCAAAACTGAAAAATCCCCTTTCGGCAGGTTTTCCCTCACAGTAGTCACATTCGTCTGGAAGAGAAAACCATCACAATGTAAAGCAAGTCTCTGGTGATCCAACCAAAGAACTTCAACAAGTTCTCTTTGCTTTCTTATCTCCAATAATACTTCAGATTACATACAGTTGATAACAAACAAGAATGTTTATTACATTTAAATTACATGGACTGCCATCCAAATGCTCTGATGTCTCTTAAGTGAATCTAAACCACGACAGATAAAATCCTCTAAAAATTTCATTTGCTTTGTTCACTTTAAAAGGTCTGCTTATTTCTGTTTTCTTGCAGTCCTTGTTTTCATTTGAGAAACCATAACCATCCTTCACATTCTAAAGGGAAAGAGGTTGAGATTCGAGTATAAATGGTCTCTCCGCTGTTTGTATTCAAGCCACGTTCATTATTGAGACAGATAATGACCATGTACATCAGTCAGAGAGCAACAAAGCTTCGTGAAAGTCCATTACAGGTGATTCGCCTGCACATCTATTAACATTCGAACAAATAAATCCATTAATACTGCCAAACCCACTAAAACTTCACAACTGCAATTTACACAAACAATGCCAAAGTAACAACTACAAGAAAAGCTTAAATGCTCAGTCTCTCAGCTCCTATTTGGTAGGTTTTTATGGACCTTTTATAGCGCTGTCATGGGACCAAACACGAACTCTTATAACTAAAGATTAGAAGCATGGATTGAAGTATTAGGTGTGTAGCAGTTGTGTTGGGTACTTACAGGGCTCCCCTGGCACAGACAGCCCAAAAGCAGTGCAGTGTATGATGCCACAATACTGTCCTCCATGTGCTTGCCAGCGTGCTGAAGAGCTGCAAACACAAAAATCACATTTAAAGCTACAATCCACAACTTGTACATCAAACTGACATTACATTTGAAATCGGTCCACACAGCTCCCCTCATAAACAACTAAAACTTATCAGCACACAGCACAAAAAGAGAAGACCCTGTTTGTATTATTAAAAGCGATTGAAGGTCAAATATCTCTGTGAATGTGACTCTACCTTTGTTTAGATCTAGTTCTTCGTCCTCCTCTTCCGGCTTTTTCTTATCATCCGTGCTGTTGTTTTCGGATGCTATCCATTGGATTCCCTCAGTGGTCTCCTTCCACTCTCCGCTCTTGTCCAACTGGGCTTTAGGTGCATCATTTATGAAATCATCAGTCTCCGCCTCTGCCAACATGGCAGCATGCTCTCGCTGGAGGAAAAGCTGTTTGCGCAAAAACATACCAACTCATTCTACTTTTCTGGAATTCCAAACCCAGCAAAAAAAATTTTTAGTAGCAATCTACTAGACAACTTTGGTACTTTTGTGCATTTGTACTGACCGGCCTTAACATACATTGTTCTTTATTAAATAAGACATATGTATTTGAACCCAGTGTTCAATTGACACTCTTTTTCAATTACAGATCAAATAAAATAATGGAATCGTTTTTTTACCCAATCTTACAAATGGGTCAACTAAAAGAAACTGCGGTCGAGTGGCGTTCATCCAAACATACGCAAGTGGAAATTTCAGGCAGAACTTTGTCTTTCTTTAAATAGTTAGTAAAACAGTCTAGACTTGTTTCAGAAGCTGTTTCTGCGTTTGTGTGTGCGCGTGCGTACCTTCACTAGAGCGGCAATGGCACTGAGAGACCCTTGAGTCGTTAGTTCATCTTTGTCAGAAACACACATCGAGTCCCAGACTTCACTTCCCATCTGCAGCTCCTCCAGACTGTGTCTGTTCCTTGCGCTGTACTCAACCAGATTAATGAGCAAGCCCAGACCCTACACACACACACACACACACACACACACACACACACACACACACACACACACACACACACACACACAGACACAAACACAAATAAGACCAACACAAACACAACATTAATAACAAGCAAGAAAGGCTTTTTTTCTTTTGAGGCTTATTTCTTTTGAATTCTAAACTGACTTATTTAGCCTCACTGGCTTAAGCAACAGATAAAACACTTCCAAAATCTAATTTAAATAATTAGGACGTGTTTACCAAACAGTTCTTTCACTAAACACTTGGAATATAAATATTTGATCAATGTATTTAATTTTAAGTATATCAAAAGCAAAAGAAAGCCATTTTAAACATATATATATATATATATAGTATATCAGTCAATTACCTTAAACCTTAAGTCAATTAAGAACCTTTGGGACTGAGAACAAACAAATTGCTTAATTATTATAAAAACGAAATCTGAAATTGACAAATTAAAAGGGGCAAAACAACCTTGACGTTTCATTACCACTTTGATAGTTGTGTTATTACATGGTTTTATAAACATATTTAACGTATACTTCGATGCAATATTTACTCATATTAAATATGATAGATCTAAATTAACTTAATAAAATCAATACTGTGTAACATTAGGCTTTCATGTAGCTCAGTTCATGATGCCAAGGTCATGGGTTCCATGCCACGAATTGCACAAACATAGTTAAATGAAATGTAAGCTGGTTTTGTTAAAGGTCTGCCAAATGAATATATGTGAATGTACTTGCAACATAAGTATGGAATTTAAAATGACAAGTAATCCATTATTTGAAAAGTAATCACCTTTGCTATTTTTCTTGATTTACATTTAATTTAATTACTGAGTAATCTGTGACTCTCACCAACTTTGACCTCAATCATAAGCTTGGACATCTCTATTTAGACTTGTGTACTCACCAGGACTCTGATGTCGAACCTTTGCTCCTGCGGCAGGTACTGCGGCACCCTGAGCACACAGTTCAGCGCTGTGGTCAATAAATCCTCCTGTTCACCCGTCTTCGTGCTGCCCCATTCTACAGAGAGATTCAGAAAAGAGTCAGTGTATATATGAGTTAATTGCTAGTTAAGCAGGGATTTTGTCTGCATGTTGCTCTCCAAGCCTCTGCTGTGGGGAGCTAAGATCAAGCTTACAACATAACACCGAAGGTTTTGGCAGCCATACAGACGGACAGCACATCAATATGTTTTAAACCGTAACACAAACTCCATTTAACACCGACTCTTATTAATGTTGCATCACAGCCTTGTGCTCAACAACCCGACCGTAACATTGAAGTCTGTAAAGTTACTGTGGTAGTTAATGTGGTGTTTTTAAAGCAACTGGGTGGTTTGCTACATCGCTTCTTGTACTGACCGTTGTCGTGTGTGAGATTAAGCAGTACTCCGATGATGGCTCGCATGCAGTCCTCCACAGCTTTTCCCACATTGCTGTTACTGCAGTAAGGTAAAGGTGTTCCGGATGAGCACAGACCTCTGTTCACCTCTCGACTGTACCTCTGAATCATATCTTCACAGTGACTCAAAGCCCTGAAACACAAGTGTAACACCAACAGTCAGTCTTAATTCATGTCTTTGAATTTTTTTGTCAAGAACTCCAATCGCTAACATAAATGCTACAAACACATGTTTCCAAAGCCAAATGTATGTAAATGTTAAGAAAAAACAATGAAGGAAAAAAGTGTTCCATGTGAAAGTTTAGAAAACTATTGCGTTAAAAACAAATGTTGTATGTTAAGCCAAACAAAGATTTTCTATAAAAAGTGGAAGTAAGAAATCGATTTTCGAAATCGATTCTTTAGTCTCCAGAACCAGGAAACAACTTCAAAAGTTTCATAATCAAACAGTCTTAACATAAATTTACCGACAAGAAAGTTATCTTCTTCTTAAAGTAAAATTAAAGTTGAAAATAGATTTTAATTTTATTCGACTAACCATATTAGGGATTTGTTATTGCAGCTTTAATGACAGACTATGATCACAACAAATAATTTAGTGCAGGCTTCAGTCGATCACCAATTAGCGCTCAAATAACATCTGTTTAAAGTAACACTTAAGACAGAGAAACAACAGCACAAATGGACAGTGTGCACATACTAATAGACCGCATTTACACCACAGGCATGGTCAGAGACTGCATTAGCTTTCAATGAATAAAAACAGATCTTCTCTGTTAGAGACAGAGAACAAGTGAGGAATAGAAACACGGCCTCCAAATAACATTTAATACATCAGAAGCAAAACACCACTAACATGCATAATGTCGGGAGATAAGTGAGTGGAATGGGAAGGGGCAGTAGAGGTTCACGTGTTCATACATTGGTAAAGTCATTATTATTAATGCGGGCCTGTCACACTCTCTAATTGAATTAAAGCCATCTGAAGAAGCTCTTCCAGCTCTGCGTGTATCTGTAAGACTGCTTTGTTGACGACTCAAGGTCCCCGTCATCGTTCCGAGAATCATGTTTAGCTCTCGGTGCACGACCCTGTCTAGAGCACGCGGTCATGGGCTCAAAATTACATTAGTAGCGGATGAGAGGCCAGACTGCCTAGAAAACACTAGAATAAGCAGCATTTAACAAAATACATCATTAGAAGGAGACTATGAAACCCTATTGACCTTCATAGGGTTTCATAGGGAGGCTAGATTGCAAAAAATTGCTTTGCTCAAATTCATGAGGTACACTATGGCATTTTAGGTAAGATTTGAGTGGTCACATGGCTGTTGCTATGTTGTTGATAGGTTGAGGCACATCTGCCCTCACGCTCACCAGAATAAAAAAAAAGTTATACATGGCTGAACGATTCCCAAGTGCGCAAAATTTGCATGGAGATTCCATCAATGAACAAAATGATAGTTGTATCTTTACGAGGAAACCTCAGCATGTCTGGAGCTGTATCAGAGGGTGTCCTGGCACAGCAGCTCAGTGCTTGCGGTCTTGGCCGCTGGTCCTGTTGATAAAGTGTTCCTGCTGTTTTTGGGGCGGTTAATGAGTCTGGAGTCTGTCCGCTGTAATGAGGAAAGCTAGCAGAGAGCACACAGTTGACCTGCACCCTGCTAGTCCAGTGTCTCAGGGCTTGCTGCCAAAAACCTTTCAGAGCGAATCAGAAAACCTCTGTAGGTCTACTTCTACATTACTGTCAAGCAGCGAGACTGTAAGTGCCCTTACTTTGCTGAAGATGCTATGAGTTGAGAGTCCTTGTAGGCGATCAGGTAGCCCTGGTTTTCTGGATTGTGAACAGTTACCTGTGTTGGAAAAAGATACAAATGTTACACTTATGAAGGAAGAGACCTAAGATTTAATTATCTTAGAGATGAAAGCATTGTGTCCCTACTTTTATAACATACACTACTGGTCAAAAAGTTGATTCACTTGAAATGCTTTCATTATACTGAAAAACTTTTTTGTATGTCTGAACGACTGAAACTAGTTTAATAATCAAAAATATAATTTAGCAAACATACATGTTTTTAAAGAAAACATCTTTTTAAGCAGCAGCATGAGAAATTAACAAGAAAACATTTCTGCAAATTCGCAGAAGATGATCGAATATAACAGGTTTTTTCCTTTTTTTACTTGCAACAAAATTCCCTTTTTATTAAAAAGTTTTAATAACTATACTATTTTCCTTAAATGTGAAAAATGCATAAGTGTCCCAACACTTTTGTCCAGGAGTGTATATGACATTAAAATGACAGTTCCCCCAAAGGTGAATTATTATTTGCACTCCTGTAATTTTAAATCTGTATGATTTTCCTTTTTTTCCCCGCAGAACAAGAGGAATATTGTAAAGAACATTGAACGAACAGCAGTGGCACAAAACCAATGCACTTGAATGGTAGTCGATTCCCAGTATTCTACGACCATTCGAATCTCATTAGGGTGTGAAAATGATCATTTTAATTTTAATTATTATGACTGATTCTAACTCATTTAACTATATGACCTGATAGAAACCTTAATAATGCACAACATCAGCAGCAGAAGTAAACCTACACTTTCTAGTACACGCAGACATCTCTCAGCCCCCCACAACGACGCCACCAGATTCTCTTTGTCGTCTTCTCGGCTCAGGTTCTCCACACACTCTTTCACTGTAGAGAAAAAACAAACAAACAAACAAACCCACACGCATGCAGCTGTCAATCAAAAATGCATAAATTCTTAGACCGTGTATAAGACCCAGAAAAGCCCAAATGCTCAACCAGCTGCTCGGGAGCAAATAATGCAAGAAAACTTTTAATTTAAGACAGACTTCAACTTAACATGACAGCTGTATACCTTTATCCACAATGTGATCCAGGCCTCCAAGGAGCCGGAGTTCTTCTTTAAACCAATCCCCCGCTCTCTTTGAGGTTAGTGACAGCAGCGTCTCCATGGCTAAATGTCCCGACTGCAGAAAGAGGATAGTCATTATTACGCTTAATCTCAGTCGTGGTCTGGTGGTTAGAGAGTTGGACTTGGAAGCAGAAGATTGTGGGTTTGAATTCCAGTGCCAGCAGAAGATGACTGACATGTCCTTGAGCAAGACACCTTACACTCATTTGCTTTGCAACTGCACAATACTTGTAAGTCGCTTTGGATAAAAGATATAAAATCTCGAAACATAACTTGCTCATAAATGTTGCTAAGCATTTGTTTATGTGTAGTTTGTCTCTCAACCATGGTAAATATTATTAAATATCAGCTTATTTATGTTTAATAAGGCTCTAAATATGCCATCTTTTTGCCAAGCTTTAAATAAAGTCAAGGTGTGATCTAAAAGATAATTTTGCATTTGGGTTATCAAAATCTTTAAACAAAATAGAAAACCTTTCTTTTGAACATGTAAATGAAAAAGATTGGCAAAAACTTTATTATATGTTTTGATATAGAGTAGAAAATGACAGCAGATCAAAAACATATCTGCCAAAAAACTTTATTTTAGCTGTGAAAGTGTTTCCACTGGAGGAAGCCGAGACAGAATATTTCTAAAAATCAAACACATCTCTCTTTCACAGAACAGAGAGGCAGAATGATAAAAACTGCATCACAAAACAAGACACGATCTTGCAGGTGTAAACACAGCGTACAGGTGGAAAATCCAAAATGAGAAAGCAGAAACTTACTGTGATATTCTCCAAGTCAAGATGCTTGTTGTGGACAGTTTCACAGAGCTTCCGAATCTTCTCTTTGACTTTGCTCATTTCTTTTTCCGTAAGTTGATCAGCTGTGGATTTGTCCTGTTCTAATTCTAGTAAACGAATCATCAGATCCAGACTGGCCCGATCCAGGTCCATGTTCAAGCGATCTCGGCTGAGGATATACATCAGCGAGGCAGTACAAAGAGCTAGATTCTGAATGAATGGAATGAATGAACAAATCAAGACAACAAAATACACTCAAAAAAATATTTTTAAGGAAATTAAGTCTTACCGGGTGCTGAGGTGCATCGCTGAGGGTTTTAAAGACCTGAGCCACTTTCCCACGAGCCCTCAGGTGCATCCTAAAACTGGGCATGGCGCATCGCGTGGCCAAACTAATAACACTGAACAAAACAGACATCCACGTTGTGTAAATCAAATCAAGCATCAGTTTAGAGTAAATTCTTAAGCAGAATGTGAATGTTTGAATACCTAAGGCAGCGTGTGTTAAGGGGCTGGCCACTTTTCAGACCTGTGGCGAGATACTCAAAGTCATCTGTGAACTCTTGGTTCTCACCAAACTCAACCACGTCATTGAAGTGCTTTACGTGCTGAACGACAGTGTACAGCTGCAGAAAGAGAAAGGAAGATTATGAATTCTAAAAGAACACAAGGGGAATATGGTGTAGTTACAAATACAAATAGTTCACAAATAGCAAAGGCTTGTCTAAAAAGAAATTAAAGAAGATACAATTAAAAATATTCATATCTGGTTTCACCCACATCATGACCTTGCCTGATGCAGCTAGGGCTACAACAAACCTTTATTTTAATAGTTGGTTGATGTTACGAATGTAGGAACAATCATATAATGGACAATTTTTCTATCAATTAATATAATCAACGATTATTTCCATCGATTAATCAGCCAGCTATGATCGATTATTCCGTTTGGAAATTGACAAGTTTTAATTTGACCTATTTTAACTAATTGATAAAAGAACAGAATTTTCACATATTTCCTCAATTCATTTTGATTAAATACTAATTTATTGGGATATATAAAGCATGTTCTTTATGGTATGGTCAATTGTGGTCTGGTGGTTAGAGAGCTGGACTTGTATGCAGAAGGTTTGCGGGTTCAAATCCCACTATCAGCAGACCATGACTGAAGCACATAATTGTTATTAAAAAGTTGCTTTGGATAAAAAGCCTCTGCTAAATAAATAAATGTAAATGTTATAGTACAGTTACAGATTCATTTAAGTACAGCTTAAAATACATTAAAATACATACGACTACTCGTGACAAACTGTTTGTGAACAATTTTTACTATCAAAATGATCAATGATGTCAATTTATAATTACAGCCTTCAGATGCATCATGATAAGTGACTCCAAGCATTTTGTCTGTCCACACCAGACCTAACAGAGTCTTGGATGCCTTTATTTAACTAGCAAAGATACATCATCAGACTTGTTTGCTTGTGTGCTATTGTTTCATTAAAAAGACCACACCACTTGCTTTACATTTTTTTAAACATTTCAAACCTTAAAGGCTATGGTAGCATTCATAGGTCAAAACAATGGAAAAAGACTTTAAAATCAGTTCATAATTGAGATTAGATTCATAGACATCATCCAGCCCTAACAAGAACGAGTGCAGATGAGCAGAAAGCTGATCTGGGCTCAGTTGGCAGAGAGAGATGAGGACCGAAATGTGTGTGGGTTTGAATGCCGTTTCACTGCTCAAGGATTCATCTGACATCGCTCTCTTCTGAAAATATACAAGCCTTTGTGTATTACTATATTAAAAACAGTATCTGTGCCAGGCTTTCCAGCGTGCTGCCGTTTTAAGTCATTGAAATTCGAAATTCATTCGAAAACAGCTGCACTACTTTGTCTGCATATAAAGATTAAGCTTTATGCCTTTATCATTGGTTCCACGCCATTGACTTTGAAATTTAATTGGCTCCTGCTCAGCTTTTCAGTCGCCAAATATTCAAATTTGTGGCACACACCAAATATCTCAGCCCAGCAAAATCCCTGTGCCCAATAGAACTAAATTGATACTTTTTTTAAATCAAAATGTTAATCTAAAAAGCAGCTTTTAATATGATATGACTGTACACTCTTTAAACTGAGTAAAGGTGAGGTGATGTTGATGTTTAATTTTTTCTGACAAAAAACGACTTTGTCTCAAAGCCTTAAAGGTCCAGTTGGTGAAATCTAGCAGCAAGGTTGCAAATCGCAAAGGCTCAGTTTTAAAATACATAAAAAGCAACAATTAAAAATAATCCATATCAGTTTTCACCCACATCGTGTCCTAGCGAGATGCTACTAGGGCTACAACAAATCATTCATAAACAATTAATTTAACGATTATTTAGACTAACCATTGATTAAATAATAGGCTGCTGCAATTAAGTTACCACAAAAAAAAACATATTGTAAAGGTAAGTACAAACATTTTAATACTATGCACCGTTAACTTATCCACTAATGCGAGCTGATGCATAACGTGTAATGAAATTAGACAAGAATCTAGCGTGGCCCTTCTCTGATGACAGAAATTAAACATGCTTGCATTACTGAAGAAATGTTTGTGTTTTTGATGGACCCATTTACTGCATGGAATCTTCCTACTTAAAAAAAAAAAAAGTAAAACAGTATACAAGTGCAGCTTTTCGTTTTAAAGACGGATAAGCCAATAGGATTTGAGTATGAGCTGTGACGAAGCCTTCTTATTTGTTGAATACACTAATAGAATAATAGAGTAAGAACAAGAGTCAATTGAGTAAAATGAAATTTAATGAACTGTAGCTGTCATTCAGGCTCTTGGTCTAATATCTTCTGTGTTGTAGCCCTACTATTCAGTGTTTTCAATTAAGTAAAATTTTGAATTGTAATAATAATTATTACAATTATTAATAATAAAACAAGGACATTATTTTCATATATTCCCTTAATTACTGTGGACATTATTTTCATATATTCACTAAATTGAATTGGATCTAATATCACTTTATTTGCATACATAAAGTGTGTTCTTATAGTGTAAAAGAAGTGTGAGGTTAAGCAAGCCATTCAATTCAACTTTCTGGAAAGCTGATGCTTAAAAGACATTACTTTGTTTGTCAATTCTTGAATAAATCAATAGTGCAAGTTTTGAAAAGGAACCATCGGTTTGTTTGACCAATGAAAGTTGTAGGAAGGTTTTGAAAAATGCCACCCGTGGTTATCACTCACCTCCTTGTGTTCCTTCCTACACTTTAGCGCTGTGACCATGTCCTGGTACGGCTCTGTGGGGATGGTGACGGATTTAATGACTTTGGGAGGAGGGGCTGGGGCTTTGAACACCCCATCATCCTTGTGCGAGTTTGACTCTTTGCTGCCTCCTGACGAAGCGGCCTGTGGAAACAAATCTGAATTAAAGGGGAACAGCATGTTTGGATTCAGTGATCTACATACACCCTGAAGCTGCCAACAAACAACCCACTGCTGCTTATGTAACACCAACTAAAGATAGAGCTAAACAGCATTATAGATTCTTCCTGGAGCAGACCAACGGTTAAACCACTGAAAAAAATGACCAAAGAGCAGTGCTGATAAATAATGCCATCAGACACACTCCAAAGATGACTAAGCGTCACACACTTTGAAAATGAAGAACGTTTTGAAACTCCAGTACCCGTGGCTTCGTTTATAGCTAATGTGTACGGTCACAAACAGTTCAATTGTAGAGTAACAGTGTAACAGTTCATAAGCATAACTGTGGACATGCCTTACAATATGCCGGGCTTCACTTACTGAAAAGACTCAGGCGGTCTCATTACCTTGGATTGATTTTGCTAGTGTGGTAAAAACTGAGATTGGGCAATGATAGAACAATGTGTAGAAAGGCAAGATCATAAAGGCTTTACTTTGTCATTCATTCTCACTATATTAAATACACAGCACACACTATTCTGAGGTTAATCAACTGTTTGTTTTAATAATCTTTCATGAAAAGGAAAAAACTGCCTACTGAGATGTCTTTCGTCCTAAATGCCTATCAGCTAAAACCAAAAGCAGAAGACACATTTTTCAAGAATCTTCTTATGCCTGTTGGTACACCAAATGCAAATTAGATGATTTGCGAGAGAAAGTTACGTAGAAAGTTTAAGTTTATGTAAAGACACAAACTAGAAGTAGGTGGCACATTTACTGTCAACCATGTCTTCCTTGCAAGTTAAATAAAAGAAAATTCAGCAAATAATGAAGAGTGTTAATGTGATTGTTTGTAAAACTGCATGATACTTGTAAGTGGCTTTGGATAAAAGCTTCTGCCAAATTAATAAATGTTATTGTAAAATGTAAATGTTTATTCATACGCACTTCCAAATGAATTAAGTCTTATTCTGTTTTTAACAATACTAGCAGCAAAATGACTAGCTGGTATCATTACTAGACGCTTCTCAGGGTTACTGTAAAATGAACCTCTTCTTTTTTGGCTCTTGATTTGGCTACACAAGCAACATGCGTCTTGAACCTTAGGTCAAGTGTCCATTACATGTTGGTTGCGGACAAAACTGGCACGCTTGTTACAGCGTACCTTAGCCTTTTAAAAAAATTGTCCAAAAATCGTATAAACACAGCCCAGGGAATGTGTAGAACTTTCTTTATGGAAAGCCATTATGTTACTCTATGAATAACGTTTTAGGAAACGGCTTTGGCAAAAGTTTGTCATTTTAATGGCAGACATAGTTTATGTAATCAGAATAATGGGATTAATATCAAATAACTGTGCCTGGAACAAAATCAAATACAACTGGCCTGATTTTTGGGACAAAATGTTCATCCCATCAACAATCTGCAACAAACTCGAATGTACATCCATCACATTCTGTTACATAATGCCCACTTTTCTCAATCCAGCCCATTCTCAAAGGATAAGATCCAATTTCGTCCATTTTACAAAAGAATTCTCATTAAATCTGGTTTCTATACACGAGTGAAAAGGGTCTGTTTTTGGTGTTACGCTATCATAGCCAATTCGCTCACTGGTCCACTGACAGATAATAACTCAGGAACACTGGCAGAAGAATGTGTTAGACACTTTTTCATGTGAAAGCAGAGTCCAAGAGGCATAGGGAACTTTAAACATTTCAGTTCCGTATATGAGCTGGAGAGCACTATGAAGTGACCAGGGATTGTGTAGGATGTGTAGTTTAGCAAGGTTTAGTAAATTTATGAAAACATCGTATCAGACGTGTAGGTGTAGTTACTCACTGGAGGAGCCTGAGATCGGGATGGAGGTGGAGGCAGTTCTTCAACCTCTGGCTGGTTCCAGTGTCTTGCATTATACACAGCTTTAGTAGGTGACTGCAAAAGGAAATGAAAACACATTGTTTTACTCTGAAACTATTGGTTCACACAGGTCAGGGTGGTTGGTGAATGAGGTTTGAGACTGAAAATGACTGTAAAGAATAAGAGTTCAATGAAATAATGTTTCAACAGGACACAAAAACTTTTTTAATTAAAATTTTAAATAACAAAATCAATTCCTACATAGTTAAGAGTAGGGTGTGTGTTTAGCACCCATTTAACATTTCTGCAGTAAAGAGGAAATATATAATTTTAAACAGAAACAAACATTATATATTAAAATGTAAACATAACAATAAATGAGTCTTTCAAATTTAACTGAACACTTCTCTAATGCTAATGCCAGAAAGTAAAGGAAGTACAGAATTCCTTCCCAAAACCCCTAAACTTACGAAACAAACAACAATAGCACTTGTGGTGTCACTCACGTTCTTAAAACAAACCCAACAAGACTCGAGGCCAAAAGCAATGTAAAGAGAGACCATGGGGGATAGATGAACACGAGTTTCAAACTAAGTAATCAAACTAGTGTGATGAAAATCTTTGAAAATACATCCAAAACGAACAAAAAACATGAAACGTAAAGCTAATTGTCTGCAAATACCCAGCCTTCTGTTACACTTTATACAAAGATGGCTTTATTCCCTCTCCAACTGTAATCAAGTCTGTAATTAAAAGTCATTAAGAAGTGCTACATCTCTCGGCTTGTTTGTGTTGGCGGAGTGTGAATTGAAGCGTAGGTCATTTGTCTCAGCAGGAGCGCGTTGAAAGCAGACTGCAGGAACACTCTGTATATGAACGACTCGCTGAGGATGCCAGATTGAGTCAAACAGCGGGGACTGACAGTGCACAAAACAGCCAAGAGAGGAGGGGGTGATAAAAGTGAACTTGGCAACCGTAGGAGATGCAAAAACAGTGCGTTGAGCAACGCCAAGGTTGGCTTATTAATAATAACGAAATAAGAAAGAGTTTGGCTTTGAATGCTACTCTGTTTGAGACCGGTTTTAATCTTCTGTAATTAAGAAGTGTTCTTCAAGACAGTGGGGGGGTCAAAGTCGAGCTCCACCCCGTACAGAGCTCTTCACTCTGGGTTAGAGGCGTCTTACAGAGTGTTTTGCAAAGGGAAATCAAAACTGACCCCCCACAAGAGTTTATCTTTAGTTGGAAACCCCCTCTAAAGTCTGGGACCATTATGTTGAAACCATGCAAAAAAGGCAATATGAGACTTTAGGACACATGTTCATTATGATTTACTTACAGCACCATCTCTAATGGCTTATTGATGTTATTTGCCACTCCGCAGCGTACTGGCCATGAAACTGCATTTTGCATTATTCAACTGACTTGTGTGATTTTTGACCATTTGCAGCAAATTGCATCACCCAAGGAATCGAATACTACGTTCACTCTGCCACATAGCATTTGTAAGAGTTACAAGGCTTTGAATCTTTACTCCAAACTTTGTCATCTGACATGCTGCTTTATATCTGGATTACTCAATTCCATATGCGTTTTCACAATACAGAATTAAAAAAACTTAGTAGGGTTATGTAAAGATTTGATGATATAAAGAAACATAAGAAATCTGGGATGAAAATGTATTTCTTATACCTCTTTAAAAAGCCATTGTACCACTTAGTTAACTGCAAGCTGCTCACTTGAACAACACATTGACCTAAACAAGGTTGGTCACCAGACAGGAATAGCAGGGTGAAAAATAAAAACCGGGAAAAAAACAGCATATACTAAACAGAATAAGACCAGGCTTATTATAAAATGACTATTTGTATGCCAGGACTTAATTCATTGATTTTTGGCACGGTATGTTAGAAAACTTGCCTAACTTGCAATACAATATTGCAAGAGTTTGGAAGGTCCCAAGAAGCATTGCAGCGTGTTGCAATATTTCTTTTAATTTATTTTCTTTGAAAGATTGGAGTTTAGTACTTGTGGGATTAAATTATGCTTTAATATTGTTGTTAATATTAGTCTTGTGTTGTGTTTTTAATGAATGTGTTTCAATGATTGTGTTTTTTGATTGTTTGAGGTTGTGTTGAGGTTTAAGTGCATGATGCAATGGCACAGCCCTTGTTTATGTACTTAACACAAAAGATGAAAGTTTTTGTTTGTCTCAGGCAGAAAACATGCACAATTGTATTGTACTAAAAGTAAATAATATATTCTATAAAATATTTTGTTGGTAAACTTGACTTTGTTGGGACAACTAATGACCTACGCTTGTTTTTTAAGTTGGATAGACTACTGTTTGTCTAGGTAAATCAATGCATGCTTTTAATTATTTTAAGTTTCCATCAAAAGACTTTTGAACCATATTAATTGGGTGTATGCACAAAAGAAACATACAATGCTGTTCCCCTTTATGTGTGTCAATTTTATAAAGTAGGACTTTACAATATGTCCAAATATATTGCATATCGCAATGGTTTGCAATAAATGAGCTAACCAATTATTTAAAAAGTGATGTGTAAAACAAATTACATATTTTTTTGTTTTTGGATGTAGATACTTTAACATTTTTGATGTTTAACAGACCAGGAATCTATAAAATTTTTTGTTTCGATGCAGAAATATGAATATGCAAGCAAGCCATGATGAGAAAGCAAAAACTTTTAGTGGTGGTTTCTTTTTTTTTAAATAGTGTGAAACATGTTGCTTATTTTTAATTTTTTTTTAAATGTATTTTAGGAAAAAAAATTTATCGCATATAGAATATCGCATTGTTTAGCATCCTTACCCATATCGCATATTGCCTTGAAACCCAGAACATGCTAAACAGCTTTTAAAGACAGTATTTGGTAGAAGAGTTAGATGACTAGAGTAACAAAAAAATAACCGAGTATGTTTCAGCACCCACACTGGAATAATGAGGCAGTTCTGACTTCAGCTTTTGTTTACAAGCCGTCACACTCATTTGGCACAGCTGTGAACGAACGATGATGCTGAAGAATTAAAAAAACTAAACGCGACACTCCAGCACCTGTGCGCTAACAACCATGCGCTCTAATTAAATTAGCTTCAAATATCATAAACAAGTCTTTACTTAGAGTGTTAAAAGCCCAGGAAACAAGTACAAAGGCTTTTCAGATTAGAATCTTAGCTGGAGTAATTTATCAACCATCAGCCCAGTCTCCTACAGAGTCCCTGCTGTCTGTTGCATCGCTGTGAAACGCCTCCTCACAACAACAAACCCAACTGATGGGTTTAAAAATACATGGCCAAAAACCATTGGACTCTCAGAATGAAGAAAGCACACTGTGGGCAGAATAATGGGTGAATCACTGCTGTGCCACCATTTTAAAATCCAATATACACAAACAGTTGGGTGGTAAAATGAGCAATAGACTTTAGTTGGGGTACAAACTAGGCTGTCAAGAGTAGACAAACAATGTACTAAAAGGTTCTCTTTCAAGCATAGGTTTTGGTGTCTCACTATGGGTAACCTCAGAAGCCCCATTACATTACGCCAGCCCCTATTGGCTGGCAGACATGACGCTTGTGCCTCTGTTCCACCTGCCCTAAGCTGAAACATGCCCAAGCGGCAATCGATGCTTCCAGCTAAAGTAGGACAGTCAGACATTCTTCTTCTCTCCAATGAGGACGTCTACAACAATGCCCTCTTCCTCCTCCTGCTCAACCGGCACAAACCCTCACTGCAGCGGGATCCACAGAAGGAGCTTGCAAGGCATCGTTCTTTCCGTATTTCAGGGTCGATGTGTGCAAAGGTGCTGCAGAGCAACTTAATATTCCGTGGCCAACTATGATAGCGGAGACTGCAAAGTCCTGTTGTGAGGGGAAACGGTTGCCAAAAGGATTCTGGAAAGAGGTCACCTGGAAAGAGAAACGATTCAAAGGAATAGTACCCATACAGGGGGATCTGCTCTGGATCTTATGGGATGGAAAGGGGTCTTTTCCAGATGCCTCCGTTGGTCACCGCACATTTACAACCAAAGTGCCCGGCCAGGGCACCCGTTCACGAGTCACAAACACCTTACTTTCGTAAAAGTTTCTCAAAATGTTAAAGTTTTCACTGTTCCCCCAAAACACAGTGTCCCAAAAAAAGGTTACCAAAACATACGATAACACCTCTTTGGGTAGCTACCGTTCTCCAGGAGTTTGTGAGAAATCAAAATTCTGTTCCCCATTCAGTATCAAGAGGGCACCAGTACACTGCAAATAGATTATTAGTGAGAATGCAGTCAGTCCAGTTTGGTACTAAGAACAGTACAGTTCAGCAAAAACTGCAGTTTGAAATTCAAGGGAATAATTCATTCTCAGGTGCAGTAAGAATTGAAGACTGTTCTTCGGTAGCAAATCTCCACTCTTCTGGAAAAGAAAGCGATAAGGCAGATTACGCCCGGGAAAAGTCATAGTGGGTTTTACTTGTGATACTTCCCAAAGAAAGGGTAATGCTCTTTTCAGCTAATATTAGATTTACGAGCACCGAACAAATTCCTAAGGAAATACAAGTCCAGAATGCTTACACATGCTACACTCATGAAATTATTGCAACCGAGCGATTGGTTAACATAAGTCGACTTAAAGGAGGCATATTTTCACATTAAGATTTACCCAACCCACAGGAAATACCTGAGGTTTGCATTCCAGGGGGTGGCATACGAATATCTAGTTCTCTCTTTCGGGTTGTCAGAGCGTGTTTGTGAATATACAGTGAAAATAGTATCTGGCTCTATCTCTGGACTATCTGTGGATCTCTGCAGAAAAAAAGAATGTCTGTGTCTGCCAGTGTTTTAGAAGAGGCGCATTGTGCCGTTTCAAACATGCCATATCTGTGAAGCGGCAAACAGTTCATAACCGCACACTTTTATGAAGTTTTATAAACTGGATGTTACAGCACAGACGTTTGTTGATGCTGTTCTAAGCGTAGGATCTTGGGTCCTCACTCATTCAGCCACGATTACATCTAGTTTGGCAGGAAACTTCGAAACAGGCTATCTGACAAATCTTGGGATTAAGGATACCCAGGATATCCCATAGTGGGACACCGAAATGTATGCTTAAAAGAGATATATGTAACTTATGAACCCTGGTGCTCTGTTAGCATTAAGTTGTCGCACCAGATCACCCTCCTTGCAGTTTGAAGTGAGGACGAGGTGTGATGTTTTTGAATGACAAAATAACGCTACTAATAATATGAAGGTAGCTACTCCCGTACAAGCCTCAGGTCTGCCAACCAATAGGGGCTGGCGTAATGTAATAGGGCTTCTGAAGAATTTGCACAATCAGAAATTGTAACGTATTTCTATAGGAGGGACTTCATAGAACAAGGAAGTTATTAGCCATTTTTATGAAATTGAAAACAGCCGTATACAGATAAGTAACTAGTGTGAAAAAAGTTTTTTTTTTTTACATTCAAAACATTAACACATGTAATAATACAGACAGTTAACATAATCAAAGCTTCTAAAACAACAAAGGACAGGACCTTTATAAAAAACTGCAAGATTATGACAAAAATCATCATCGTTGATTATTTACCTTGATAGTCAATAGATTTCACAGTGAGATTTGGAATTGTTTTTTTAACTTTGTGTGAAGTGCTGCATTTTGAATTCTCCACATCCAAAACTGAATAACATCATGTAAATAAAAATAATTATGGAAGTTTTTTGTTAGCAAAAACTCCAGAATGAAGAACTTAAATGTATACATTTTACAATCTCAAACTCACTACTGTTTTTAATGCTCAAACATACTGCCGGAACACAAAGTAAATGAGCAGAAACATACAACAGTAATTGAGGTTTGTGATTTTGTAATTGTATTGTAAATGTTTTGTTGATCATGTAATCAACGGTAATTGTAATTGTAGCTGTAGCTTTTCGAATTTATTTGCAGCCCTATACGAAAGACATTAAAACTTACTTCAAGTAACATGGGGCTTTGTGCTGGTAAAAAATAGTGCTTTGCATCATTGTTGTTCTTGTTACACAAAAATAAACCAGGCCATAACAACTTGACAAATTTACAATACTGCAACATCTTAATGTCAGCAATGACCTTCTGGTTCTTACAAACTCACCCTTAAAAAATATTTTATATTTAGGACAGCTCATATATTTATATATTTATATTTAGGACAGTCATAGGAGCATAGGCTCACAGGCTGATATGTTGATGTTATTTTTATATTTCAAGTTGTGAATCATTCGTAACTCCAAAGTGGTCTGTACATACATAGCAGAATCTGTACCAGCCATCATAATGGCGGAGCTGACAGTGAGGGTGAGCAACATAACAACATTACTGTCATTACAGATAAAAGCCAAGCAGAGGACAGCAGCGTTCTGACTTTCACATTCTGCCTCCACTATACTTCTGCTAGTCTAAATACACCAGAGGACAACAAATCAAATGTCTACATCAATTTTTAGAGGATAGCACCATTAACTTGTGAGATGGGCATTACAATCCCTCAGCTCAAAATGAAATGATGCTTGTTATATGGATCTTCCTGAAAACGCAATAACAAACCATCAGTAGAACGATGGAAGACCAGTAGAATATGAAGCAAAACTAACCTTTTTGGGCCCACTGAAGATCTTCCTGCTGCTGTCCTTTGCTTTCTCCTGAGGTTTTAACTGAGGTTTTCTGACCATCTCAGACATGGAGGGTGAGTGGACTTCAGGCAACTCCAGAGGATCTGAACACCTTGAAACTGAACAAACGCAAAAGGCTTTTAAAAACATGTTCTTGTAAGATCTTATGAGTAATAATGGATAAATAAGAACTTATAATATTTTACAACTGAAGTTAGAAACACAATTGTGTTTTGGGGATTTGTATCTACTGACCCTGTTTGGGGATGTGACTCTGACCCAATGGCTGGATGCTATGAGCATTCTGTATTTCTTTGGGTTGAAGACTGTCTAGATTTAACTCCAGTGGATCCGTCGGCATTTCTGCACACATCTGAGCTTTTCTTTTTATCTTCCTTCTTTCAGAGGATCCCTCATCTTCACTGTCGCTCTCACTGAGGTCATCGAAGCCAAAGTATTTGATCCTGTATTTGGAGCATCCCGAAGCAGAGTCATCGTCGTCATCAGCAGGCATATCTGTGTCATCGAACCCAAACAGCTCCAGCTTACTGCTTTTTACTTTGCTCTGCGTGGGTCTGGGTCGACTGTAAACCCAACAAACAAAGGGTCAGAACAGCGTACATGCACAAAAAAGGTAACAGGAGCGTGAGGAGCTAAGAGGAACTAATGACACAGAGTTTCAGATAGGCAGCACTGATTGTAGAACTGACCAAAAATTTATAAATAACTAAAAAAGCAAACTTCCCAAAAAATAACTAAGCTAAAAAAAATAATTCCCTTTCAAACAATCAAAAATTCTTACGACAATAGGTGGATGCTATACCGTGGACACGATTAACCAATAAAAATGAGTCAACAAATTAGGGCTGGGCAATCTTTCAAAAAACATATGAAGAACTTCAAAACAAAGAAAATCGATCCACAATCTGAATTTCATTGTGCATCATTATCCAGTTTTGAACTGGACCATATCTCTAGCTAAAAAAATGTGACCTGCACATGTTATTTCATCCCATTGTTTGCTTGATGTCCATTGACATTTTTTGGGTTCTAATGATTCGGTCAGCGAGGGCTGTTTATGTTTTAGCTCATCATGAGATGCGGATGCGTGTGGTTTGTACACACTTGAGTCCAGCGTCGTTGCCAGTTTCATTTGGATGTTGGTTTTAAGGTGTTTGAACACAGACACGTGATATTTTTCAGCCAATTGGCACAACCTTCTGGCAGAAATTCATTAAGATGTTCAACTTAACATAGCACTGCGCAACACAACAAAAGTGCATCAAAAGTAGCCAACTGGCGAGCACAGAGCTAAATTATGTTAAACAAAACTAACTTATAGACGACCTGATCATCGCAGTTCTGTTAAAGAGCGAACGGAAGCCGTCTTTTTAAAATCCTCCGATGCTCACCCCTACAAGTAATTTTGGTCCATCTTCTCCATCGCTGTTGAGATGTTAAAATTGTGGAACAAAAAAATTGTGTGGTGTTGTGTGGTTGGTTGTTTATAGCACTGTGTTAATATTCATAACTTAACTATATGACGACCAGCCACTATCTTGTTTGGCCTGTTTCAAAATAAATATATTTTCCCACAACACCACAGCCATCCATTTTGTTGTTTTGTGCTTTTCTGCATTTAAGTGCATATACTGAATATACATAAGAACATTAACAGCATTTGAACCAAGATGAAGTTATTAGGGTTGCACAGTGTACCGGTGCTACGGTAGCATCGCAATGCTAATGCTTCAAATCACCCGCAAATCCAATCTATTTCTTAAACGAACAAGTTGATTTGCTGACTTATTTAAAATTGCGACCATCTACTGGCCATTATAGATTTACATTAACAGTGAGCCTTTAAAATTGTTACAGTTTGAATTATTTCATAAGTGAATATTCTAGTGTACTTTAGAATTTATTAAAGTAAATATTAACAACTTAGAATTTCTATAGACCATACTGTTTGAGGCAGTTGTATTCTGGTGGTTAGAGGGTTGGACTTTGGCAAGAAGGTTTGGCAAGTAAGCCGAGCAATGATAGTTGTACTTGTAAGTCGCTTTTGATAAAAGTATCTGCCAAGTGAATAGATGTAAATAAACGTTCTGTTTTGAGTCTTAGAAAATATTAAACAGTATTAAATAATAAATTAAAATATACCAAATTTAAAAAGTATATTAATGTATAAATAGTAATGATAAATATAATACAGTTTCCTTAAATTTGAGTATTAATAAAATGTGTGGATTTAAATTACAAAAATGGCACAGCACTGTGATACTACTTGTGTCCGTGATACTTTAGTTGGTATTGTACTATAAGATATCTTGGAGGTACCGGTTAAAAAGCTGCTTATAATATTTTTCGTTTAGCATTAGTTAAGAATATGGCAATATCAGATAAGAATGAAATCAAAACAAAAATTATGTTAGGCGCAGTTTTGCACTGCTTGTGGACTACAGATTTAACTGATGCTATCAAATGCAAATGTACCACACTATTACCTGACAGGTTTGATTTCTGTCTCTTCTGTCTTCTTCTTAAGTCTTCCAGCATCCCCTGAGTCAGCCGCAGGAGAACTGGATGTGTATTCCTCCATACTGCGATCCATTGAGTCCTGGAATGTGACATTAAACATGGAAACACAAGATGGATGCAACACTGTGTAGTCTCTTGTCCGGCCTCTGCTCGTTGTTTTTCCGGTACCATCAGACCCAGTGTTCTGTGACAATCCATCGAAACTGTGGCCAGAGGCGCTTTCACTGCCATCTGCTCCACCAGGCTGTTTGCCTTTATTGGGTCTGCAATACGTCCTGCAGTTGGACGCCCTGAGCACAGACTGAGAGTGGTCCTCGCTTTCCGAAGGCTCGACAGGAACATTAAAATCTCCACGGTCAAACTTGTCCAAGTGAGTCTCGGTGGATGCTTTGACCTGAGTGCTGCTACCGTAACTCTCGGACGGCCACATTGTAGACGGAGAGTCTTTGGGGCCGCTACAGAGGGACGTGGAGCGAACCCCAAGACCGACCACAGCGCTCCAGGCATCGTATGAATCCTTGTCCTCAATTTTATCAGACTTTAATGTGGTGGTCTGGGCTAAAGGTCTTGTGTCGCTTTCAGGAGGGTTTTTGTACCATGAATAGCTGTGGTGCTCTGTGTTCTGGATGGACCAACTTGGTGTCTTTCCTAAAAAAAGAAGCCAAAAGTAAAATGTCAGACGGATGCAACTTTTAACATTCAGCTAGTCACAAGTTTTTAACTACTTTATGTAACTAAATAACCAGATTTTTGATAAAGTAAGAGGAAAATGTCCAGGGCTTATTATCAAATTTTTATTGATATTCAATATTATATAATTTATTGACCTAGTCCAGTCATAAGAGAGCGGGCATACGGTGATTTAGATCACATATAGAATGGTTTTAGTTAATTGGGAATCACATATCAAAAACAACTGTTATTTAGCTTTTCAAGTGATCAAAAGTGACATTTCATAAGCCAATCATACATCATCCCCAAATATGACAACTATGAAATGCACTACAGACGTCTACACGTATAGCTAACAGAATAAAGTTTTAACAGTTAGAACATTATGTAGTTACATAATACGTACACACGCACACGCACACTCACATACTCTCGTGCACGCGCACACGCGCACACACACACACACACACACACACACACACACACACACACACACACGTCATTTACATTATTGTGCCCGTCCTCCATTGAACCAAAACCAACAACAACTTAATAAGTGCGAACCTAAATCAAAACATCGGAGCAACTACAACGATTGGTGCAGTGCCAAAATTAAGGAGAGTTTAATATTTGTCTTTTCTTCACTTGTGATACATTGACAACAACAGAGTGAACAAACCAATTTGAACACATATACTAAATTTAGCCGTCACATGGACACATGTACAATTTATTTTTTTATCATGTGCACTTTCAGTGTAGTTAAGGTGTACTTATTTAAAAAAAATAATGGTAACTTCATGTATTTTTGTTTTGGTAGGTTCAGGATTGATCCAATAGATGGTGCCTGACATGGACACGTAGACTTAGTACACATTAAGAAGACAAGTTCTTTTAAAAACGTATGTCTGCATATATGTTATCTAATATGTGCAATAGGTACAACATTATCTGACATTTTGCTTTCAAGGACTACAAAAAACTGAATTGAACTACAGTACCCTAACAATCTGCCTACACTATTCCCAGACTTATAATAACTCGCACACTAAGGGAAAAAAGGTGCGAGGACTTACTTCAACGGTACACATAGAACACGTTCTCTTTAGCAATATAGTTTTTTTTTGTTTAATAGTTTTACGTTTCACTGAGTGTTTTGTGCGCAGTTGTCCAAACGAATAAACTGAAAAAGTGAAGAATACAGTAAAAATATAAGAAATATACAATTTTTAAAACTAGATACATGAACATCTAACACCTTAAAACATAAGAGCTTAAAAAACAGCAACAGAACACTCCCTTTAAAAGCAAGCTGAATGATCATATTATTTTTTATCTTGGATTAAAGAAAATTAATAAATGTTTTTTTTTGCCCTATGGACTAGAAAACCCTCGTTTGAAGGCTCTTTGCTAAAAGACAATCTGCCTTTTTACTTGTTCCCCCGAATCCTATTTATTTCAGTTAGTGTGTAATGTTGATTTAAGAGTATCAATACAAACACAACTATGAAGCTCAAAGTTCAATGCAAATTGAGATACTTTCTTTAACTATAGATCTTGACCAAAGAAAACAGAATTGAACTACAGTACCCTACTTCCTGTGTACTTTGTCACTATTAGGAGATTTTGAATAATTTCCACCCTAAGGAAATTTGTCAAAGATGTGCAAGGCCTTTCTTAGGTAGGGACACAGAACCCTTTTCTGTAGTAAAAGTCCCTTTATGTTTAATAGTTTTAGGCTTCAATGAGCCTTTTGTGCGAAGTTGTCCAAACCAATGAATTGATAAAGTGAAGAATACAGTTGACATTTGTTTAAAATATTTTTTAAATAAGAAACCTGAACATTTATTGTTAAACACGCAAAAAAATAATTAAAATCTTCAAAACAGGTAAAGAACATTGGTGATGAGTGGGTGAGTTCTTTGTGATGTGCTTCCGACTTAGCTAAGCACACAGAGACCAGTTCAGACCCTACACTCCACTGGCATCTTACTATTCTCCTTGTATGCCACTGAAGGGGTGTCAGTGTCTTAAAAATTTCCTCTAACTTCACTCCATTGATTACTTAGTCAGCCAAATGATTTGCAAGACCCTGGAGGAGTAGCGACCTGAAAAAGCAATTATGGAGAGGAAATGTAAAATAGGGTTTGGGCCAATTAAAGATATTCATTTCTTGGTCTGCAGAGAGCTTCAGGCTGTTGTATGAGTCGAGCCTCTGCCCTGTATCCATTGTGTTGGTATTAAGCTGGGTTTTACACAGATATAAAGCTTGTAATGTCAACGTCCTGAGATTTCATAGCTGAATAACACTGCAATCTTTACCGCAAACATAACATAAAAATAGAGATTGTTAGATCGAATGCACTCCTGACACCAAAGGCCAAGACATAGCCATTGACACTGTCATTTGTGTGCTACAAACTATCTCATTAGCATTTTGTGCTACAGTTAGGTATGCAATGCTTTGAAGATTTACAGTTTGCAAAATCGTTATGCGCAAAATAATTGAAACAACCAACAGACTGGTAAGTGGATTGTCGGAATGAATAGCCAGGCTTAAGAAAGCACCCGATAACTGTTTAAGGGTCATGTCCACCAGCGTCATGTTCTTTAGGAATTGTTTGCAGGATGCATTCCTGCCTAAATAAACAGCTTGGCCCAGGGAAACAGAACAAACAATTGGGTCAAGATGTGTCTTAAGAAACAAAGACATGAAGATAAAGACCTTGGCCTGGTAATCCGAGTTTTGGACTCTTGATCCCAAGGTCGCCGGATCGATACTCTGAAACAGCAGGGATTGAAGGTGGAGGGGATAAATAACCAGCATTCTCCTCCACCTCTAATACTACAACTGAGGTACTCACTTGAGCAAGGAACAGTTTACCCCAACTGCTCCCTGGGCGAGTAGCATGACTGACCACTGACTGTCTGTGTTCACGGTGTGTGTGTACACTTGGATGGGTTGAATGCAGAGCACAAATTCCAAGTATGGGACAGCATACTTGGCCCACATCACTTTTCTTAAAAAAGCTGGTTGTTAAGCTTTCGATCAAACACAGCCTGCAATTATTTGCTGGCATTGTAAGTATGCATGATCCTATAACCTATAGCCAACAAAACGTTGAAAGCAATAAATGTGGAAAATTACCAACAATAATAATATTGCTGACTTCTGCTGTACTTGAAAGCACAACTGCCAAAGTAAGATGTTGCTGTGTTCATTTACAACCAGCACAGCCTGAAGACTGAATGTGAAATGTTTTACTATTTAAATGTAGTCTGCCTCTGTAAGCCAGTAATATGTTCGTTCAAACATTACAAAGAGAAGAGAAAACAAGCACAAGAAACCCACTTGCAGGTGTGCAAGTGCACCACGCTTCATGGAAAAACGAAGAGGAAAACTTTTTCAACCATAAAAACCATAAAAGTTTGTGTTAACATAATATATGTCTGTGCACTGTGCATATTAGTTCTTGTTTCCAATGTTGTCAAACCCATGCTTTAAATATAAAAATAGAAAAGAATAATTTATGGATGAAAGCAAATGATAGATTAGGAGGAACTTAAAAAGTGACTTGGGTTGAAAAACGATATAGTTTAAAGGTTCTGAATCTCAGTTCGAAAAATGTATAATAAAAACCATTAAAGATTGTGTTTAGACTATATTTCCTGTGAACTGTGCGTATTAGTTTCATTTCTAAAAAACATTAAACAGACATATTTAATAATGTAATATATAATATGCACAGAAATCATACATATATTAAACGTATGTCTATTATAAAATCAAACATTAATTTTGGAGTTTAATCTTTTGACAAACATTATATATATATATATATATATAAAGAATATTTATTTTTTGATTAAATAATATACAAATAATTATATATGAAATGTAGTTTTAGTGTTTATAAATATATACATGTATTTGTATGTATTGATAAATACCAAATTATTTGCACAATACACAGATATACAGGCAAACACAAACTTTTATTCTGGGTGCTATTAATTACCATTAATTGTTTTGACCGTCCCATAAAAATAAATTTGACAGAAAAAAACAGCAGTTGATTTTGACAAGAAGGCATGGAGAACTTCATAAAACAACTAAATTAAAGTATGCATAAAACAACCACCATAGAGAGTTCCAATTGAAATGTAACATACCTGCAGAAGAGGTGTTAAAGAATTTCCCAGGATCCTCGGGCACTTTGTGAGCACTTCTTTCACTACTGAGTGTGAAAGGGGCCCTGCTTGGGGCCACGGCCTCCACACTGGCCGGCTGATTCACCCTGCTGTTGGGCTCCAGCGTTAGGCTTGCCTGAGAACCTCCGGAGGATGCCACCTTGGACTTGGCCACGTTACGAGACGTGACCGGTCTAGACTCATCGTCACTGTCAAAACCAAAAGGATCCTCTGTGGCATCACCTTGTACGACCTTGGACCTCTTGTTCCGATCATTCATTTCAGTCTTCAAACCAGGCCTCTTTGCTGCCACCTTGGCTTTGTAAGTCGTTTCACCCCATTTGGTGCTGAGCGTGGCCCTTTTGTTGGATAACACTTCATCAAACTTAGAGGTCCCATCTCCTCCTCTCCGGCTATAGGTTTTTCCAAATCTAGACGTCATTGTAGCATCTGTCTCATATTCCCTGTATAATGGTAAAAACGGTTTCATGAAAAGCCCACATTACTGCATATTTTGAAACCAAAAGCTTAACGTTGAAATACACTTAAGTTTTAACAATATTTCATATAGGTGTCTGAACTGTAAGGATCTTAGGCACGAGAGAAGTATCTTATCACACTGTTTTATGCATTAGAAGTGCTTTAGACTGTTTTTAACAAATGGATCATGTTGAACATGAAAACTCAATATATTATAACATTTCTGTGCTCAATATACTCCCCCATTCAGCAAAAGGCTTCATAAAGGTTCTTTCAAATATTCAACCTATAACTGTCTTTAGGGAACTAGTTGTTTATTGGCTATTTATCCGAAAAATTCCGCCTTCATAGCAGTTAAAGATCGCGGAAGAGCAAGAGCATCAGCATGTACATTCCAGGGGAAGTCCTAGTGATGAGATTAGCTTTTTCCAGAAACAATCGTTAAACTGTATCGGCCTTCTAAGAGTAATTGTACAATGCAATTCTACACGACAGATCCTCAAGATTAACATAAGATTGAACGATTACGTTGTTTGTTTTTTTCAATCCTATTACCTCAATGCACATTCGCAGGGCTTAAATTTCATAACACGATTATAGGAATTGTGCACACTTTAAACATTCGCGACAGTGTTGCTTTAATAAGGGTCAGTTTTGGTCTGTTGGTTAGATACTTAGACTTATAAGCAGAAGGTTGCGGGTTTGAATCTCAGTGCCAGCAGGCACTGACTGAAGTGTCCTTGGGCAAGGCACCTTACCCCCATTTGCTCTGGAATGACAATTAGCCACTATATCATACTTATAAGTCCCTTTAGACAATAGCGTTTGCCAAATCAATAAATGTAAAATGTCCTGCAGAAGTGTATTTGCTGCATCTCAGATAAAATAATGAAGTTTCCAGACACGCATGAACATATATCAATACGGAAAATATTCAGTTTAAATTTTATTTAATTTCCCAATTTGTGTTGCACCGGATTTTTCACTCTGGCTCCTGTTTTGCCGTGATCTAAACTGGACCGGATGAAAAACGGAGACACCATTCAGCTTTGCTGGGGGAGCATCTATAACAATGCTGCTTAATATCCTACTGTCATTTATATAGCTTACTATTACATCACATGATATGCGTTTTAAATATGCATGTTGACTTTTTCCAAGGTTATGTTTGGTTTGTTAAAGAATGAAAAACTCTCAAAATACGGCATTAAATACTGTTTTGTTCTTTACCGTGACTGCACACATTATGCTCTATAAGAAGCAACGAAACTAAAAGTGACTGAGGTTGAAAAACAAAATAGTTTAACTTGTCATGAATCTTAGTTAAGAAAAAAGCATTGCATGTTTTACTAAGTTATTAAAGCAAACGTCCCTTAACATAAAGGAGAAGTACGACAAACAGTTTCTTTCACTCTTTTGTTAATCTTGAGTACCTGTATCGTAGTTCATATATCTGAAAAAGTGTTTAGTTTCCTCACATTTACAGATAAGAGACAGATAAAGCTTTACGACTGTTTCCAAGCTGCCGCGGGTGGACTGATTTCTCCTGGATGGTGCACGCTGATGCTCGTGCTCCTCCACACTTTCGATAGGTGCATGGGTGGGAATATACGGACGAGTAGCCAATAATTACTTGTGATTTTATGCATTCTGCAAGTTTAACATTAAAAAAACATTACGAAACCTATGGTTAAACGGGGGGAGTGTATTAAGCACAGAAACACACAATCATGCATCTCACTTGGTTTTTGACACATGATTACATGGAAGAACTCAACATGTTAAACAGTCTAAAGCACTTGTAATGCATGAAACGGTGTCACTCCTCTAGATTTGACAAGAAATACACAGGTCATATATAAAATTCGGTGGATTTTACAAATAGTATCCCATTTAAGTGAACCCTGTAAAGGAGAAAATTCCCACCAGTTAAAAAAAGGAAATGCTCTGATTCAACAACAAAGTGCGTTTCATTGCATGAGAGGGGAAATGTTAGTTTGAAATGGGAAATCTCGGGGAAATGTCAAGCTTGCCATAAAAATATCACGTTTTTGCCAAAGGTTTTTAGTATATTAATAGCAAATACATCAACATTTGGTGGTTCAAATTTCCTTTAAATGTTTATTTTAAGTGCATGATTTTTCATAGAAAAGTAACGCATGTTTTCGGGATTGTCACATCCATAACTACATTTTGCTGAAAAACAGACACAATAAAATAAAAACATTGATTATTTTATGTTCTATAATGAGCAATCCCAATGCCATGTGTTGGATATTTTTGATTCCGATTTAAGTTTGTGGCCTCACAAAATCGGCGTCATTTTTGTCACATCCATAACTCAGATTTATCTTTTTTAAAATAGAAAACGTGTGCCTACAATGTTGTTTAACCACTATAAAAAAGGTTTCGTATCATATTAATAATGTTTCAGTTTACTTTTAAAATCTTTATTCTAAAAGCAATTATGTCACATCCATAACTCAGATTTATCTTTTTTTAATAGAAAACTTGCGCATACATTGTTGTTTAACCAATATAAAAAGGGTTTTGTATCATTTTAATAATGGTTCAGTTAATTTTTAAAATCTATATTCTAAAAGCATTTATGTCGCATCCATAACTCAGATTTATCTTTTTTTAAATAGAAAATTTGTGCATACATTGTTGTTTAACCACTATAAAAGGGTTTTGTATAATATAAATAATGTTTCAGTTTACTTTTAACATCTTTATTCTAAAAGCAATTTTGTCACATCCATAACACAGATTTATCTTTTTTTAAATAGAAAACTTGTGCATACAACAATGTATGCACAACGACTATAAACGACTATAAAAAGGTTTTGTATCATATTAATAATGTTTCAGTTTACTTTTAACGTCTATATTCTAAAAGCAATTTTGTCACATCTATAACTCAGATTTATCTTTTTTAAAATAGAAAATTTGTGCATACATTGTTGTTTAACGACTATAAAAAGGTTTTGTATCATATTAATAATGGTTCAGTTTACTTTTAACATCTATATTCTAAAAGCATTTATGTCACATCCATAACTCAGATTTATCTTTTTAAAATAGAAAATTTGTGCAAACATTGTTGTTTAACCACTATAAAAAAGGTTTTGTATCATATTAATAATGTTTCAGTTAATTTTTAACATCTTTATTCTAAAAGAAATTTTGTCACATCCATAACACAGATTTATCTTTTTTAAATAGAAAACTTGTGCATACATTGTTGTTTAACGACTATAAAAAAGGTTTTGTATCATATTAATAATGTTTCAGTTTACTTTTAAAATCTTTATTCTAAAAGCAATTATGTCACATCCATAACACAGATTTATCTTTTTTTAAATAGAAAATTTGTGCATACATTGTTGTTTAACCACTATAAAAAAGGTTTTGTATAATATAAATAATGTTTCAGTATACTTTTAACATCTATATTCTAAAAGCATTTATGTCACATCCGTAACTCGGATTTATCTTTTTTTAAATAGAAAACTTGTGCAAACATTGTTGTTTAACCACTATAAAAAAGGTTTTGTATCATATTAATAATGTTTCAGTTTACTTTTAACATCTTTATTCTAAAAGCAATTATGTCACATCCATAACACAGATTTATCTTTTTTTAAATAGAAAACTTGTGCAAACATTGTTGTTTAACCACTATAAAAAAGGTTTTGTATCATATTAATAATGTTTCAGTTTACTTTTAACATCTATATTCTAAAAGCAATTATGTCACATCCCTAACTCCAAATGTCACATCCATAACTCAAATTTATCTTTTTTTAAATAGAAAACTTGTGCAAACATTGTTGTTTAACCAATATAAAAAAGGTTTTGTATTATTTTAATAATGTTTCAGTTAACTTTTAAAATCTTTATTCTAAAAGAAATTTTGTCACATCCATAACACAGATTTATCTTTTTTTAAATAGAAAACTTGTGCATACAACAATGTATGCACAACGACTATAAACGACTATAAAAAGGTTTTGTATAATATTAATAATGTTTCAGTTTACTTTTAACGTCTATATTCTAAAAGCAATTTTGTCACATCCATAACTCAGATTCATCTTTTTTTAAATAGAAAATTTGTGCATACGTTGTTGTTTGACGACTATAAAAAAGGTTTTGTATCATATTAATAATGTTTCAGTTTACTTTTAACATCTATATTCTAAAAGCAATTATGTCACATCCCTAACTCCAAATGTCACATCCATAACTCAAATGTATCTTTTTTTAAATAGAAAACTTGTGCAAACATTGTTGTTTAACCACTATAAAAAAGGTTTTGTATTATTTTAATAATGTTTCAGTTAACTTTTAAAATCTTTATTCTAAAAGCAATTTTGTCACATCCATAACTCAGATTCATCTTTTTTTAAATAGAAAATTTGTGCATACGTTGTTGTTTGACGACTATAAAAAAAGGTTTTGTATAATATTAATAATGTTTCAGTTAACTTTTAACATCTATATTCTAAAAGCAATTATGTCACATCCCTAACTCCAAATGTCACATCCATAACTCAAATTTATCTTTTTTTAAATAGAAAACTTGTGCAAACATTGTTGTTTAACCACTATAAAAAAGGTTTTGTATTATTTTAATAATGTTTCAGTTAACATTAAAATCTTTATTCTAAAAGCAATTTTGTCACATCCATAACACAGATTTATCTTTTTTTAAATAGAAAACTTGTGCATACAACAATGTATGCACAACGACTATAAACGACTATAAAAAAGGTTTTGTATAATATAAATAATGTTTCAGTTTACTTTTAAAATCTTTATTCTAAAAGCAATTATGTCACATCCATAACTCAGATTTATCTTTTTTTAAATAGAAAACTTGTGCATACATTGTTGTTTAACCACTATAAAAAGATTTTGTATAAGATTAATAATGTTTCAGTTTACTTTTTAACATCTATATTCTAAAAGCATTTATGTCACATCCATAACCCTGGAATCACTGAATGTTATTTCCCTTAAACTCCTGAGGTAAATCACTCAATAGCTGATTTTCCTGACTAAAATATACACATTTAAAATCTATAACTTGCATTAACAGCCAACATTATCAAACACAACATCAAAGCTAATCATTTAACAAATGTGTATTTAACAACAGCTCACAGATAAGCTGTAAATAGCCCCACAAATACATGCTAGTCATGTTTCTCAGCCATTGTTGTGTTGCTAGCTTTCAACACCTCGTCACAGACACACAAACTGTGACTAAAACAAACTCACAACTAGCAAGCTTGATAAAAACAACACAACAATGCTAACGTGCTAGCACAGTGCTAAGCGCTAACATGCTAACCAGAGCATGCTATCAAACACCGGCCATCCACCTATAGAAGCACGTGACCAGATATATTGACGTTATGGGATGGAACGTATAGATTTAATCTATATAAGCAACCGTGATGTTTAAAGCGACGAGGAGAGAGTGTGTCATACTCGCCTGGTTGTTGAACACTGAATCCGGGCCTAAACACAAGATAAACAAACACACAATGCTGACGAAAAACACGTCACACACACGCTGTCAACACAACCGTCAGTGGGGTGTCAAAGCGTGTCACAACTACACAAAACAACACACTTTTAGGCAGATTTTCTTGTGTTGTTCTGACTCGATTGTGTCGACTCTGGAACACCAACGGCCTCCATTCGCCTGACCCCTCCCTCAGGTGTGCGCGTCACGGCCCCCGCGTTGCGTCACGGCCTCGGAGACATGGGCCAATCGCAGACCGCGGCGAGCGGACGTTCGAGCTTGTGATTGGTCGGTTCGCTAAGCGGGTTGAACCGAGGGCGTCGTGTTGCATCATGGGATTTGTAGTCACGAGACAATTTTGAGCTTTTTTATTTTTAATTTTTTTTTGATGTTTTGAGTTTTTTTTGTGGGGGATACTCGTTTTTACGTCGTTGTGTATCATTGTGCAAAGGTTTGGAAGTTTTAATGAGTCATTTGTGGTATTATTTGTCTAATTTGGTCGTTGTGAGGTCATGTGACCTCTGTCTCTTAGCAACAGGAGCTGTCAACAACAGTAGGTATGGGTTCCTCTTTATTCATCTAACTTTACACAACAAAGTTTGTTTACTTTATTTTAATGTTTTTTTTTTATTCTTTATTGATTTTGTAGGATATAATCCATCAGTCGGGACTTCTGAAAGAAGGATATGGAAGAAAAGAGAAGGTTTATTCACTGAAGTCCATTATCTTGCAATATTTTATAATTTACATTTACATTTAGTCATTTAGCAGACGCTTTTATCCAAAGCGACTTACAATAGTCGAGGAGACAATATGGCAATATGGATTCCAGGCCTCAATCAAGGTTGGTTGTTATGTCATGCATGGCTTCATTTATTATTATATTCAATGTTTCTTAAGATAAAACTATACTTGGCCTTCTTTAATCATATGCAAATGAAGCGAGAAATCTGTTTCCAATTTAATTGAACAAACTTCATTATTTGTGTTTTTGATTTCAGGTTGATCACTTCCCAGAACTCCAGAAGAGGTGTAAGTCTGAACCAACTTTGTTATTTTTGCTTTGTGAGACAAACCATTTCATTTCATTTATCACAAAATAATGTTTAATATATGTATTGTCTTTGTGCCAGTACCATTTTATAAAAGGTCTCAATGTGAACCATTAGATACAGAATTGAGACGCCAAATACTTAAGGATTTTGGCTTTTTCTTATTAGTTTGTCTACATTTACATTTACATTTAGTCATTTAGCAGATGCTTTTATCCAAAGCGACTTACAATAGTCGAGGAGACAATGAAGCGGTACATAGCCGATACAACAATAGGTGAACAAGTGCTACAACAATGCTACCGACATATCATATACCAACAATGCTGTCTAGTATCTGGACTTTGGGTTAGTGTTTTATTTTTTAAAAGAAAGACTACTTTATAAAGCATATACTATATGCTTCATATTATTTGATGTGTTTTTGCAGAATCAACATGCCTTTAAAATCAAGTGCTTTTCTGCTATGGAAAGTAAGGAGTAAAAGTAAACAAGTAATAAATAAGACGTAAAAGAACTATAGGTTAATATTTGTACTTGCATTTAAAAAGATAAAAAGGAAATGGATTAATTAATATAGTGGAGTAAAAAATACATTACTTATCCATTTACCATATGTTTTCTTTATTGGTGTACAATTCCAGACATGTAAACCTTAGGTACCAATGAGGTCCTTTGTAATACTTATATGTTTCTTTTGCATAGTAAGATGCATATTTTTGGTGATAATGTGTCATTTTTGAAAGGAGAAGGTTACTGTCCCAGTGACAAAATGATACAAATTTGACCATTTTTCTGACAATGCACATGAATTTAGTTTGTACCATTTATTGTAACAGGTTCCAGTTCGCTCACTGTTGTGTCAGCGCACACAAACTGGACACACAAACCGCTGGCAGCTGGCATGTGCTTTGGGCAGTGACCTGTTGGGGCAGGCACAGGTTCGACGGACAGAGGAGTTTACCCTTAAATTAAGTGATAGGAAAATCAAATCAGGTACACAACTGTATCACATTTCAAACGAATTACTGTCGTCTTTTTTTTGAAAATAGATTTCAATCTGTTATTTATGGACACAGCGTAGTACTTGTTTTTTTAAAGGTGCAAAACGAATAATATCAAACATACAATATCAAATATTTTTACCAACAATTTAGATCCATCAAACAGCTTAATGTGAATCTGCAATAAAGAAATATCTCAGAACTTACCTTAGTTCTCTTTAAATGTTAGCTATACATTTACTTTAATCACATTTTAGTCGGTTGGTACAAAGTAAATTTATAATACTAATAATAATGATAATAAAAATAATAATAATAATAATGATACAGAACATGTCTCATGGTATTTGCAATAAATAAAGTGCCTTTAATAACCACAGACCCTTTTTTTGCACAAATGTTTCAAGGTTTTCAAAGTCAATTCTATATATTGAAAGGAATGAAACATTTGAATTAACTTTTTTGTATGAACATCATGCTTTGTAGCCGGTGCAAGATCGTGTCCACATTGACTCTGCATTTTTCCATAGTCCACAGTTTAATGGCTTTTTCATATAAAGGCATAAAAATGATGTCATAAAATACCTGGCAACAAACCATCAGTGAATTTACTTTAGTGTCTTAGTAGGACTTGTCAAGGGACAGGACCTCCTCCAAGAACAAAGTACACAGATGGTGATAGTTTTTTCAAACTGTCTGAATCATGGGTGTTGATATTTGACATAGAGGAGTGACCAACTTGCCTTAATTCTCTAAGCTTTACCCATGAGCCACAGGGTGTGTGCACTATTGACTTTGCCAGTATCTTTACAGTGTGTGCCAACCTCTTCAACCTGGTGTCAGAAAGCTGGCATTGTTTTAGAGATGGGCACCTAGAGGGGTCTGGCACCAGGGGGGTTTAAGAACTTTTGGCAGTCACGCACATAACACCCAACAGAAAATAAGAGAGACAGTATGGCTTTTGATTCGAGTGCCAGATTTCTCTGGGTGCTTTTAATCTGAATAATCAGAATATTGTGGTGAAATAGTGGTGCACATGTTGTGTGACGTCGGTTTTTATGAATACTTCTGGTTGTAGTTATAACTATTAATGTTTTAAAATGCATTAGAAAACATAAGTCACTGTAACAAAGAGCAATATGGTTTCAGCATTTATTTATCTTTGTTAATGCCAAAACCATTTTTCTCAAAATGGTTTTGAAAGTTGTTTCAAATCAGTAAACCTTTCTTTGATTTAATAAACACAAATAAATATATTTGGAAGGCTGATTGTAACCAAAGTGTTAACTATAATTGTAGAACAAAAGTTCTATATAATATTTTGTTGAACAAAAATGTGTTATTTTGGAGAATGCAGGAATATAAAAAGGTTTGGGGCAGTTTTGACTGGTAATGTATTTTTCCTGCTATTGTGCTCAATGGTGTCCAAGAACTGTTTGGCCTTCAAGCATTCTTCCAGATTTCTTTCCCTGTGTCTAAGCAAACAAATAAATGTATATAGAGTGAGTAATGTACACATTTTCTGTATTAATAAATGTAGAAATTATATGTAAAAATATATAATGAATGAATATAAAACTTAAAACATTTTACAAAAACTTTTCTGGACCCAAAGAATAAAAAGTGCCTCAAGCAATCATAGCAGATTTCTACCTCAAAATTAAAATTTTATACCGAGCTGTGAACTCAGCGATTAACATCTGTTTTATGAGTTATTTTCCAAAAATATAACAAAAAATAATGCATTCCTTATGTAATTTTTATCTTTTAATGGTCCTAAATAGATTCTTTGTTTCATTTATGCATTAGCAGCCATCTGTCACAAAACAAAGACATATGTTTGCTCAAAGCCCAACATATCTGGATCACTTCATTCTATTTTCGAACACACAGATTTTCTCTCACTGTGTGTTATGTTGCAGCTGACCCCATGGCACTTCGCTGGCGTGAGGATACCACTGGCAGCACACAAACTCCTTTGCCACGACTGGTTCGCCCGCTGTCGGCCAGCCAACGCACCAGTGTCTGGTATGCGGCCAGGAGCTAGTGGACTTCCATGACAACTGTTTAGCAGGAGAGAGACGGCTGGCGGGGAGAGAGGGAGACAGTTTATCTCACTCTGGGGATACATCTATGGGATACCTGCCAGGCCACAAGCATGCTATCATTAAGGAGCAGGGCGGATAGGACATTAGAGAATAACAACTTTCAATTTGGTGGGCCTTTTAAATGCAAAGATGCCAGAACCCACAGGACACTTTGCACGGAGGCTCTGTGGGTTCAGAGAGGATTAAAGTGACGTTGTGTGTGTGTAGTGCGTGTGTGTGTGTGCGTGTGTGTGTGTGTGTGTGTGTGTGTGTGTGTGTGTGTGTGTGTGTGTGTGTGTGTGTGTGTGTGTGTGTGTGTGTGCGTGCGTGCGTGCATTTGTGTGTGTGTGTGTGTGTGTGTGTGTGTGTGTGTGGGTGTGTGGGTGGGTGGGTGGGTGGGTGGTTGTGGGTGTGGGTGTGTGTGTGTGTGTGTGTGTGTGTGTGTGTGTGTGTGTGTGTGTGTGTGTGTGTGTGTGTGTGTGTGTGTGTGTGTGTGTGTGTGTGTGTGTGTGTGTGTGTGTGTGTTCATTCAAAGTTAATAAATGCATCTTTTATGTCTTTCTTTATCCTTACATAAAGCGATGATGTCACATGGCCTTCAAAGCTTGACACCCCAGAGAAGCAGTTCCACAATCTCGCTCACAGAGTGGTCGGTAAAGCTAAACCAGGTATTCTCTTTACAAACTACATAAGGCAATCAGAATAATTAATAATGCTCCCATATACTGTAATATTATTTCATTCGGCTTTTTGTAAATATCACAAAAATATAGACTTACATTAACCTTATACACTTTTTAAAAACATTAAATAGATTTTTCCAGTTAAAAATTAATAAAATAGCTAATAAACATCCTTCAGTTAATTTCTTCAAGAGTGTAAATATTTTTTAAGTTCATGAAATAAAAAAGTATTTATTTGACATATTTATTTATTTAAAAGAAGTACAAACAAAATTTGTAATTTACAGCAATAGTATTGGTGATTTGAAATATTTGACTTTTTAAATCAATTAATATTTATTAACAGATTTACTTTTTTATTTAAATATACACAAAAATTGCAATTTTGACTTGTGTGATTTATTCATTTACCAGATTAGATCAGAACATTAGGCTTTTCTGAAATCCTTACAATGTCTTCTAACTACATCAGAAGACGGAATGTAGAAAGTATACCTAGAGGATGTGTATTCCAATTTAAGTAAAATCTTTACACAGGATTCAAATCTTTATGTTTTCATTTAAAACTCTATTTAATTGTTTAGCATTGTATTGGCATTTAAAAAGCAACCAACATTTAAGGAAGGGCAAGCAACAATTTAATTAATAAATTATCTGGTTCCGTCGTTTACAAATTATCAAATAGGAACAAAAAAACTAAATTATATCTTCAACACTTTGATACAGATTCTTTTGGTATGAATCACAAAATTGTAATTCTTTTACAATTTGGAAGATTTTGTTATTTTTGATAGATTTGTATCCTTATCAGTAATTCAGTCTATGTCACTGACCTTTATCATCCAATTCCCAAGGGAGCTCCTTGATTGACAAACGCTCGCCTTTGTCTGTGCAATCAGGACATGAAGTCCTGTGATTTCAGTCACATGTCATCCATGCTAAATATAAAAATGTTGTTGACTTAAATTTTGAACAGAAACACACTGGGGTTTAGATATCCTAGACTAGCTAAATCTACCTTATAATCTAATAACCGACTTGTCTTGAGTATTGTAACTCATCTTAAATATTTGTGCTATAGATCTAAAATAGTGCAGCTGGTTGAGAACGTGCTACTAAATAAGATATGAGATTTATGCTCTTTAAAACATGAGGATGGGCTGTAAACACATACCCAACATTCTTTGAACTATCTACAGTCTCACATGTCATCCAATGTCATCTGTTGCTCTAGTAACTGAATGCTTACAGTTTTACAATGAAATACAACTGCAACGATATGATATAATCTAAATAATATCTGTCTTCTTGTGTTCATAGATGCCTTTTTAGAGTGTCTGGGGAGCAGATGGGAGCTTCATTCCCCTTTCCTGAATAACTCAAACACATTATTTGAGCTGTATAACAGTAACAAGAGGCAAAGAGATGCTCAACTTCAGCAGAGAGGAGGTATAGTGGCCGTTTATTTGCTATACAGAGATGCTTAGAGTTGGATTTTAATGAATTAAAGGGTTCTATTGAGGAGGATCTACTGTTTAAATTGCTGTATATGTAGTAGAATATTATATAAATCCCATTGACTCAAATATTCCTATTAGAATTCACAAAATATTGGTCTATATAACAAATATATTCTAACTTTAACTGTAAAAATGTTTATTCATTTTTTAAATATTTTCCAACTATTTAATGTTTAAGAGTTTTTTTTAATATAAGTTGACTTTTGTGATATTTACCTAGCAACTTAAAAATATTTTAACAATGTATGCAAACATACACTTTAATTTGGAAAGTAGACTACCATCAATGTTAGTGTAGTGATTGAGGTTGGAACTAAATTGGCCCATTTTCTAGTTCATAAAAGAATACATTTCTGTTTAAGTTTAAAATAATTAAACAAATATCACACTAGATGAACAAAAAAAAAACTAAAAATGAAAAGATATTCAATGATACAGGTAATTAACAATGACAACAGCGAAAAAAGAAATGTAAAGTCAGAAAATGCATTAACCAGCATTCATTAGACTACTTCAAGTGAACAAAACAAAAAAACATTTTGACTAATTTGGGTCAATCTATTGAATAATACATACCAATACTTAAATATTTGGTTAAAGTTACTTTAATTTCTTTCATTGGAGAACAAAGTATCACTCTTTATGTCAATGAATGTATTCTTGATGGATAAGTGAGGAATTTTTGCAAGAAATGAGTAAGAGTTAGAGGATTGAATTACCAAGTTTTGAAACCTGTTCCACCTCCATGCCCGGAAGGACGAGGAGTACGGGTGAAGTTTTAGTTTGTGGACAGGCCAATGTGTTCTCTGACCACATCCATGTTTCAGTCAGTGCCAGAACATTGAGGTTAGACTGACTGTCCGGGGCCTGGATGAAGTCGGCCTTGTTGACAGATGACTGGCAGTTCATGAGGCAGACAGCCAGATGACTGTGCAGGGCCAGTGCAGAAGGAACGAATTGTGCTTATGTACGTACATCTGCGATGGGCTGTCTTAATGTACTGGAAACACATGTTAGTTGCAGGAAAATAGAAATAGACAGTAAAAATGCAGGGGAATAGAGGATAGCAAAGCAAAAACTTAGTGGTGTGCGTTGTACTTGAGTCACAGGTTTTCATTTAAGAAGAGGCATACATATGGAAAATTTAAATTAAAAACAAAACTCTTCTTTTACAGTTTATTAACAGAGATGCTAAATAAGTTAAATGAAAATATACAAGATTGCATAAAATATGCATTTTTATATGAGAAACTGTTATGTCACAATATTTTACTGGTGCTTCAGCTGCGTTACAGTGAGCAATTACTATTTTTATACGGGGCATTTAAGAATGTGTTTTTATAATAGGTTTAAAAAGTCAAATAAAAAATAAATACTTTACAAAGATTTAAGAAACAAATGCACATTTAAATTAAAAACTACCTACACTCAAAAAAAAGTATGTGAAACAATTTACTCAAAATACAGAAAATAATTAGAAATAACTTAATAGAAAAGTAAATCCGATTATCTCCAATATTTCTATTAGAATACACCTCAAATGTAAGGTTATTTTACAAAAAATGTATATGTAAAATATTAAGAGAAATTAACCGTTGGATTTGTTATCAATTATTAAGTTAAATATCTCATATATCTTAATATAATCTAATATAACTTAACTTAAATATCTATTTTATGTTTTTAAATTTAATATATAGGTTTATATGCTGTATATGCTATATATATATATAGTATAATGAGAAGTGCTAATAATTCATTTTTAGACTTTTATATAAAACTTTATAATTGACACACTACCTTGTTTACAAGAGTTTATAAAATACACTTTAACTTTTAAAAGAACACAAAAGAAGATAATTAAAAAAAATGTTGGTTACCATTTTTTCAGTTGTTTAAATGTAAATGTAAATTAATGATATCGTAAATAATGAAAAAGGAAAGATGCAGAGTCAAAAGACAATTTTATACAGTGTTTTAACCATACATTCATAAGTATCATGATTCGTTTAATCTATTTATTTCCAAATGACTGATAAAAGCCTGTATGATGTCTTGGGATTTCAGTGACTGGAAACAGAAGCAGATCTGGAAGTTCTCAGTTCAGGCTTGGGAGAGGTTTGCTGCAGTGGAGTCCAAGTGGACCGCTAATTCTCCGGTTGCCTATCAATGATTCCTCCATCACTAAAGAAGGTAAACGTTCCTGTCATATCAGTTTGCGATCCGTGATGTTTATTGAAGGAGTAACTCTTATTTATAAATCTGTTCTGGTTCAGCTCTGTCATTTTGTCTGCGGACACTTTATGAGCCAGAGGAACGCCCGGGTGAATTGGAAGAGGGTGTCATCTCAGCTGCAGCATTACTGGGGATGCCAGATCTCTTCCAGAAGTGAGTGAGATACATGATCTGTTTTTGCAATGGTTTTGTAATAAATGCATTTTCGGAACAAATACTGTAATATACAAACACAGTGTTATTAAGGTTTAGGTGTTATGTGTCAGATTTATTACTAAACTCGTACTAAATCCACACCCAGGTCTCTAGAGTAGTTTGCATGTCCAGGCCCATACTCATTCATTTCCGACACTGTTGGGTGGAACCTGAGGTCATTCAACTGTGGCAAGACTGCATTTTAATTTCCATATAAAATCCTCCGTATTCCACCCAACTGTGATTCAGCGTTGCATCATAGTTCTTTTGGTCATGGGTGCATCAGTATTATAAAGCAAATATTCAACTTACACAACACGGTTTTAAACATATAATATTGTATTCTTCTTGAAATGTTAAATGACAATATGATCAACAGATGTCTCAAGAAGATGACGACCAATATCTCATCCTCCACTGTGTGTAGCTTTCATGAAGCGTCTTGTAAGGTAAAACTAAAGAAGTATATGATCCTCCTACAACAAGATATTTGAATACAGTATCAATTTGTTTTCTTGAAATGATCAGCAGGGGGAGGCCTCAGCTGATGTCTAACATGTTTGTGCTTTCCAGTTTAAAGATACAGCCCTTCAGAAAGCGTGTGAGCGTTGGCTTGAGCTTTTCTTAGTGACAGATCTCTCCTGTGGCATATACCTCAAAGACGTGACCTTTGACCTCCTACTCAAGACCTTGCGGAGTCCAAGGTCACATACTTTTTCATAGAGTGTCTGTGTTTTAGGGAAAGCACTTTTTAATGATATCACTACCTTTATGATTTCATCATAGTCTTGTTTGGAATCTCACAGCCTTTCAAGGGCTTATATTGAAACACAAAAGTTTGGATATCTTAAAAAAAAATTCACCCATAAATAGAATTTGGGAATATAGTTTAAAAAATAGAATATAGTTTATATGAGGTGATTTTATTTATATATTAAATTATTTTGTATGGAGCTATTCTTATTTATGTCCTAAATATATTAGTTTTAGTTTTAGATCAAGGGGTAGTATACCCCATATTTATGTTGTCATTTAAAAGACGTTAAAAATGGTTACTGGCATTTTTCGAAATATCTCCCTTGCATTTATAAAATTAAAAGTGGGTGAGTAAATGATGAAGGATTTCCATTTTGTGGTGGACTATCCCTTTAAATTATGAAACAAATCTTTTCTTGACTGGTTTTAAAGCTTCTCTTCATAACCTGTTGAAGGGATAGTTCACAAAAAACCTTTGGTATCACTCACCTTCCAGTAGTTCCAAATATATATAAATTACTTGGTTCTGATTGACAGAGAGAAAGGTATTTAGAAGAATGCTTATGAATGAACTCAAGAATTTTCATGAAACACCCAATAATTTTATATTTACAGCTTTGATTAAATTTACTGACATGTTTACATTTTGAATGTATGTAAGTAAAAAAATGAGGTTAATCTCAGATTTCCCCAAAATAAAATTAATTGTTTATTACAAAATAAATAAAAAAAATTTTTGGCTTTCCAAAAATTGTACTGCTTTAAAAGATTTTATTAAGTCAATCTAACTGTTTATTTTTGTAATATTTAAAAATTACATAAAATATTTTTAGACAGAAGTAGAAATTTTTTTTTTTATTTAGACCGTTGAACACAAAATGGGATATTTTGAAGAATGTAGGACAACAAAGAGTCCAAGAAGTGTTGTACAAATATCATTCGATGTGCTCAAGACATTAACACAGGGCTGGATCGATTCATGGTAAAACTTTTATTTTTTTAGTGAACTATCCTTTGAAACCATATTGAAATGAGTCAAAACATGAAATTAATTTCGCATATTATAAATTATATTTTAAGTTCAGTGAGCACTTTGCTGTTCATGAAATCACCTTTTGCAAACAATTCAATGAACAGATGGGCAAATCAACAGGATACTCATAAGGTGATTTGGTCTGTTTTCCATAGATTGTTTACCCTTAGTGAGTATGATCTCTTGAGAGCAGTACTTTATTGGATTTACCTGCAGCTAAACCCCATCAGAACAACGCTGCCTTCTCACAGCACCATCATCAAATTCTTCTCCAGGTAGATATCATCCTGAAAACCCATTACTGATTAAACCATAACTGGAAAACCATTACTGCCGTTCTAGTGTCAATGGAAACATTGAACTACCTGCCCGAGTGGCATGGAGCAGATGGTTTGCCAACATTAGGATAATTCCTAACATATAGTGAATGCAGAATGTGCAGAGGACATTATAGTAATTCACTTTAAATGTGCTGTGAACCAAGTCCATTTAGAATAACCTTGTGCGGCTTATCTGGTTTTGTGAACATTACATGTTGTGTAATGAAATATCTCAACAATATGTCTCTGTTTTTCAGGGGATCGGGTGTTTTCTTGGAACAGCCTCATGGACAAAAATACTTCAGCATATTTCAAGCGCTTCGACTGCACGGCATTACTGAATGTAGGCCATTTTCCCATTATTTTCTGTTTTCACAACTAGAAATGTTTTATAGTGGATTCTTCACCCGAAAAGTATCTGTTGCCGCGTTTATTCATCCCCATTTATGATTGATCTTCCGTGGAACACGAAAGAAGATATTTCGAGAAATGTCCCAAATGTGGTTTAGTGTCCGTGGGCGCAGTGTTGTTTGTTTGCTGACATTCTTCAAAGTATCTTTATTTTTCGGCAGAAAACATCATACAGTATTGGAATGGCATGAATGATGACAGTTTTCATGTCTAGTTTATAGCTTATAAATCAAATGTTTAGTCGTTGATGTGTATGTTTGACACAGGGCTGCATCTGCAGGAGCTGCACATTATCAGAGTGTTTCCTCAAGCCTGCTTATTTCACATCCTGTCCAATCATTACCACAATGTAAGTTAACACGAACACACATAACATTCGTCGAATGATTGCTCAACCACAAACACCTTAAAAATACTTTTAGCAGAAGCAGCGCTTCAGACCTTCATACTGAACGCAAAACATTTCTGCAGCTTTACAACGGGGGGGACATGAATGTGACTGACTTCTCCAAACAAGCAGTGCGGTTCGGAATGATGGTCGATAGGGTACGTCACACTTTCAGACACATTCACACTGTAGCATTTTGTAATGTCATACATGGCCCGATCTTGTTCAGATCCCCCTACAAAGAACATGCTTTCTGTTCTTAAATCGAGAGTTGACCCGAAGAAATTCTGTCATCATTTCATAACTAACATTCTCCACCAATACACTGTGCTGTTTTTTTGTTCCGTTCAACACAAAACAAGATATTTAGAAGAATGCACCTTTGACTACCATTTTTATTTTGGGTGTTCAACACCCACATCGCACTCTTTTCTCTCCTTAAAGAGAGTGTTCAACCCAAAATGAACTGTAATCATTTCGAAACCTACATTTTCCACCAACGGGAAATATCAGCAGATCTGTTGCTGCATTTTTCACCTCCATTAGTGTTTCACCTTCTGATGAACACAAAAAAGTTTTTGAGAAATATCTCACTGGTTTTGTATCCATGGGAAATTTTTGAACATCTGAAATGTTGGCAAACGCTTGTTACTAAACAGTTTCTGGTTACCACGACCACTGGAGAGGGTTCACCCAAAACAAAAGCTTCTGTCATCATTTCACATCTAACATCCCCCACCAACAGGAATTTCTTAAAAAATCTTTTTCAGCATTTTCACCCCAGTAAGGGTTTATTGTCTTAGTGGGAATTTGTTCTGTTAAACACAAAGTAAGATATTTTGAAGAATGTACTTTTGATTTCTATTTTTATTTTGCTACAGTGGTAGTCTATGGGGTCCAAGAACTGTTTGGTTCCATGCATTCTTCCTGATTTATTTCTCTGGGGTTATCAGATCCACAGCATTATACTGATTTGGAGCAACTGGAAAGGGAATAAAGGATGGAAGAATTTTTATTCATGGGTGAACGGTTCCTTTAAACCCACTTATCCACTCAACCTGATCAAATGGGAAACGTGCGATTGGCAAAAATCAATATATGTTTAGTGTTTAATGCTCTTCATTTAGAGCTGTGTTTTATCAGTTTTTTTCCTGTCACCCTATAGGAACAAGAGTGCTGTTCTCAAACCATCAGCCTCTATGGTTTTTACTTTCTACTTAAAGCTGTTAACATGGTCGACTCAGATACCTACAGCTTCTCTATTGAGGTTAGAGCTTTTGTTCTGTGTACCATTCAGATTTGCCACATGATTCCACCAGATGGCAGTTTGGGGGTGGTGTATACCAAAAGGCTGGAAATAATTGAATAGACAAAAATATAATTTAACAAACAAACATGTTTTATGATAAAACTAACATTCTATTTAAATTGTTTTAAATAGATGACTTTGACTGAATAGTGAAGAAAGAACAGACACTTATAGGGCTTAATAGATGAGGACTCCTTTAAAATTATATTAAGAGCATCTCAGGTCTTATGATGCTGCTTGAGAAAATGACAAGAAAACATTTTTGAAGATTTTGAAATATAACATGTCTACTTTTATTTTTCATCAAGTTTTTCTGTGTATTATTATTCTAAAAGAAAAAAAATATGAATGCATCAGGGTGGAAGTGTCCAAAATCTAGTATTTTTAAATTAAAAGAACTAGTTCATTCAAAAATCAATGACCCTTATGTTCTTCCAATGCAAACCCACGTGACTTTGTCTTTACTTTGGAGCACACTATGTGACCATGGTAGCTTTTTGGGCATATTTAACTGAAGAAAGACACTAGTCTGCACTACGAATATGTAACTGTTTTACATTTAACAATTTACACTGAAAAATGAAAAAAAAATTAAGTTAATGTAAAATAAATATGAAGAGCTCTTTTCCAAAACACATCTTGTAGTACATTTAAAACAAGGTAATAAAGTGATTTGGCTAAAACATTGATGAAGCACAGAATAGATTCTGTAAACAGTAAAATGGCATGACAAACACATTTTTATTAGGCTTTAATAACATTTTGGGAAAGAGTTGTAAATGTAAGTAACACAAATGAGATCTGGTTAACTCAAATATTTCTAAAGAATTCACCAAAAATGTTGGTGTATACAAATATGTATTTGTAAATAAATTCTTCAAAATAGTTTTACATTTTAAGGAATTAACTGTTGGATTCAACTCAATTATTTTAATATTTCCGGCTGAATTTTTTTAAGTTATTAAAATATTTAACTATGACTATTAACAATTTAACTTTCTATTTAACTATAGAAAAAAATATATTTCTAATATTTACTAAGTCACATAAAAGTATTAAACAATTAATTATCTAGAAATATAACATCATTTTCATCTGGTGTAAACACTTTCTCTTAGACGTTAAAGATTTTTTTCTATTCTTCTCTCCCACCATCTCTTTGTGTCTTTTGCAGAGGTTGAGACACTGGGATCCTGCTCTGTCTCAGTCTTCTGTTGCGACCGGTCCGTTCTGTATGAAGGCTGATCGATCAGTGTGCTATCACATCACAGTTCAAAGTTACGTCAACTGTGAGTTTCAGGAGCACAGCAGTGGAGATGTCCATCAAGAGTTCGGCTTATGGAAACATTGCTGCAGGAGCAAGGTACAAACATACACACCGAGGAAAATAACACACTCTATCACAAGCTGCTAAAGGACTCTTATTTATTCAATTCTCTTTTTTACAAGCCATTCCACGTTGAAGGACTTTCTCCACCCATTCTGGTGACCTTTGCACTTGCATTTCCATTTTTATGTGGCATCAACAGTTGTGGTAAAGACAAAACACATATGATCTTTACAAAATATACATAAACAGCAAAAGGTGTCAAATGTATTTTTTCTAGTACGTTTTTCTAATGTCGTCAAAGTAATTTGATATTTTTCCTTTTGAGTTTTAGTTTAAAGGATCTCTTATCAAATGAAATGACTTATTTAATGGTTACCAGCATCTTTCATAATGTTGTCTTTTGTGTTCTGCAAAATAAGTTATGCATGTTAAAAATGAAAATATCTTTATGGGCGAACTATATCTTTAAGTGATGAGAAAGCTTTTCTTGAATCGCTCTCCCTTACCCGTTTAACCTTACCCGTTGCACCTTTGAGTTGTTCTTGTATCTAATGACAACCGTAGGAGGACAAAATTAGTTTACCATATTTTTTGGTTCTGTTGAAACACAAAATTGGATATTTTGAAGAATGTAGGACAACAAGAACCTCTGGGATACTTTTAACTACCATTGTTATTTGTCCTACTATGGTGGTCAATGAAATTTACATTGGTTTGGAACAACTAGAGAGTAACTAATTCATGACAGAATCTTCAGTTTTTGGATAAATTATCATCTAACATTGGGTGACATCTCTGCAATATTACTGAAAAAACCTATGACACACTCGCGTATGACACACTGGTCACTTCAACACTGAGATTTCATCATTCATGTAAGCTCAAAATAGTTTCCCTGCTCTTGAAATATTCTGCATTGCTATTGTTTTCAGGGGGACCAAACTGACGGAAGAGGAAGCGTGTATGCGCGGTGTGCTCTGTGTTTTCACATGGGCAAACTGCCATGGAGGAAGTAAAGTCATCCCATCACAATACATACTGGAAAACGCTCAGCAGCGTGGTGCGGATACACGGGAGCCGTCCACAGACTACTGCGTGACTTCTTGACCCGCTGAATGCTTTAAATAAAGTAACACTGACGCTTTGACCCACCAACAACTTCCCTGACCCAAATCTAAATCCTGAAGAGAATATCAACAATTAGGACGACTTGAGATTTAAAACGTTATCTGAAAAGTTTCCATCATAACTATTGAACTTTCGTCAGCGATATGTGCTTCACCTTTGGTTGAATATGCATATGTGTTTTAGTTTGAATGCAAATACACACTTTCATTGTCATGTTTAGTGTATGTCACATCCCCGTGTACATGGAGGTCACAATGCCCTCGAATAACCTGTCCTCAAAGAACAATGAAACTCATGCCTATTCTTCTAAATGGGTATTTCCCTTGGTTTGAAATCATGCTTCTGCTTCCTTCAAGAAAATCAATGCTTCATAGACAAAATAGAAAGCTTGACACATGTATATAATCACCCGAATTTTATCTAGGCATGCTTAAAGGGGCAGTTGACCCATATTTAAAAATACTGTATCATTTCTTTGTTCCGATGATCCCGATGATTTGAAAAAATGTGTTTGATGGCTACCCATTTATCATATTAGAAAAACATTCTCTATACAGTTCTGTTCAACAAAAATTGTATATTTTGAAGAATGTAGGACAACAAAAGTTTAGGGTTTTTAAAAACTATTGTTCAGTCCAATAACTGTTTGGTAACTATCATTCTTCCAATTATCTTTCAACCAAACAGAGAAATTTGTACAGATTTGAAAAAACGTGTGAGTAATTCATGGGTGTACTCTCCCTTTAAAAGGCAAAGTGATACCTTGATACAAAGTTATATTGAAATTAGCACATTATAATGTGTTTACAATGTTTTTAGAATTATTAAGTATTCATTAATCACTTAAAGGGATAGTTCAAACAAAAATAAAAAGTCTGTCATTAAATACTTAAATCTGTATACATCTCTTATGAACACTGAAAAAATGTGGACGAATGCTGTAATCAGTTCTTGGAATAATAAAAAATCTTATTAAAGTTAACCACAGAACTTTTTGCTGCACTACATTTTTTCAAAATATCTCACTTTTTGTTCAACAGAACAACTATTTTTTTTTACTTTTTTAGTCAATGGGGTCCAAGAACTGTATATTCTTCTAAACATATATTCTGTGTTCTTGAAAACAAATAAACATATGCATACTAAACTTTTACTTTTAGGTGAACTATCCCTTTAAAACAGGCATTTAAATATACTACAACTCCCATAATCCCTTGCAGCAGTGAAGCGGACTTTCCCCCACTCTCTCTCTCTCTCTCTCTCTCTCTCTCTCTCTCTCTCTCCCTCCCTCCCTCTCTCTCTCTCTCTCTCTCTCTCTCTCTCTCTCTCTCTCTCTCTCTCTCTCTCTCTCTCTCTCTCTCCCTCTCTCTCTCTCTCTCTCTCTCTCCCTCTCTCTCTCCTCTCTCTCTCATCTCTCTCTCTCTCTCTCTCTCTCTCTCTCTCTCTCTCTCTCTGTCTCTCTCTCTCTCTGTCTCTCTTCTCTCTCTCTCTCTCTCCTCTCCCCTCTCTCGTCTCTCGTCTGTCTTCTC